>OW028578.1:6990197-7590197 GCA_932294295.1 Alitta virens | reverse complement strand
GAGGAGGATGATGATGAAGATGAGTGCTCATGCTGCTCGGACAACCTTTCATGGTTGAAGGACCTCACCCTCCATGATTGGTCTGGCGAATAGTCAGTATTTTTTATTTTTATTTTTTTTTTATCTGTATATAATTTTTTAATATTTCTGTCTGTATGTGTGTGTGTGTGTGTGTGTGTGTGGCTGCTGAGCTTTTTTTAATAAATGATATCAATATAAGCAATGACTTTAATTTCTGTATAAACATTTCGCAATACGGGCTACACGAGTATGAGCTAAACAAAAAGCATGAGTAAATGAAAATAAATAAAGAAAAAAGGTGGGAGTTACACCTCTAGACAAACCAAAAAAAAAAAAAAGAAGATGTATAACTCATGAAAAAAAAAAAAAAAAAAAAAAAACTTTTTCTGCCTCTCCATCTTTTATTATTTATTTATTTTATTTTGTATTTTATTTTTTATTTTTTATAGTTTAAATGAAATACCAGCCATGGAGCAGGGGCTTGAAGGTCTACCACTATATGAAAAGCAAGGAGAGATGCTATTTTTAGATATGCTCTATGAGCGGAATATTATTGGTGGAGGCGATATATCTATGGAGATCAATGTTGAGCAGGGGGCTGTAGAGGGGGCTGAAGGACTGGTACTTGATGAAAAACAGAGAGAGATGCTATTTTTAGACATGCTCTATGAGCAGAATATTATCGGCGAAGGTGATATATCCAGGGGTGTCAATGTTGAGCAGGAGGCTGAAGAGGGGGTTGAAGGTGACATAGAACCTCACATGATTTTTGATGGCCCCGATTATGTGGTGAATTTCCACAGGCATATTGAAGTAAGGAATGTTAAAGACATAGAGTTTGATGGGGGCATTGCTCGTGAGACGGTGTACAGGGTTCATTTTAATGTTAACTGGGCCGGTGTAAATCTTCGTGATATCATGGGTGGACTCGAGGAGGTGCTAGAAGCAATTATTGCAAGGCTCCATGAGAGCTATAGCAGTCATGACCTTGTCAGATTTTTCATACAGAATGAGGC
The DNA here is from genome assembly GCA_932294295.1 of Alitta virens. NCBI lineage: Eukaryota > Metazoa > Annelida > Polychaeta > Phyllodocida > Nereididae > Alitta > Alitta virens. Next base: position 7,589,160 of record OW028578.1, on the reverse strand, counting down.
ATTTTATAGCCCCCACACCACAGGCTTAATACCCCTCCATCAGCTCACCATTTTCAAGATCATTGAGCTCATGGAAAGTCTACTGCAGTCAGATGAAGACCTGTATTTAGATGAACCACTGGAAATTCATGTAGGCATCATCAGAAACCCCCTGGCAGCCGGTGTGAGCACTGGTGTTAATTACATAGAAGACCTACGTAGGCTGAAAAGCATATGCGAAATAAAAAACAGGGACAACCTATGCTTAGCCAGGGCTATAGTTGTTGGAGTGGCAAAGGCCAATGTTGATGCAACCCCAAAGACTGACAAACAATTGTATGAGAGTGCCCTGAATGAGTACAAAAGGGTTCAGCATGGTCAGAAAAAAGCTCAAACCATTGAAGCTCAGAGGCTACACACTGCTGCAGGATTTGACCTGAAATATGTACCATCTTTTACAGACATACCATCTTTCGAGAGAGTGGCTAACACGCGTGTGGTAGTTTTTGGTCGTGGCTCAAGTGCTAGGCCTCTCTATGTTGGTGATGATCACAGACAGAGAACTGTTTATTTACTGTACGAATGTGAGCCTCTAGATAAGAAGGCAGTAGGCCACTTCCACACCATAACTAAGGTGAACTGTATCTTCGCCAAGTCTTCCTTTTGTGAGAAATGTCTGAAGGCCTATGATGCGAGATATGGTCACACTGGTTGTGACCAGTGCCCCTCGTGTAAAGGCGAGTCATGTGTGGTAATCAGCGCAGAGAAGCACAGCTGTCCAACTTGCAATCGCTTTATGCGCTCTGACGCCTGCAGCAGGCGCCATCATGAAAATGGTACCTGCTCCAGCTCCCACAGATGCAGAGGTTGCGGTGTGTTCCACAAGTCCGGCGATGATCATAAATGCGGTACTCGTGAATGCAGCATTTGTAAAAAGCTGGTGACTGGAGTGCATTTCTGTTACATCAGACAACAAAAACCAAAGGCTGTGTCTTGTAAGTACATCTTCGCAGACTTCGAAGCTGACCCCACGGGAAAATTTCATTTACCCAACCTGCTTGTAGCACACTGGGAGTGCTCACACTGCATCGAGCTGAGTTACCGTGACAACCCTCGATGCTCGCACTGCGGCACTGCATGTGCCAAATGCTCACCCAGTGTATCTGGTAATACACCCAGAGGACATGATGAGCGTGAGCTGTGCATGAAAGGGCGTGACTGTGGTAGGCGAGGGGTGTCCTTTTTTGGAGATGATGCAGCCACAGACTTCTGTCAGTTCCTGTTTAGACGCGAATTTGAGGGCTACACACTCATTTTCCACAATGGCCAGGCGTACGACGCCTACTTTATGGCGAAATACATATTCAGCACAATGAGGAAGCTGCCGAGAGTCATCTACAGAGGCAGTAAAATTGTAGCTATTGATGCAGGGAAATTCCGTGTTATTGACTCCTTAAACTTCTTGACATTTCCTCTTGCTCAGATGCCCAAAGTCTTTGGTCTGAAGGGTGTTAAAAAGGGGACATTTCCAGTCTTTTTCAACCAGAAGGAAATGTGGGACTTTGTGGGCCCCATACCTCACCCATACTGCTACAGAGTGAACAGAATGAAATCAAAAGCAAGGGAAGAGTTCATGGCCTGGTATAAGCAGCAGAGGGGCAAGGTCTTTGATTTCAAGAAGGAAATAATGGCTTATTGCGAAGATGATGTCAACATTCTGCAGGAGAGCTGCAATGCATTCAGAAGCTGGCTCATAAGCATAACATCTAGAGAGGAAGTGGTAGATGTGGGTGAAGGAGGAGAGACATTGTCTCAGCTAGTTGGCATAGACCCCTTCCAGTATAACACGCTGGCCAGTGTATGCATGGCAACTTATCGCCACATGTTCCTGACTGAAAAGTACTCGATCACCCTGGAAGACGACACCAAGGTTGTAGGGCACTTGCAAAATGCCCAGCTGAGTCTTGTAGGGCAGGATGGAAGAGCGGTGAACCCGAGTACAGCAGAGATAAAGAGCATGGAATTTGTTTCAACTCCCTTCGCTAGAATGCCCTCTTGTGGCTTCGGTGGACTTGACGCTCACAGCCGTGTATCAATCATCTGGCTTGAGTATGAAGCACTGACACGTGACTTGACCATTCTCCATGCACGCAATGGCGGTGAGCATAAGGTTATAAATCAGACACGTGATGGATGGTTGAAGCTTGATGGCTATCACGTTGATCAGGTGACAGGCAAAGAGACTGCCTGGGAATTTCACGGCTGCGTGTACCACGGGTGCAGGAGGTGTTTCGGGGGTCCAAACACACCTGCCAATGTCAGACACCCTCACACTGGTGAAAGCCTGAAATCACTCTATAGGAGAACTGAGGCCCGACTTGTGTACCTGAGAAGTGAGCTGAACATAGAGGTCCACGTCATGTGGGAATGTGAATTTAAACAGCTACTAGAGACGAGTGAGGCACTGAGGGAGGTTGAGCAAAACTGTGAACTGCTACCGCGACTGGATCCGAGGGCAGCTTTTTACGGCGGCCGAGTGAATGCTGTGAAGCTCTACCACGAGGCTCAGGAAGGAAAGAGGATAGGTTATGTGGACATTTGCTCCTTATATCCCATGGTCTTGAAAAATGATGTTTTCCCTGTTGGTATTCCGGAGGTGATCATTGACCCCCCTCCTCAGGATATTGGCAAGTACTTTGGCATAGTACAGGCACGCGTAAGACCTCCTAGAGGCCTCTACCACCCCTGCTTGCCCCTGCGTGTTGGTGGGAAGCTCCTGTTCCCTCTCTGTAGTAGGTGTGCACGTAACTCATCACAGGAGCCCTGCAGGTGTCCGGACACAGAGCGTGACCTGGTAGGCACTTGGACTTCCATTGATCTGCGTGATGCCCTCAGCGTTGGTTACACTATTGTTAAAGTATTTGAGATATACCACTTTGAGGAAACAGCCAAATTCGACAAGACCCAGGCCACACCGGGTCTGTTTTCTGATTACGTGAACTTGTTCCTGAAAGGGAAGCAGGAAGCATCTGGGTGGCCTTCCGATGACATGACTGACGCCGAGAAAACAGAGTATATAGACCAGTATGAGTCTGTTGAGGGCATTCGACTTGACACACAGAACATTTCTTACAACCCCGGGAAAAGGGCCACAAATAAGCTTCTCTTGAACAGCTTCTGGGGGAAATTCGGGGAAAATAATAATCACAGAACACACAAACTAGCTGAGACTGGGGCTGACATTTTCAAACTACTGGTCAACCCGTCTATCTCTCTCAAGGGCATGCACGTGCTGGATAGCAATCGTTGTATGCTCGAGTATACGCACACTGAAGGCTTCCTCCCTGAAATGCCTCATGTGAATGTTTTTATAGCTGCTTTCACAACGGCTAATGCAAGGAGTAGACTTTTCAATGTCCTGCATAACTTAGGTCGTAGGGTTCTCTATTTCGACACTGACAGTGTTGTGTATGAATACACTGAGGGAGATACCACCCAATATACACCAGACATGGGGGACCATTTGGGGCAGTGGACAAATGAATTGAAGGCCAATCAGTTCATCTCGCGCTTTGTCAGCAGTGGCCCCAAATCATATGCGTACTTGACTAATGACGACGACCGGACCACTAAGCTCAAAGGGTTCACCTTAAATCACGAAGTATGCAAACTTCTCAACTTCGACAGTATTTGCAGACTAGTGTTGTTTTGGGCTGATCCAGACAACAATTCACTACCTGACGAAGAACAGCCGCGTGTGGAGGTACCATACAGTAAAATACGTAGAGACAAGTATGCTTTCAAGCTTTTTAATAGAGATGAGATTAAGAAATTCAGAGTAACCTACTCGAAGAGATGTTTAGTGCTAGGTACATATGACACCCTGCCTTTTGGTTTTTAGATGAAATTAGCTCAATTATCCTTAGCTTTACTCCCTCAAATCATCATTTTTCAAGCTCATAGATATAGTCAACACTGTAATTTTTAGTATGCTCGTTTAATGTATTATTGATTGATTGAGTGATTGATTGATTGATTGATTGATTGACTGACTGACTGACTGATTGCAGCTCATTATATAAAATAGCTCAGTCTGTGAGATACTTACAAGTAGACTAGAAATATTCTGGTGGAGTGTTTTTTTTTTTTTTTTGTTTTTTTTTTAGTAGCATGTGAAAATTAACTCGTATGCAGGTAGAACAAAATAGATTTCATTGTATGTGTACATCTGAGAATGAATTATACAATTACGGTTATTATTATTATTATTATATATCATCGGTAATTGTTATTATTATTATTACTATTATAATGTCAATACTGCAGAAATATTACAATTGACTATCAGTACTCAAATGTACTGTCATTAACGTGCTTCGGGTTAATAAATTACTGATTTTAAACATATTCACTTGGTTGTATTGTGTTGATTGATTGTTTGATTACCATTCACTCAGTAGGCAGAAATGCTCCTGACCTCTGAATTGTAACTAAGGGTAACATGCTTCAGGTTAATAAATTACTGATTTTAAACATATTCACATAGTTGTATTGTGTTGATTGATTTATTGATTGATTGATTGATTGATTGATTACCAGTCACTCAGTAGCCGGAAATGCTCATGGCCTCTGCATTGTAGCTAAGAGTGTGGAAATGCTCATGTCCTCTACATTGTAACTAAGAGTGAAATCATGAGCTAATAATTACACTGCTGATTGAGATGCAAGAGTGTCACGGTGAAGCACCACCACAACCGCTTTACATACGAATCACCTGAGTGTTCCTAGAGTTGACCACAGTGAATATGAGGTGAAAGTTAAGTGCCTCCTATGCTTTTGGACAGCAGAAAATATTCCATGCTTTTTTTTTTTTTTTTTTTTTGGATAGTACAAACATTTCTTTTCAAGAGTGAAATAAATCACATTTCCATAAAACCTAATGAGATGTGATAGCCTTTTCATAATGAAATTCACAGGCACCCTTCTATTTTCTCTAGTGTAAAAAAAAAATGGCACAAGGAGATAGATTCAAAGTTCAAATTTTTATTTTATTTCGCAAAAAAAAAAAAAAAAAACACAGTGAAGACAAAATGATACAGCGGTGTCTCAGTTGTACATTGACTAAATACATACTAGCTCGACATAGGTTGAGGAGAACTATTGGTAATTTTTGACTTCTTTACAATCTTTTGGTAGCAAAAATCGAGCAACCGAAAGGTCAATTCAGTAGGTGGTGACACAGTACATTGAGCAAGAGTTTCCTTGGATCTCTCAATTCCACCGATATACACAAATATGTCATATACGTCGCTCATAAAATACAGTCTTTTATGGTTCAGGGATACAGCGATTCGCTCAGCAATCCTCAAGATATCATTTTTGGTCACTTTCAGTAGAGCATCCTCGATCTCATCACGAGTAGGGCACTGAAGCATCAAGTCGGACCATGAATGACCAGTTTTATCTAACACCTGATTGCAGAATACGTGCTCCAGAATTTCCATTTTACTCGCTCGATGTACGTCCAATTCGATTATGACGTATTCGTACTTCTGGCCATCAGTGGGGAGCCCGGCGAGGTAGCCCTTGACACTGTCGTCGCAATCTTTACGAGTGGGGAATAAAGTGTGTGACTTCATTCCACGCATTTCGACACTCCACTGGTATGCCTTGACTGTAACTGCCTCTTCTGGATTAGCTGCATCTCCCTTTCCATCCTTTGGTGGAATAATGATAACTTGGTAAATATTGTCCATAGCTCCGTGGAATTTTTCGTATTCTTCTTTGCGGAGATTAATAGTTTTGCTGTGGTGACATTCACGAACGTCTGTGAGTGTTTCCTGCTCAGTTTTTGGATGTAGAAAGGAGATATAGTGCACTGGTTCCTTGTCACTCCTCTCGAACTTAGTGATCATCACGAATTGTCTCTTGGTTAGACTCAGCTGCTTTGCTTCACCGTTAACCAGGGCATTTTGAAATTCAGTAGAGGCCTCCTTCAGTTTCTCAAAGGACTTCTTTGCGATGTGTACATTCCTCCATTTGGATGTGTCACAGCTGTAGCGCGACACAGTGACATAACCTGACTTGTATTGCTGAGCAGCATGAGCGATTACTCGAGTGTGTTCTGACAAACAGAGAGTAAGTCCATTGGATCCCTGAGGAGTTTGAGTGTTCAGTTGACTGGCTGCCATGATGTACTTGTGTGTGTGTGTGTGTGCGTGTATCTTTTCAAGTGCTGAAGTGAATGCTTGAAGGTTGCTAGAGCTGAGGCATTTATACTCACTGTAGAGCATTCGTCGGAAGGACGTCTATGCTGTAGGGTATGTCTCATTGATATATTCACGGCATCATGAGCTTTGACCAATCATAGTGCATGAATGAAAAAACAAATAGCCTCAAGGGTGCAGACACTAGCGCCGCCTCTTGGACAGCGTCGGAGCCGGCAGCATTATTCCCATGGATGAGGACAAGAGAGCAGTCCACAAATTACTATCTCCATTACCAAGAGACAGATTGACTATGCATGTAAGGATGACAATGTAGAGAATTACAACTTGACAAATAAAAATCACTTCATTTTTGGGTATGATGCGTCCGAATATCTCCCACTGACTATAGCTCCTGGTAGAGTTCATGTCCACATTGCTTGAAATTAGTGCGTCATGAAAATGTTCAGTATTTTCATGTTTAACCTCTGTAGGTACAGCAGCAGAGAGGTATTTTTCTGTTACGTCCTCACCCTCCATGGTTGTAAGATAAACTGAACAGCAATACTCACTACAACCATTCTTATTCAAGTTCTTATTATTTTCATTATTATTATTATTATTACTGATAATTTTCTGTAAAGGTTAACTAAATGTAACCACCTCAGGGCATCAACACACCTGTGCTTAACAGCCTACGGCTGCAGTGAGACCTGCTCGTATAGCCCCAGGGCACCCGCATGATCAGAGGCTGATGCCCCAGGCCCTAGCAGGGATCCTTTGATCTCATAGCCTGAGGCGCCGGTATTCCTTTGGCGCTATTCTGGTACTTACGTAGTAGGATGAATATCTTTTAAATGTCCAGAATGGATATGGATTGGAGGCACCTCTGATTACCTGTCCAAAGTTTGGTAAGCACACTTTAAAATATTTCCTTTACCTTAGCCATTCTGGTGTCTAAAATGATTACTCACCCTTATACTCTTGCGAAGCTAGTCAACCTTTATAGTCAATGCATGTACCCAACGTTTTGAGAGCACTGCGGCCTAATGATTAGAGCACTAGCCTGCTAAACCACTGGCACTCAGGGTGTGGGTTCCAATCCAACTCCAGCTCTCAACTGTGATACCAAACTCTGCTGCAAAATCAAACTCTGCGGCCAAACCAAACTCTGATACCAAAACTGATACCAAACCCCTGATTCCATACTCAATGCCAAGTGCCGGTGAGCAGAATTCAATTCTGAAACAGGCGCTATACAAATACATGGACATTATTTTATTATAGACTTAATTATGATTAATTACATGCTTGGTAGTGTTCTACATACCATCACAGTATCTATCGCAAAACTGTTAGACTGTATACAATACAATTACATTGTACAGGTTTATTAATGGATTTTTTGATTGTGACTGCATATCGGACATTATCGGTGATAGATAGATAGATAGATACTTTATTTTCATCGAAATTTAAACATACATGGTTATTAAGACATTTCATTATGACACAAATATTTCGATGAGGGGGATGCACAAGAGTTTCGTGGAAACTATGTTTAATTGTGCATCCTGTATAATGTATCAAATGAATATATCATAGTGGTCATATTATTATCGTCGTAATAATTGTAAATGCTTCATTTTCTAAAAGCCTGTCTGACATAATGAAGCATAAATCAAAACAGTTTAGCAAGTAACAGTACGTTTACTAAATCCAGTATAAAGTCTGTTGATAATGAATGCAAAGAAGAAAAGTTTAAAATCTATTCCACATAATTATTACGATAATAATAATGATTGACATTATCAGTTTTTGCTTCACTTTCCAGACTTCCATATAAGAGCGCAGAAAAAGACGAGGGTATTTCCCAATGGTTTGTTGCATTCAACAGATGCCAGTGACTTGAATGATGGTGGACAGCTGACCGATGGCTGGAGGGAAACTAAATGGAAAATACCTGCCAAAGTTCTGGCTGTAGACATTGAAGTCATTCCAGCGGAGAAACTGAACACCTCTGCTGTCTATCTTGTGCTGATGTTGAATGAAAAAGAAGGCTGCAGAAGGTTTTCAGTGGCTCAAAAAGTGGATTGTTTGCAGTCGTGTGACCATGTGATGTGCTCGATCAACAAAGCAGAGGTGGTATACGGTGATACTTGGTGCAGGTACTACTGTCCTTCATCGGAGAAATATCTTGTCATGTTCCAGAGAAATTTAAAAGAAATTCAAACTGACATAAAAGTTAGAATCAAAGAAATAACTCTGCTTGATGCTGAAACTTCATTGGGATATTGACTGAAATGCAAGTTCAGCTGATTCCCGCAAGTTTGGCTACCTTGGTCCAAATTTTTATTGGCATTTGAATTTGTTTTACAATGTATGTATAGTTATTTATGCATACAGTTAGTTCCATAAAATATGGTCAACTCTAGACAGCTGTAGCAACCTATTCCTGGCTGTAACTATATCTGGCGAAAGCCAGCTGCTTCTGTCTAGCTTATAGTCGGGTGACACCTACCACCAATGAAAAAAGATAAACCTGCTGCTTGTACTTTTAGATCCAGCTTTGAGTAGTAGCCAGCTATAGCCAGACAGCTTCGTCTAGTGGCAGTTAGCATAGCATAGCAGAAGTTGTTTTAGATCCGTGTAAATCAGTGGCTGGATGGCAATAGACTAAAGATGAACTCTTCCAAAACTGAATTCATCCTGTATGGTTGACGAAGACAACTCGATAAGTGTGTTACAACTGAAATCAATGTAAACAAAAGCATAGTTCACCGTGCAATTCACATCAAATACCTTGGAGCTCATCTCAACTGGGAGTTCTGGGAGTTGTAGGGGCACATATCAACGCCCTAGTGGAGAATATAATTCACACGGAATAACGCTGCCAAGTCCTTAGTTCTGTCAATTTGATATTTACAATACATTAAAATAACATATCCAGTATCCACATGATTCCAATTCAAAGCAAATGGGGCAATTTATTCACCAATTTTTAAAGTCAACAAAGTCTAAACTTCAGAGCCAGAAGGTCTGAATGCTACAATCCAATGACGTCATAATCAGCCAGTATGATGTCATTTAATTGCTGGCGTTTATCCAAAACCCATGAAAAACGCACATGGCACAATTAGCCATGTAGAAAATTTAATTTCACTCTGGGAAGGCTTCTTTATTTGTGTGGAAATTTAAAAATGTCCATATTTACAGAGCTTAGACCACATCAGTTTGTTTTGGCTGCCATGTTAGATGGACAGTGGCGCCACCAATGAGGAAGCATGCCGCATAAATTTCTAGAATTTTGGTAATTTTCAGCGGGAACACTACCTAGATCATTTTACAGGCTATAAATTGAATTTACTGTAAGATAAATTGCAATCATAGTATAGCTGATGTGCCTGATGAAAGGGTTGGATGGAATGAACAAATAAAATAAATTTAATAACATATTTATCCCTCACCAATTTCAGTGCATGCGCAATAATTGTTTAGACAGCACCATATTGATAAGCTGCTCGCTTGGAAATATTCGTCTGCATTCAGCTATGAAAACATGTGCTTAATTTTACCAAACTAGTTCTGATCAACTTATTATTGAATAAGGATTCGAACGAGGTATGCCAGATGTGCATAATTGCTGGGCTAATTGCAATTAAGATATTAGAGCCTCTACTTAGAGGCATCATAGTAGCATTACAAGCCTTATAGTGATTGAACACCTGGATTCCCAAGGCTTATGCAATGTGTCCCAAACAGCTACTGAAGTTCGTTAAAGTGGTCCAAACTACATTCGCATGTCAATAATTGCTTTGTGGAGCAACTCTTGTAGAGGACTATCTGACCTTTGTAAGTTGTGTATGTGGTGAAATATTAATCAAGAAATTTAAGCTAGTGCTAATTTGTCAAGCATATCTATGCTTTCTTGCTCAAGTATGAACAGTTCAATCGCAATTGAATGTTAATGTAACTAAGGAAACGTTGGTGTTTTATAAATACCAACCAGTTTCCACACTGTAACGAGTTTCTGTAGTTTTCTTGCAATTTTACCATAGATTTTACAGCAAAGTTCATGTTCATATTTAAGAATATCATGTTAACATTGGTCTTAATTGATGTGGTAAAAATTATGTGAATTTTTCCTTTGTTTTATGTTTTTTGGAATAGCATTTATTAACCATATGTATTGAATACTGATTTTGAATTATGGATTTCACATGCAAATAATGTTATAATTGTCCTTTGAAGAAACAAGGACACATTATAGAGCTGTATAAGTTTTTAAAGGGAGTCTGACAATCAATTTATTCCATTAGTTTGATAATTTCATTCAGTCTGTGCTGTCCAAAGGTCACAGTGTGTGTGTGTGTGAGTTATTGCTTAGAATCTCATCAGCACTCCAAAGGTCACACTTTTGTCATCATTATTCATGGATTCTTTTTTTTTATTATTGATTATTAGCTTCTTCACAATTGTACAGCCTAAAGGGGGGTTCTCACATAGCCGGTTTTCTCGGTGAAGCCATATTGCTCTCGTAGAATGATGTAATATTACGCAAAATTGGGCATCTGTACTGCAACCGTGGTTATCGCCAAAATCGACGGATGTTTTGCTCATGTTCAAAACTTCCGTAAAAAACTTGCGGTGATTGTTTATAGTTAGCAACCGTAGTGAAACCGTCATACGCCAAGTCACATGTGAGACACTCACAGAAGCTGGCGGGTTAACCGTCGCACACGTGGGTGTCAAGAACCCGGCGGGAGAGGTACGTGTACGACGATTAAACCGTTGGCTTCTATGTGTGCACTCACGTGTACCACCGATAAGTCTCTGGTTTCTACGGATGGAAAAATCAATACCTACGTATGCTACGTGTGATTCACGTGTGCCATGAGTAAGTTGCCAGCTTCTATGTGAAGGACGAGTGAAGGACGCGTGAAGGATGGGTGAAGGACGGGTGAACAACCGTCCAGGGCCGGTTGGCTCATCACGTGACCTCGGCCAGCAGTATATAATCATTCGCAGTGAGGCAAACTTCATTCACACCTCTGCCTTTGATAGAAACTGTTCGACCTCGCCGTATTCTTCTCTGCTGCTGCTGCTGCTGTTTCTGATTGCTGTTTCAACTTTACCATTTCACCATTGGACCCAAGAAGAGACACAATCTTGGAAAGAAAAAAGTCACAGAAGAAGAGCCTTTTTCACTTGCCTCTGGGGAAGAATTGTTTGAGTCTGAAGAATCCAGTTTTCCTGCAGCTCCTGCTAGTCCTGCCAGTTCTACTTATCACGCTCCTGCCACATCTCCTGCCAGGTCTCCTGCCAAGTCTCCTGCCACATCTCCTGCCACATCTTCTGCCAGGTCTCCTGCCAGGTTTTCTGCCAAGTCTTCTGCCAAGTATCCTGCCAAGTCTTCTGCCAAATCTACTGCCAAGTCTTCTGCCAAGTCTTCTGATGTTGACATGGATGACAGCGACAGAGATCCAGACTTTGATGTAGACAAGGAGAAGAGAGACACCCAAGAAGAAGATGATGATAGTCAATTTCCTGCCACCCAGGCCTCCTCCACCACTGCTCCTGCTGCATCTCAGAAGAAGCTAAGAAGAAAGACTGAGAAGCTTTTTCTACCTCTCAATGATGAGCTCGACATCGCTGACTGGTACCGGGAGAATGACATATTCTATGACAGGACCAGACGTGACTACAAGGATCATCAGAGGAAGATGAGGCTCATCGATGACAAGGCACATACCCTTAGTGTCCCTGTACTGGGCTACAGTTGAAGACCTGTCTTGAGTTTATCAGAACCAGTGGTTGGAAGCTCATCAAGCAGGGTCCTTCTGGTACAGCCAAGAGAAATTCGACAGAGAAGGAGAAATGGATTATCACCAACTTTGGGTGCCTTGAGTAACACATCTCCAGGGTACCGTCTCGTCAAGCTGTCAACCTAAAGAAGAAGATTGCGAAGAGCAAGAAGCAACTGCCCAACTTGGATGACAGTGCCAGTGCAGGGCAGGCAGATTCAGGGCCTGAAGAACTGGAAGAAGTTAAAAAGTTGACGTCGAGCCTAGTCCAGTCTTCCCAGCGACATCCAAAGGGTGGTCCCTTCAAGAAGAGGAAGAATACTGGTGATGATTCTTCTTCATCAAGCTCCAAATTATCTGACATAGTCCAGTCTGCTCAGCAGACAGCTGCAAGCATTGACCAGCACATGAAAGCCATCACACAGCCTCCTCCTCCTCCTCATGCAGATCCGAAGACCCAGAGAATCCGCTCGATGACTGACTACATATATTCTGAGTGTCTTCAGTTGGACTGGGACATGTATGACGACGTCGAAGCCCAGCTGATCTCGTTCTTCCTGCAGCTGAAGGCGCAAGTCAGGAGGAACAAGCAGCAACAGCAGCAGCAGCAACAGCAGCAGTTGATTATTCAGTAGCAGCAGCAGGCCCAGATGTTTCAGCCGACATTCACCCAGTTCCAGCAGGCTACTCCTGAGAAACAATGGACTACCTTGCAGACAATGTCTACACAGCCGTCTGCTTCAGCTTCTTTACAGCCTGCAGGAGCTTCTTCAGTTGCCATGTTCCAGCCTGGAGGTACCTACCAGTCTTCTGGACCTGGGCCTTCAACTTCATTGGGTGTCTTCTCTGCTGTACCTTCTCCAGTGGTGCCTGGTTCTTCTTCCTTGAACTTCCTTGAACCCTCTTCAGTGGGATCCTTGCTGTCTGGCAGTGATAACCTTCCTACCAGTCGACTCTGCTCAACATGAGCCACCTGTTGAGTTTGTCTTAATATGACTCCGATGTCTCCGAAGATGTAATCACCTTATCCTGTTCCTGTTCCAGTAGAAAAAAAAAGAAAACATGATTTACCCGTGGCTCACCCGGCATCTGACCGGGCTTTATCCGTCGGGTTTGGTACGTATCCTACGTGTGATCTGCTGGGTGTCCGTGATCCACACCTCACTGCCGCCAACTCACCCGTCGCCTTTAGCACCGCCCCTTTTTGCTCCCAACAACTGTGGTGAAGTTGTCAAAATGGGGTATTACATAATTATACGACAGCAATACGGCTTCTCCGGGAAACCGGCTATGTTAAAAAAGCGAAAAAATTACCCGGATAAAAAGTAAAACAAACAAGCCAAATGAATAAATATAGTATTTCATTGACATTTTCGCATCATGGTGACTGGTGATGATTTCAACTACATGACACATATAAAACATTTGAACAAATTAAATGACATCCTTAAAGTAGTTACAAGCTGATTACTGGAATGGAATAATAAATGGATGAATTAAAATTCCAGAGTCAGTGACTCAAAACTTTCATACTCAACATCATAGTGACACATTCAGTTAAATGATTACACTCATCATGAATTTTTTAATATTTCCAAATCGATGTTGAGAGTAGGTGAACCTTGCTATATATTGCTATGAATAATTCAGAGCTTTCCTAATTGTCAGTTTTATTGTCATGATCTTATCAGAATATTTATCATATGGGCCATTGTGAAGTATAATAAAACATATGCTGCACACTGCAGCAAACCCTCAGTGGTGGTTTTGCCCATTGAAGCAGTGGTTAAGGTATATGTTCTTCAACTTGCCAGCACTTCTGTGCCAGGTTCAAATACTAGGCTCTTCGTGCAATCTCAGCTCATCATTCTTTGTGTCTATGGTGGGGCACGTAAAATACCCCATCAATACTGTAACATGTAAAAAGCCTTGTGATCTCATCATTATGTCTGCTTCTGGCAGCTGGTCATATGAGCTGATTAATGTCTGTTCAATAAAAAACAACACCTTACAACATTTGATTTATTCGAATTTTAATAACTTTATTTTGTGAGAATGGCTACAGATATATTGTCACTACATTTGATGCAATAATGTTCTGAAATGAGTCCTTGGACATCAGTAAACAAATTTAGTTTTAAAATCTTAACTTATGCTATTATTAACAAAAATAGAAGAATGAAAACGTGGAAGAAAAAAAACTTCAAGGATGCAATCAGACAATTCGTTTACAGTGCATATTCTGCAGTGAGACTATTTGTTTACAGTGTATATGCTTTACTATATGTATATATAAACACACATTAATGTTTGGCAAAAATTTCCCCAGTCATGCAATACTAAGTGAATGTAGTAAGCCATTTCCAGTTTGCAATAATTTGAGTTTAAATTTGGGCGTGACCCAGTTAGGATTCCAGGTGCATGTAACAAGTTTGACTAAGAAAATAATATATAACATAGTTTATAACTCAGCAATAAGATTCATTGAAGCATTTGACAAAAAAAAAAAATCACATTTTACTCCCAATAATAATCCGACAGAAATGTTTGAGGACACTAATAAAATTCTTAATTTGCAAACTCAAGAAACTTTGTGCAAATCAATAATATATGGAAACGAATGACATCACTAATTTCTGTACCCAGAGACGTAAGCCAGTGATTTTAATAATTAAACTATTATTGATTGGCACTAATAGCTCGTTAAACTAATTAGTCCAAATCCGGGATCTTACATTAGGCGACCGAAGTCTTATCAAAAGTATGACAATTCTGAACACGGCCAAAAGCCTAATCTGTCAGAAATTCTTTCTTTTATTTATCTGTCTATATATACTGCTGATTTGGCATCAAATTCAATTTAGATATGTTTCAACTCAGTATGTAATTGTTCAGTCTGGATTAATCTTTTGTGTTTTTCAGAAATTTTTCTAGTCTTTCCATTATAGGTCACTAGATTCTGATTGCAGTAATTAACTAGAATACTAGGAGAAATAAATTTCAAACCCTTAATCTATTTAAAATTCACACAATTGTCAAACATAGCATTAAAAGACATATGATTACACATACTAAACAAAACTAATTCACATACCTTAACCAAAAGTGCACATCATTCCTTGGTCATACACTTGTCGTATAACCTGACAAATCTATTCTAATGATTTAACTTCTATATCTACTATAATCTCTCTCTTCCAACTTGATAGCACAGCTCCTTCCAGCTGGCTGCTTTATGCTCAATCTCTCTTTGGATCCCTCTCAATGCTCTCTCTCTCTCTCTCTCTTCTCTCTCTCTGTCTGACTAACCCCAGCCCCTTACCTTGATTATATACCCACTACCTGTTCCCCCCCCTCTCAACTTCGTGCTAGAGGTAGGCCTGCAGGAGATATGCTTTCTCAATGTAGCTGCAGTTATGTAGGTTTGGGTCTGTTCTAAGTTTTACCCTCTGTGAATTACTGACCAAAGAATGTGTGCTTATACTCCAACAAGTTAACTAGTAATTCTACAACAATCAATTCAAATTCGTTATAGATTATCAGGTGTACATTAGTAAATCATCAAAAATCATTTTTCCCTGCATATGGGAGATATACATTAATATTACAGCAAAGCCCCTACAGTGGGGATGTGTACAATAATACATATATTAAGACAATAAAATACATTAATAAATGGGAGATGTCTGATATCTCATAAATCCTCACAAGTGTCATCTTCATCAAACTTCAAACATTAGGTACTATTACATATCTTATAATCCTCCTACTAATTATTACATAACTAATACATTCACATATATTACATACAAAAAGGACTATATACTACTGTATTTGCATTAATGAACTTTAAGACGAATCACTCAAACATTAAATAAGTGGCACAGTTGGGTCAATGGCAAGATGTCAAATAAATTCTAGATATTATTAGGTTCTGGAGGTCGTAGGATGCACTTCCTGGCATCATACCATACTATATAACGCTCAGGAAAGTGTAAACAGCCCACTCGCTGAGTGGCTGAAGGACGTCCGCCAATTTATACATGATTAACAGAGCTATGACTGAGCACAAGTGAGCATGTATATAGTCCCTTTTTGACGTCCGAGGTCACTCATCTGTCTTACTCATGACAGTGTGAACTGGGCTTTAGCGTAGAGAGAGTAACTTCGCTCCTTACATTGAGTGGGGAGATGGGGGCCTTTGGGACATTTTTCATATGATTGAAAATATCTTACAAAAGAAACAAAAACTAAGCAAATTTAATACTTATGCAGTGACATAGCCTCAACAGTTCTGCAGCAAAAAAGCGCTGAATTTCATGCAGCTGGTGAAGGTATCTCTTGATCTTGCTGGCATTCGCAGAGAAAATTGAGATGTTGACCTACTTCAAATTGAGGCCAGCCTTGGATTTCTTATTTTATTCATATATCCAAATATGGCAGGTGTCCCTATGTACCCCATGTCCCAAAGAGTCTCCCATACATTTTACTTGCTATTATTATTGGGAACTATTGTCCCAATAGAGGGAGCTATCAGTAACTACGCCTTACAATTATTTAAGGACGTCATCTACAGACATGCCAACTTTGGACGAAGCATTTCCGGGTCAGTGACAGATGAGGCCCGAAGATCACATGCAGTTCTATGCACAATACATTATGTATTGTAATATTTTGCCGGGTTCAGTGATCAATTTCTGGGCTTGACCCGGCAATTTCGGGGTCAGTTGGCATGTCTGCATCTAAATGTGATGTCATCAAGTGCACTCAAGGACCTCATTGTATAATTAAGTCATCAACAATTGTTTGGGCGCAGTTTCTGATAGCTCCCTCTGTTGATAAAATGTAGCCTATTGCTATTGACATAGGTGCTTCACCCCACGTTGTGTAGTATATTTATAGGATTTTCACACTCTGGTTTTTCGGAGAGTTTGTGAAACAGAATGTTTGTCTTCAAGTAAATCTCTGAAATAATTAAAAAATACATAAAATATATATTTACAGAATACTTTATCCATGCTCCACAAATCAATTTCATCGCCTACAGTGTATGTGTATTTACTCAGCCGCTCTGAAAACCTCGGAAGTCGATGTTAGTCGCATGTGCGATACCTTATCTTACAATTATAGAACAAATTACTGAGGAGTTAGCGATAATTCATTTAGAAAAGGGACCTCGATAGTTTATTGACCCCCATATATTGTACCTAATGTATGTGTGTGCATCTGCAATAAAGATTAATAAATAATAAATTACAGTCCACATTTTTAGTCATGAGTAGGCCTACTAACATATTTATAACACTTAGTACTATACCTAGGCCTTTTTGGCTATGGCTGTGGGGGGAATCCTTTTGAGACTAAACGCCTAAGAAAGTAGCCATTTTTACTATATATATATGCTTTAATTCTTACCTTGTCTGCTTCACAGATGGCGCCAGGGGGTACACTGTCACATGTTATCTCAGACCAGGCACCGTAGTGATCCGTATGCACAGAAAACCCCACACATCGCTTGTTATTGCGGGATGGTTGAACATCTGTTCGAAATAGGTTGACGGTGAGTGACGAATTGTCGACCAACCATTTATGACTGGAGAGAGCATCATCGCCAACCGTATCATACAAACCAATTAAGAACCTCTTCCAATAACCAACTTTGTGTCCGAGAACTGCAACAGAATCACTCATTTTTTTTCTGTCATACACACCTTACAAAATGCACAATGAGAAGCTTACCCAAAAATTAGCCGGTAATGTATCAGACATGCCAACTGACCCGGAATTGCCGGGTCAAGCCCGGAAATTGAAACTGAACCCGGCAAAAAATTACAATACATAATGTATTGTGCATAGAACTGCATGTGATCTTCGGGCCTCGCCTGTCACTGACCCGGAAATGCTTCCTCCAAAGTTGGCATGTCTGATATATATGTTTAAATTATACCGATTATTATATTGTTTTTAATGTATGACCTCATTTTACAATGGTAAGAAATAAGAATGGTACATTATCTGGTACTGGAGACCAAGTATATATTTATATTTTATGCCTTGTTCAGCATTAATAGGTTCTTACATTTCATGTAGTCCGCCAGCTTAGAATTTTCTTCACTGGATCCTATGGCAGCCAAGTATCCGCCCACACTTGCACAAAAACTGCCTAATGTTTGTAGGGTCCCATTGGCTGTATTCAGCAGGTAGCAATAATCATCGGCGACTTTTGTGAAGATGCTGGGACACTCTGCTTGTGCTGTTAAGAAAAAAATTAGTAGAGAAAGTAAAACAAAATTTTATGATGACATGGTTATTATTTATTAATACCACTTAAAAGCCAGTGTTGTGGTCTACAATTAGAGACTTTTCTTGTAAATATTAAAGCATTTTTAGCGGAGATATGGTTCAAGAAAATAAAAGTGAATGATTTTTTTTACAGTCATTTCATAAAACCCACAAATACCCACTTGATCAAATTATGCCAATATGAAAGTAAAAAATTCTGGTCAACAAAATGATGTAAGCTATATTCACGGCTTGCTGTGACATGTCTACTAATATTGAAATAAACACCATACACTGCAATTGGCATTAACTCAGCATTTCTTAACAACCACTCATCCAAGTGAATTGAAATTTTAGTGTATTATCCAAAAGGTTGCTGTACACCAAATATCCTCGCTCAGATAGCATTCCAAGTCGACTGCGATACGATTTAGAATGCTATCTGGTAGTCAGTGTGTGCTTTTAGTGAAAGAGTGCAGTATAGCGGACCCAGATTTATATACATATTTAACAAGCCTCATTGCCAGGCCTATGATGTAAAATGCTTGAAATGTAATTATGACGTCACAAACTAATGTAGTTATGACGGCAGTTTCATCTTCACGGTAAAGACAGCATTTATTTTTGCTTTTTCTTGGGGGCTACTGCCCCCAAACCCCTGCTCATCTACACCACATGTTATTTTAATTGTGCTAGAACTTAAAACTTGTGAAATATGATAAAATTTAATTTTTAATGACCGCCAAATATGGGCATAAATTTGGGTCCACTTTACTGCACTAAACCCGCTTTTAGTGCTTTAGTGCTCAGAACAACCAAATTTTGTATACCATGGAATATTCGTGAAAACTGATAAATATGTTTATTTCCCAATTAGAGGCAGTTTCTTTGGTCATTAAGCTTTTGGCACGACAGTTATTCTACCTTTGATGTACTTGATGTACAGTGTCCTCTCCTTGTCTAATTTCTCCAAGATCAGAGTGTGCATTGTGCAGTGTCTTTTGTTGGCCACTGGGGTTCGAGGTGAAAATACAGGGTGTGGTCTAAAAACTTGCACCAGGCATCTCCTCTTTTGGGATAGCTCTAGGTTACTCAAATGCTTATGAGGTCTTTTAAAGTTTTGTCACATTTAGTCAGGGGTATAAGCAATTGGTCATTGTGATATTGTTGATCTTATAATGTCAGACAATATCAGTGTCTGAATTATTGAGAGGGTGCATGCTGCAGGGCGTGTTCTGAGTGACACATATCACAGAAGTCAAATTTCTGTCTGCTGCATGGTGTCATGTTGCAGAAAAGTTTACAAGTTATAGATATCCTAGTTACTACACCTGTGAAACCACAGTAAATATAATATTTGCACAGAATCACCTTCAATGTTTTTTATACATGCATATATATATTATGGTATTAGATGATAAGAAGGTCGGTTCCAGGTTTGATCCAGCAAGGTCATAAAATTGAAACAGAGACAAATAATGGCATTCCAGAGGTACTTTTTGAATCTACAACTAATCTGGAAATAATAACATGATTTTCAGGAGGATGGGCCAGTTAATTGTACAGAAAATCTACCAGAATCCAAAATGGTACTTTCCACCTCAAAGGTGTCAATGGTCTACCTTCTTATTAAAAATAAAGGCATCAATAAAGTTTCCAATTTAATGTCCATGATACATTCAGGACTACTACTTATCAACCATCTCGACAATTCAGATTTAGTAGTATCTGAAAATTTATATCATTATAATATATTTTTTGTTGCTTGAAATGTATGTCAATAATTTAGTTACTGTCTGCAAAGTGACTTTATGTCAATGTGTCAATGTCTCATTGCTACTGGGTCTGAACTTAGTCAGCTTATATGACCAGCTGCCAAAGGCAGACATAATGAGATGATATGGCTTGCATTTCACACAATGTTACACATTTATGGGTGGGGTCTTTTGCCTGAGCATATACACTGAGTACAAGGCACCTTCAATTTTACGTTTCATACAAATGACTTCCATGAGCTGGGATGAAGATCATGAAGAGTGCCTGAGCCTGGGATCGAACCCAGGACCTTCAGCAGAGTCGGCCTTTGTAGAATTGGTAAATGCCTTAACCATAAAGCCACCCAGCTGCATTATAAACTTCTTTTTTTTTTAAACAGATTTCAAGAAATTTTATTTTTACTGCACTTTACATACCCTATTGTTAAACTTTTGCAGATGCCACCATTTGCCACCTGCAATTTACAGGGTGCGGCCTAAAAACTTGCACTGGGCTTCTACTCTTTGGGAATATCTCTAGGTTACTCAAATGCATATGCGGTCTTTTAAAGTTTTGCCACATTTAGTCAGGGGTATAAGCAATTGGTCATTGTGATATTTTTGATCTTGTAATGTCAGACAATATTAGTGTCTGAATTATTGAGAGGGTGCATGCTGCAGGGTGTGTTCTGAGAGACACATGTCACAGAAGTCAGACTTCTGTCTGCTTGCATGGTGTCGCTAGTTGAAGAAAAGTTATACACCTCTGAAGTCACCGAAAATATAATATTTGCAGAGAATCCTCCTTCAGTGTTTTCTATACATGCATATGTATATTATGGTATTAGATGATAAGAAGGTTGGTTTCAGTTTTGATCCAGCAAGGTCATAAAGTTAAAACAGAAATATATAATGGTATTCCAGAGGGACTTTTTGAATCTACAACTAATCTGGAAAAAATCACATGATTTTCAGGAAGATGGGCCAGTTAATAAGACAGAAAAGACAGAAAATTGATCAGAATCCAAAATGGCACTTTCACCTCAAAGGTGTCAATGGTCTATCTTCTTATTAAAAATGAATCTATTTGTCCTGTTCTTGGTGGCACGGGTCAACAAAGGTGACTGTAACACATCTGTATGATCAGTGACACAATCTAGTGCTTGTATAGCAAAGGCCGAGGTGAAAATGACCCAAAGGTGTGATAAGTGTGCATGTGCTATATTTAGATCCATAATATCAATAATTCCTGAGGAAACAATAAAATATATTTATAAAGATAATGTAGGACTATAATTACTTTCGTGTGTATGACTGCAGCTGCATGTGATGATTATCACTTGAGATAATAACAGTGCAAGTTTTTATGCCGCACCCTGTAGATGCATGAAATAGATTATTTTATCATGAAGAGATGAGAGCTTACCCGCTAAATTCAAAAGAAAATGTCCTCCAGTCATTGACCTCAAGGTTGTTCGTCCAGTTTCATTTTTGTTGTAACAAGTATGAGCTTCTTGAGAATTTATCCTATATATCCCTATTGCATCTTGCTCCACGACAAGTTTCTTCAACCCCGAAGGACGCGCGATACTTTGAGCAGTTTTCGCACAAAAAGCATTACTAAATCTTAGGTTGGTTTGTACCAATGAATGCGTATAGTTGCAGGAGTTTGCGAAACAACTTGATGTCGAAAGCATCAAAATGCCAAATATTCCCAATTTCAACGCACTCATTTTTCAGTAGAATTTAGTGATTGCCAACCAGTTTGAACCTATGGTGTCATATCATCAAAGTTCTCTAACCTTATGCCTTCGATTTATGTACTGCAACTGACGCAATCCATTAAGGGACTTTATGTCTGTGATGTGCATAATTCATAATATAATACCTGTGCTGGTTTTATGTGCTTGTGCCCACTATTTAAGCTTTTTATGGTGTCTATGTCACAATGTTTCAATAGAGTCTTTTCACTGAACAGCCCTGAATTCAGCAAGACGTAAGTCTTTCTTCTCCTCTTATTACTCATTTTGCTTTTCAGACACAATAGGTAATTACTAACTGATTCCATAAATATAACTTTCTCAGAAAAAAAAAAAACATCAACTAAATGATAAAGAGTCAAATATACATTAAAATGCACTAAAATTACTGCTGCTAGGATGCACTTTGCTTCTGTCAAGGGCGGGAATTTTTTCAGCCAATAGAATTGCAGTATTCTGTTGTAGCCACCTGGTGGAAATACAGAGAACCTTCTGTGAAAATCCACCATACTACTGGGTCTGAAACTTATAGTTAGCTTATATGCCCATCTGCCAGAGGCAGATGTACTGATGAGATGAAAAGGCCACACCATGTTAAACTTTTACCTGTAGGTGGGGTCTTTTATTGCTCAGCATGGACACCATATACACAGCACCTCCAATTTACTGTCTCGTGTGACTGACATCCAGCTGGGACATAGCTCATGAAGAACGACTATCCTCTTTCCATGTAGTTTTCATAACAATAATCAGCCCCATACGGTCAATGTAGCAGTTGAGTGATCTAGAGGTCAAACTGGCCAGCTCAAGGTTCAAATCCTTTAATGATTGATCTCCACACTTCCAGGTTTAATTTTCTTGATTTTAATACCCTCCTCTATGGTACTTTACAAGTCATTTGCAACAACAAGATTCACATTACAAGTTGAGTGCATAAATGCCCTTGTGGAAAGAATAAAATACAAATCTTCTATAATCTGCAATAATATTTAGTCTTTCCACAAATCTTCCATAATGAGCAATTGTGGAAATAATTAAATAAAAATCTGTATGTCTATCATTTCATAAACCTTTTGCTATTTATTTTATTTTGAAAAAAGTGAAATTGAAGCCATCCAACATGGTTTTGGCCACCCAGTTGGCAGACCTCCTAGTCTTGTTTATAGTATATATATTTGTCTGTTTTTATTTTTAAATTTTCTTTTATTATTTGTCTATATTGTAAAATTGTATTTTATTATTAATATTTTTACTAGTCACAACCGGGACCAACTTGCTGTAAAATATATAGTTACAACATTTAATATAGACTGTTAGCTTAACACTTTTAGTATTATTACCTTATTACTGTAAAAGTACTGTATTATTGTATGTTATTATTGTATGTTATTGTTTGTTTGACAATATCTTGTCAATAAAATTATATTTATAGATAATGGCAAAACTCGATGAATGGCAAGAACTTGTCCCAGTCTCCCTCTGAGTCAGCTGCTTAGTTATTATTTATGGCCCATTCATTTGGTGGCGACCATTGTTTAGGAGATTGATTGACTTTTATGCAAACCAACGGATGTGTCCATAGTAAAGCAAACTGACATTTTCACAAATAGCTTTATTACTGTACTGACAAACTGCAGGGGAATATATCTGTATGTTCGTAAGAGACAAAGCTAGTGCCAATTAATCATTCATATTAATGAGGGTGGGACACTATATGCTGCATTTCCATATAAACATTCAATAGGTGATGATTTTATTTCCATAAAATTTCAAATTCTTTTTTAGTCGCCAAGGTAGGTTATTTTTGCCTCTTTTTTTTGTTTTGGTCACGATTTTACTGCACGTACTTCAAATACAATTAAAGGCAATGGTTTAACTGGGGTTTGTTGCATTGTTTGCTTGTTTGCAGGGCGTCTAAAGAAGCTAAGGATCAATTCTGATACAGTCAGGCCGAAAAATTAAAGGTTCTATGCTTGTCCGACATGTCATGAATGAAACTGCTGAGGGAAATCATCCAAATAAAGAAAGGAATATAAATCTTTTATGAAAGGTAATGAATCATGTGTGTGTGTGATTAGGGCTTTATGTCCTGTATTTCTGCACCAGTTGGGCTAGTTAGGACAGGCAGAGACCATGGCAATGAACGATAAGAGAAAAGATGTAGAAATGAAATTGAACTGTATTTTGTTCAAGTGTACGTTATGTAAACCTTTGAGTCTGACTGTAATGTGGGCCTAAATCTCAGACTCAATGCAGGCTTTGAATGACAGCTATATATGATGAAAATGCATTATGTCAATGATATTGCCATAAAAACAACAAAATTGTGCGAATATTTGATTAAGTTTGTGGCACTTCAGTTTTCATGGATGTCAAATCACTCAATCTAGTATTTTGTTCTACTTATTTTGTTCTACTTATTTATTTTTTGATTTATTACTTGAACACTAAAATTTTTTTTAAATGAAATGTACTCAGTACATCAGAAAAAGTCGTGCAGAGTGGGGTAGGTTGAGCCACATTTTTGTGTCCGGAGCATAACTCCAACACTATTATACTGTATGTACTCTGATAATTTGGTATTTATTTAGTCTTTATGGCCTAGTTGTGCCATTTAATAGTCTCTTTGGAATGTCTCAGCTATGTTTTACGCAATTGGGGATATTTTTTCTTGTTGCCGGAGAAGAATTCTGATACAAATGGTATTAAAATAGATCAGTTGTGCCTTTTGGGTGTTTTATGGCCATAAATAATTTTATACAACTTTGTAGCACATTTAAAATAATAAAAAAAGGTAAATGTAATGTAATAGTAATCTTGATACATGATAAACTATCTGAAACCAATGAAAATTAATATTTTGTTCACAAGGAGTTTCCAGGGACCCTCTGGCCCTGAGCAGGTAAGGGCGGGTTACTTTGGTGTATTTTTTTAATTTTTAATAGTATGGTAAAAAGATAAAACATCTGCAAGGACATTACTAAAAAGTCTTAAAATTATCATGGTTTGAAATTTTGTTCATTTGTTTAATAACTAGGTTATGGTTTCATAGTGGCAGGATAGTGGATTTTCACGGAAAGTTCTCTGTATTTCCACCAGGTGGTTGAAACAGAATACTGCAATTGGCTGAAAAAGTTCCCGCCCTTGACTGTGATTGGCTGAAGCAAAGTGCACCCTAGCAGCAGTATTTTTAGTGCATTTTAATGTATATTTGACACTTTATCGTTTGGTTGATTTTCGTTTTTTTTTCTGAGAAAGTTATATTTATGGAATTAGTTAGTTATTACCTACTGTGTCTGAAAAGCAAAATGAGAGCTGAATTCAGGGCTGTTCAGTGAAAAGACTCTATTTCCGCCTTACTTCCGAATGTACATATTTTAATATGTGATATTTTGAATAAATTGTTCTGAGTTCCATCATGGCCCTGATCTTCTTACTGGAGGAGGAACTGGGCCACTTTTTTCTGAAATATAATTTTTTCTTCAAACAAGAAATGGTTAACAATTCTTTCAAAAGGCACAGTCATTTTGGAGGAATACTTATAGTATAATTTAGAAATAAAAAAAAGTAAATTAAACTATTATAAAAATTTGAAAAAATGGCCCAGTTCTCCTTACTTTCCCCTAATGCAGTTGATATTCCCACCGTTTTTGACAGCTAATATTGATATTTCTTCAGAATTTTTTTAACAAAATTAATATTCCTCCTGGAAAAGTTTTAAACTAAATGTGTGTAAATGAATGAAAGTATTAACAGTGCCATAATGTTACAGCGTGTTCATTGTACTCAGGAATAGACAGCTGAATAGATTACAATTTACAAAATTAGTTGTACAATGTGCCTATCATAATAATTTTTTTGGGCAATTTCAAACTCTTTTATTTTTTGGGCAGCAATGGTCAGCCCCTCCCCAAATTCAAAAGGTCCCCTACAATCGGTGGGGGTAATTCCAATTGTCTTAATCCCCATTCATCACCTGTTAGAAATAATGGGGATTCCCCACCTGCAAATATTGATAGCAATTATATAATAATGTCAAACAAACAGTCTGCATAAAAATCAATGCCATCAAGTGTATCCAGATGGCTGTCTGACTCTCATGTAAGAATTTATTGAATTAGCCCTCCCATGTTTCTACATGTCTTATTAAGCCTCAGTGAAAATATCATACATGTTTTTAGTTACTTTTGATATGAATGAATTCCACAGAGAGAATGATTATAACAATGCACATAAATACTGATCTGTGTAGTATTTGGTCAACTGAGGCAACCTCACTTGTAAAACCACCTTCCTATTAAGACCATTAGAGTTTGCAGCAAATCAGGCAAAGGTGGTGTTAATGGCAGGGTTCTACTGAATAAGTGCCCAAATACTGATCATTAGAATGCCAAAGAAATTATTATGTTTGTTGATTTGACAAAAAATTCAAACTTCATACATATATTTTTGTGTGTGTGTGTGTGCAAGCTGCAGTGATCTGAACGTAGAGGTTTTTGAACCAGTGTTCAGCATGTAGGCCAAGGGGGACCGGGGTTTACATCACTCAAAATCCCCCCCCCCTTCTGAATCCGCTACTGCTGTCTGACGCCAATTGGATCTTGACCAAAAACTAAGGATGTACTTGCACTTGAACAAATGTACTTGTACTTGGACTTAAGTACTTAGATAATAACTGTACTTGTACTTGATATACTCTCTTGTACTTGTACTTGTACTTAAGTACATTGTGTTGTACTTGACCCAAAGCCTGGTATGTACAACACTACAGAAGCTATCTTATAGGTTCAAAGGGATGCCGCCCCCTGAGGCTATAAGATCAAAGGATCCCTGCAGGTGCCTGCGGCTATTAAGATCAAGACATAGAGGCAAGTGACAACCCCCCAGGCGATAGTGCCTATGGCAATGACGTTTAGTAGTCATTTAGCTGCTCAAAGAAGCCCCCCAGGGTAAAATGCAATGAAGTGTGAATATGTTGAATGAACAGTTTAAAGCATGAATAACTGTCATTTAAATTAAATTAAATTGTTTAATATGACATATTAAGCAGTCATTGAGAGCTTTATTATTATTATTATTATTATTAGTTATATTATAAAAAACTGATTGTCTCTAGTGTATTAAAAAGCTACCCAATCACTGAGTCATCCCATTGAAATATGAAGGATCAAATTACTTTTTAAAAAACAATGGAAAGCTTACAGCCCTGTGTGCTTCATTATTAGACACACTAAAAGCTACACAAGGCTGTTCACTGGGAATGTCA
Source organism: Alitta virens (assembly GCA_932294295.1). Classification (NCBI taxonomy): domain Eukaryota; kingdom Metazoa; phylum Annelida; class Polychaeta; order Phyllodocida; family Nereididae; genus Alitta; species Alitta virens. Next base: position 7,562,109 of record OW028578.1, on the reverse strand, counting down.
TAAGTCAAATGTATTTTCCAGCATATCTAATTCCTTGTTTATTGTGAGGTACACATGCATGAATGCATGAATACATGAATGCATGCATGCATGCATTGAATGTATTGAATGCATGTAGTATTCAACATTATCCAGTGGTGTTGAGTTAGCACCACAGCCACTCAGTGTAAACATCATAGTAATATCAATTGTGCTTTACAGTGTATTTAAAATCCTTTGTTTATAAGTTAGCATACATGTAGTATGACTTATCAGTGAAACACAAAAGCACAAGTGTGTATGTGTGTGTGTGTGTGTCCAGTGATGCTCAGTGATGCTCAGTGAGCAGAGTCACTCAGTACAATGAAAGAGGAGCTGTTGTCAAATGCCCTGAGGCTTATCAATGAAAACCTATAATAGGCTGACTTTTTAGCTTGTGTCCCAGAGCACTGGCCATACAGAATTGGCCACCTGGTGGTCAGCCCTCACATTGTTCTGTGTTCATTGTCTTTGACTAGTAATGTTAGAGTAAAAAGCACTTTAATAAACATCAGTAAATGTACTTCTGAAAAACTTTTATTCACACAGACATATCTCACCACTCATACAGTTAACTAAAATCCTTAACACTTTCATACAGTTAAAAATAAAATAATCAAATAATGAAATAAGTGTTCTAACCAGCAAAACAGTCCAAGCACTTTCATGCATTTAAAATGAAAATAATGAAATAACTAAATAAGTACCAAATAGTAAGAAGTAAACTAGATTAACTGAAACCCTTGGGCCCCACCCATTAGACATTCTAAACACATTCATGCTGTTAAAAATAATGGAGTGAACATTCCTTATCACCAAGCATACTAAAAAAAAACAAAAAAACACTTTCATGCAAGTTAAAAACAAAAATGCAAACATCCAACACTAAACAGTAAACTCTGTTAATTAACAAAAAATCCTTAACAGCAGACATACTAAACACTTTCATGTTAGTTAAAAAATAAAATAATTAAGTAATGACTCAAAACATTCAATACTAAACGGTAAACTCCCTTAATTATCAAAAAGCCTTAACACCAAGCATGTTAAACACTCTCATGCGTTTAAAAAAATAATGAAATAAACACTAAATGGTAAGCGGCAAACTAGCTCTGTGAATGAATCCAAATCCACAATTACTGTAAAGCACAATTGCTAATTACCTGGAAATAATAAAAAATCCTCAAGTATGTACACACACATATATACATATATATATATATAGCAGATAAAGAAAATAGCCAGTAAAATCAATAAAATAATAATAATAAAAAAAAAAAATTAAAAAAAACTGTACATCAATAAATCATCCAGTCTTGTGACCACAGCCCTAAAACTTTAAAACTTTTTTTAAAAACTTTAAACCACGCCATTTCTCAGTCGAGCCGGCAAAATGTTATTTAAATCTAGGCCTCCTAGAGCGCGGTTACGTCGGATACCTGCAGCTCTCCTTTCTATCACAGGCTGTCTACGCCCACGCACTCGCGCACGCTGTTGTATTACCGGACCCACGTTCCCGATTTCGATGTTGTTGTTGTTGTTCACGATGTTGTTGTCGTTGTGGGCATTTTCCGCGTTTTGCATTTCAATCGCGCATATGAGCCATCTAGCCATTCTCACTAGCATCACCAAAAATGCATTTCTGTCATCGGCGTTTTCTTATGCCAGCATCTGGTCGACATTCCAAATGTACAATAATATGAGGCGTCCGAGTAAACTAAAGGCTGTGGTCACAGCTAGGTCATGTAGTCGTTCAAGGATGTAGTCTCTTGTCTGAAAAGAATAGAAATAATAGTTAAACATTTTGGCTATACTGAACTTCAATCCTATATTTTGGCTATACTGAACTTCAATCCTTAATAAGCAATGGTCACTGTGTCATGTTGCACTTGGGTTCTGCTTGTATTTTGCCTGGTTGACAGGTCAGGGTTGTCAAGGCTACTATGGAGAATGCATTATAGGAAAAGATAAACTACTGATTTCTTACATGTATGGCTGCATGACAGGAGTGGACTGCCATCAACAGTGAAGGGAGCATCACTAGATAATTAGCTGACTCTAGTGAATTTACCCTGTACTGACAGATGACACCTACAGTACAAGCTGTGTCATTAAAGAAAATGAGTCTCAATCTACCTGAACACTTCTCTATTGAAAAGAATACGAGTAATAAGCAATTTCTGCACAAATTTTTTGACACTTCTAGTGAATTTACTGTGTACTTTTAAAAGTGGTATGGCTGAGTAGAGTTAATTTACAGGGATCAGGTAACCCACCTCGTTATGCTCAGAATGTCGTCGAAGAACCTCTCACACCCTGCTCCAGTTTGTGCAAGCAGCAGCCAGTGCATTTGCAGATTTTAGCACAAAAATGGAATGGGCACAAGAAAACTGCCATGCATTTTAAACAGCAGCTTACGGCAAACATAGGGGGGTCATTGCAGCGTGCATGGGTGTTAATGCGAGCATGGAGATTAACTAAACTTACCAAAATGCACGCTGTCAAAATGGCCCCTATGAGCCCAGAAGCCACTGTCCATGCTAACATGCCGTTCAGGAGCTGCGCTGACGCTACTGCAGCCCTCTGCTTGTGCTCATCGGTGCCTCGGCTGTCTACGCTGCTGCCTCTCATCGGGTACCTGGAAGTGACCGTGCTCGGTGTAGCGAAGTGGCCGTCAAAAGGCGAAGGGGGGCTGTTGGATGTTGATGACATAATGCATACTATATCTGGGAATTCCATAGCGATCAGCTCACATTGTTCTTTCGTGACAGCCAAGATTAGGACCCGATCAAAGCCGTGCGTTTCCGAGAGACTCGTCACTCTGAAGTCAGAGTTTGCCTCGATTGTCAGTCTCTTTCCTTGTCGGTATTCGTCATCGAAGTAAGGGGCCGTGGTGATCGCGGTGCACATAACTTCTCCCGATGAGGTGCATCTGCACTGTCCATCATTCCCGCAAATCCATGCATCCATGGGACGCATCCCCAGAGCCAAAAACAGAAAGATCCAAAGCATTTTCCTTTTCTTTTTTCAGTGGTCAATGTCAAAAACGTCTTGCTTCTCCAAAATATCAGTGCTGTATGAGCCCTTGTACTTGCAAAACACCCCAGCACAGAGGGGGGTAAAGTCTGTGATTACATAACACAACAAAAGACCCCCAATTCCAGGCCAACCCTAAGACAATAGATAGGGTATAATCTATTCAAACTGAGAGTTATATTCACACATATAGTGCGCTACTGTTGTTTTGTATCAGAACAAATGAATATTATAAAACCAATTGTTTCAATAAATGTCAACAAACAGTGAATTATCCCTGTATACCGAATTATGGAGCATTGTGATTGATTCCTGTAGTTCTCATAAAGCCTCACATTTTGTTAATATACTTTGAATGGAAAAAAATTAAAATTGAAAGAGTCATTAAAGATACTCATGAAATTCAGAGGCATGGAAATAGTATTATGCTGAATTATAGGCCATTTGTAATTGAGTCTATTAATTCTTATAAATTTAACATTTTTGAAATTTACATTTACATTTAAAAACGAAATGGCCTCAAGAGAAATAATTAAAGATAAATTGTCTACAAAACTTCTGTCTTAGCAAAATGTGTGCTCGTTTAACACCAGAACAGAATTTCACTATGAAAACAGTAACTGGAATTTCTCATTGCTCTTAAAGTATCTCCTGTGTAATGAAAGTACTTATTCCATTTAAAAAGAGAATATTACTAATTTTTGGCTGTTTTTGTATAAATCAGTAAATTGCAACAAGAGATTAGTGTTTGCATGCTATTAAAGTCATTGTCTCATTACATCACCTGGTTAATGCATGTTTTAAAGTTGCGAATTATGTGAGATTTGTTTAACCGCTTGGTGTGAACAATAGACTTTTATAATGCATTACAATGATGAGGGCTAATAGGTGGGGGTGTTGGGGGTGGGGCAGAGTCAAAATGCTTGAGTCATTAGATGAGGCATGCAATTGTACAGCAATTATGCAAATTAAGCACATGCATTTACAGCTGATTGATGAAATCTCACTAATACTTAATCTGTGAGGGCCACTGGTAGAGGCTGACAGTACATGCAGTCACACAAGACCCACCATATGTGACCTTTGAGGTCAAGCTCATGGACGGCACAAGTGACCATTAGTAAAAAAAGTGCTCCCCCCTGATGCCAACAAGTTTCCCCCCTCTCTTCCCCCCTCCTCGGCTCCCACTGAGATTGCCTGAGGCAAAATAAGTCATATAAATAAGCATGAAGACTGGAGCATCTCCATCACTTGGCTTTGTGCTCTTTACACGAAAAATACTTCAATCGCGCCGTCTTCAGGATCTCAGCTCTACTCTACTCTACTCTACTCTACACTCTACCAACTACTGTCTACTGGTTACTCTCTACTGGATATCAACCGCAAGCTACTCGTCTCAACTCGTCGGCTGTCATTTCGCAGTAAAAAAGAAAAGGTAAGTGAAATAGTTTTAACCGCTGTAATGACATTGTATTGGTGTACTTATTAGACATCGCCGAGTGACTATTAAGAATTGACACGTGGCTCTCAGCTCTTAGCGCTCTGCGCTCTGCGCTCTGCGCTCTGCGCTCTGCGCTCTGCGCTCTGCGCTCTGCGCTCTGCGCTCTGCGCTCTGCGCTCTGCGCTCTGCGCTCTGCGCTCTGCGCTCTGCGCTCTGCGCTCTGCGCTCTGCGCTCTGCGCTGGACTACCTGCAGTCAGTTATCCGTCACGCTCTAGTACTTATAACTATTTTAATACCGTAATACAGTAATGCAGGATATTGAATTACGAAAAAGTCCATTTTCTGTGTATACCACCTTTTATTACACCTAGTAATGCAATACAACGAAATACAATGCTATACAATACAATTAATATTACTATTACAACTCCATAAGTACAACAAAATTGTATATACACGGATTACCTTAATTCCGAGTATTTTACATTTATTAAATATATCGAAATAGTCAAATCGAATAACTACAATACAATAATATTACACACGTAGCTAGTTAAGTATAATGAAATGTTACATCTGCAGATTACATTAATTCCCTGTATATTGCATTTATTAAATATCTCTAAATAATCAATTCAAATAACTACGGCGTAATTAATGTTATACATACAACTCATTAAACTCAACAGAATATTACATATACGGATTACAGCAATTCCGAGTATATAGCATTTATTAAATATATCTAAATAAGCAAATCAAATAACTAGGAAATTACTCACTACTTCCTGATCAACTCAACGTAATTAATATTGCCAAATAAGGACATAGACATTCATCTCATGCATTATAACGTAGTGTTCTGTTCATATCATTCATTCATTCATTCATTCATATCGAGCGTATTACAGTTATCCTTGTATATCACATTTTATCTCAAATTTCTACATATTTAAGGTTTACTCGTCCTGTATAATTAAATAAAAATAAGAAAAAAATTACTCAAGTCTGTCTGCCATATAGCATCAGACAATGTTCTTTCACATCTCCAATTCCTTCCATTATATTTAAAACACTGGTGGGATTAAAGGCCCTACAACGATAATAGGAGTACACTAGAGTGTAAAAACCGCAATTAGCTTTAGAAAGGTACTGGTAATTGTATGAACAGCTGTCGAATTGTCTCATAAACATGCATATTTCTTCGTTGTAGACACTCTCTCCACGAGGATCGAAAACTTCTAAACTCGAGCCCAGGTCCACCCGATCACCAACTTCGACTTCGACTTCGACTTCTACTCCAACTTCCACGTCAACATCAGTGGAATGGACGCCCAGGAAAATCCAATGTCCGACGTTACCGCGTAAGTACGAGTTTGCATTGCAATTCACGATGTAACAGCCCCTCACTGCAGAGGCTGAGATGTATTTCAGAGCATTGCATGGTATTACAGCCATCACGTATGACGATACAGCAGCGTCATTCCACAGCATTTCATATATTTGATCAGTGTTCATGTCAGATAGATGTTTCTAGTGTAGTCAATCTGAAATAGGCCTGGATATGTCACTTTGGTGATCATGACAGCTGATTCGGGTAGTGGTGACTTAAATCGGAGTTCTATTCTCACACACCCGTCTCTTGTCATAGGATAAAAGTCTTCATAGTTTTGAGGAGCCAAGTCTATGACAAATAAACTGTAACCGTCTTTGTATTCCTCTCTGGTGATCCTAGCTTCGTTGCTGAAATTAGACTTTCTCCTGTAAAGCTCCGAATAGCAGTGTATGTACTTGTCCTCTGCAAAGTCGATACTTAGTGGGCCCGTGGGCACTGGCATACCAGACAAACTCACATCGATATAGGTGACATCATAGTGCCTGAAATTGTAAGGATTCTTGCCCAGGCTGCCACTCATCGATTCTCCTGACACAAAACCCATCACAATCTTACTCGGTATGCGACCATTGTATGCATCTTCTATGTAATACGAAGAGGTGTCCTTGGCTAAATTAAATTTTCGTAAATCTTCTTTCTTGTAGAAATACTTGGCTAGAGAGATTTCTTCTTCCATGACTTTTTGATGTCCCAGTAATACTAGATTTGATGGTGTCACATGTTTCAGAATAAGTGTAATGTCCTTAATTTCCAGTACATAGTCTCTCTTGTTGACGTTAGAACTCAGTAGTCTGAAGCTGCTGGAAGTGGGTGTAAGAGTCATGTCCATGGTTACCCCAAAAGTAACTTATTCACTTTAAAGACATCGACATCCACTTTGCACATTAGCTCAACAGTTTTGCTACCACTCATGAGTGAGGCCCTCTTTTTAAATCCCTTATTGGTTCCTGACACCAGGCTCACATCGTCCATACATCTCGCAGTGTCCTTCTCGAACAAAGAGCATTCCAGTTGAGCATCATTTAGATCCCCCTCTCCTAGCAGTGTATTTATTATCGCCTTGTAACTGTAACCCGTCTGTCCGCCTGTGACTACTCTGTCATTTAGTCTTACTTCCACTTGATCCCAGAGAGCATGAGCCAGGTTATTTACAACACCTACACTCCAGTCTCCTTCAGAGTCATCATTGTCTTGGACATCATCATCATCATCATCAGCAGCTCCTGCGGCTCCTGAGGCTCCTGCGGCTCCTGCGGCACCTGAACCTTTTTTTTTCTTTCCAGCCCCCCTTTCAGGGATGGGGGAGCCTCTGTCAGTAGCAATCCGGACTCTAGTCTTTATGTAGACACTTGACATGTCAATGTATGCTGTGCCGGCTCCAGGCACATGAAATTTCACATCTCCCTCTGACGAAAATTGATTAATCGGCTTGTGAGTTAAATATTTAATGTCAGTCACTCCTAGGTTGCTGAGAGGTAGACTGAACAAATTAAGAGTGTCATCATAGGCTAACTCTGTTGATTCCAGAACCTTTTCACCTGATGCCATTGCTGCTGCTGCTGCTGCTGCTGCTGCTGCTGCTGCTGCTGCTGCTGCTGCTGTTGATGTTGTTGTTGCTGCACCGTTTACTGTTTACTGTTTACTGAAAATGTCCTTGAGCTTAGTGATTTTTTTCTTCTTCCTGTCGTTCGCTGGCTTAGGTTTAGTCTGCTTTCTTTTCACCGCTCGCTGTGTCAGAGACGTAACCGGACCGCTGACTGAACGCCCTGAGCTGACGTTAGCCCTTTTATCGCTTTCCATGCGTAAATCTGCCTCAGCCATTTCATTAGACTGCCCTATCGGTGACACTATAATGAGGGGCAGACTGTCATTGTCTTTACCGCTACTAGAGCCCTTGTCGCCGTTACGCTGCTTTTTTATCACCACAGGTCGAGGGCATGTGGACAGTATGCTCGTGCGTCCAGCTGTTTTTTTAAAATGCTCTATCCATGGTTCAGCATTCATGGCTGCTGGTGATTTGTATCTCTCCTCCATATTAACTCTAGAGTACTCTTGGTGGAATGTTTGGTTTCAGCCGCAAGCTCCTGCAACAGGTTCCAATTCGAATCTCTCAGTTCAATAGAAATATGTCTCACGTCCTTCACTCGTAGTGGTGTGTAGAGTACTGAATGGAAACGTGTATAGTTATGTCTTCTTATTTCTCCCACCGCTATAGACCTCAGCACCGTTCTGTACGTGTCACCCATCGCAACTCCTTCAACATGAGGACGAGTCACGTAGATAGCATCCCATTTAGTGCTTCCCCCTCCTACTGGTGGCATGGCTATCTCGATCAGCCCCAAGTACCACTGACCCCTTAGCTCGGCATTAGGAGGTCGTGTGAATGACTCGGGTAGCTGTACGGTGAACCCGGCAGCTGTATTACCCGGATTTATCTCAAGCGACTGATTGCTGGACAGATAAATATACATTTATTTTTTTCTTTGTCTCTTGCTTTTCAATGTCTTCAGGTTAGAACTGAGGATCCACTGGTTATATTTACTCGGCCACGACTGATACTTAACCAGACTTTCTTCAACACCATCACGTCGGACTCGTTTCTTGATCACTTTTTCGATCTTGAAGAAAGCGTCTGGGTCGAATTTCACAGCTGTCAGTTCATGAGCGTAGAAGGGGCCATCAACATTGTCTCCTCCGTAGTCTCTCAGGTAATAAACTGCCACTCCATCTGAGAATTTCCTAGATCTGATCGTGAATACTTCACCGGTAAACTGCTCGTCATAGGAGCGGAAAAACTTTGCAGACCTGCTGTACGACGCTCTGACACGCTGATCTAATGAGAATTTGTACGGACTGCGTCTCTTGTACTTGCTCGTTGAAATGGCCCTCTTGAATGCCCTCTCTAGGTCCTTGGCATTTTGCTGTGTGACGTATTGGTAGTCCCAAATTGCCTGCTCATTTTCCTCATTGACACTCGCAGGAGTCGCTCCAATACTCGAATGAATGGTCCTGTTGTAAGAATCCGCTTGTTCTGGAGTTCATTCAGATAGGCGTAGCTGTTCGTATATTGGAAGTACTGGAACAGTCTCTTTTTTAATCCTTTGATGACCGCTTCGGCGTAGTTTGCTTTGGTTTCAGTATTGGTGAAGATGAGCTTTACTCCCTTGTCTTTAAGTAAATCGCCGACGCTCGAGTTTGTGAATTCTGTTCCTCTATCAGTCCTTATAAACTTTGGTCTCCCTATAGATCCATCAGTTTCTGTCTCTGACTCTGACTCTGACTCTGTCAGTCTCTTAAATATTTCTTCAAACCCCTGTTTCATGTGTTTGGCACTTTTACTTTTGACAGGTTGGACTCTGCAGTATCTGGAGAACACATCTGTAAGCACCATGATGTAGGTGAAGCCTTCATTAGCACTCTTGAACCTTTCACCTGTCAAAACCAGTAGATCACAGTCCCACAGGTGATTCATACCAGGTGCTATGACTCTTCTGTACTTTCGAGGTTTTTTGCGAGCTGCCTTGTGTAATGTGACAATGTCTTGAGATCTAGCCCAGTCCTCAATTCGTAGTAGACTTATGGTATAACGCCCTTCGTTCTTTATAACCGAGTGTAGCTTCGTAGCGCTGGTGAAACTCCCCGGTAACCGATGGTTGTAAAATCGACGCGATAAATAAGCGTCTATATCTCTAGGCAGAACCATTTCGTTATTTAGTTGTCACCTTAATCCAAGCTCTCTTGAGTCTCCTTTTTTTTCCTGGTCGCTCTGTCCCTGTTTCTGACTGTCTTTGCCTCTTGTCACTCTTGTCACTCTTGTCACTCTTGTCACTCTTGTCACTCTTGTCACTCTTGTCACTCTTGTCACTCTTGTCACTCTTGTCACTCTTTCCACTCTTTCCACTCTCTCCTTCCTCTCCTTCTTCTTCTTCTCCCTTTCCCTCTTCCTCTCCTTCTTCTTCTTCTTCTTCTTCCACCTGATATTTGTTCTTCATGTAATGTAATACGCGTCGTAATTTAACGTTTGAAATTAAATTCAGAGGCACAGCTCGTCGTAACATAAGCCAGTACAGCTTATGATGTCTGGCTGGTACAGGAAAAGAACTCGACTGAGTGTGCAGCAGTAGTTCGACGTAATATTTTTCCACTCCAGATCCAGCTCTAGCTCCAGCTCTAGCTCCAGCTCTAGCTCCAGCTCTAGCTCCAGCTCTAGCTCCAGCTCTAGCTCCAGCTCTAGCTCCAGCTCTAGCTCCAGCTCTAGCTCTATCGACCTTTAGTAGATACAGTATCGCCCTGGCCCTTTTTCTCAATGACTCGTCTCTCAGCAGAGAGTTAATTTTACGAGAGATAGCATCAATGCTCTTGTCAGTGACAGTGACAGTGACAGTTCCAGTGCCAATGCCAATGCCAGTGTCGGAGCCAATGCCAATGCCAATGCCAATGCCAGTAGGGGTCTCAGTCCCAGCCCCAGCCCCAGTCCCAATCGCGGTCTCAGTCTCAGTCTCAGTCGCAGTTCCGGTCCCAGTCTCGCTCTCATTTTCGGTAGTGGAAGAACCGGTGGTCATCGTATTTCCATGGCGAACCGGCGGGCCCCCTTCCTCGAGGTGCCCTACTCCTGAACGTAATACACACACTAATGAAGACAAAGTTTAATTACCAAATAATTTTTATGCTATATTAGTATTATCAAAAAAATGTAATATCGCCGTTTGTATGTATACTTGACAAATAGGTCAATCTTGACCTCTATCTATTGACAACTTGAAAAATTCTTATCCCAAATATGTTCACAAAACATATATTAGTCTTTCACCAAATCCTAGCCTCCTCTGGGTGAAGTCCTCAAACCACAGTGGCCAACGCAGGGCTCTCTGCGCAATGCTCACTGTCTAGCTATACCTAGCTCTCCCTTCACTTGGTGAAGGGGTGGGAGCCTAGCTCAGTGGTAGCGCACTGGGCTTCCAACCACTGGGTCCTGGGTTCAATTCCAGGTCGAGCCTATGTTGGATGGCTGTTTCATCCTTCATCTCATTGCCATGGTCTCTGCCTGTCCTAATTAGACCATCAGGTGCAGAAATACAGGACGTAAAGCCCCAATCCACCCACCCACCACCCTTCGCCTAGCCCTCCCTTCACTTAGTGCTCCATTCAGCTGAGACCTTGTGCTCCCAACTAGCTTTCCATGTCTAACACTGACTTGACTGACCTCTTAGGTTTACATGTATTTAACAGGTCTTGGTGGTGGAAAACTTCCTTTGTTAAAGGCACCCATACATACTCTGTACCTGGACATGTACAAAGAAGTTTTCCCGAATGTAAAATTCATCTTCCCATACCGAAATGCCAGACAAATGATTGGGTCAGGTTGTTCCATATTTTCTGTGGTCAGTACAATATAATTCATACAGTTAGGTGTTTATTAACTTCATGCATTGCATTGACTAGTGTTAAACTATATTACTAATAGATTAGATTATATTTATATAGGGTATGAAAATGATGGGCTTTGATGTGGATGCTTCAGTTATAAAGAAATACATTCTCGAATACTACAGGCTGGCAAGTTCTCGAGTAGTTAAAGCTCTGAAAAGTATGCCAGAGGTAAGTTAAATTTGAAATATATATTCTTTGTTTACCTGTATCATGTTTGATGTTGAACAGCTGAAGCCACCACTGGCATATCCAGCCCTGACCCTGATGGGGGGGGGGGGGGGGTAAATGGCCAAAATCATGACTGAAAGATGTCCCTGTCAGTCATTTCATAGGTCATGCTCAAGCCCCATTCCCACATAGCCAAGTTTGCCGTAGTCAACTCGTAGTATTACGTAACGGCCAAAATTCAAGGTATTGGTGACGGATTCTGGCGGAAAAAGTCGCTGGGCATGACCCAGCGGGTGACTCGCCGGGTACCAGGAGTTACTCGGCGGGTGACTCGCCGGATTACGGGCAATTAGTGAACGATTTCGAGGAGAGAGTCGGCAGGTTGTAGGAGTAACTCGCCGAGTTCGACGAGTAACTTGGCGGGTCAGTCGCCGGGTCTTGTAAAGTCGGCGAGTTACTCCTGGTACCCGTCGGGTACTGCAGTTACTGCAATTAGCTGTGTTTCCGTACATATTTAACGAAAATATATAAATAGGGGCTGCATCTACTGTTCTTGATTATTCTGTCTGTAGCTGCTGAAGAAAGAGGACCATGGACATGCATCAGACAGAACATCAGAATAGAGTCTTGGTACTACTAGCTGCTCATGCGAATCTGCAACTTGCTGTTGTTGCAGCAGCATTAGTTGAGGATGAGGAGAGGAAGAAAGAAAATTAGCAGCCATGAGGAGGAAGAGGAGGAGGAGGTTTTGGGTGAGGCCCTGGCTGCTGAGAAGACCTCAGATGGGACAGTATGAGCATCTACTGACTGAACTGATGCAAGAGGATACTTCTAGTTATTCTAACTTTTTGAGAATGGAACCAGCCATGTTTCAAGGGATCCTTGGCAAAATTGGTCATAGGATTACCAAACAAGACACCTACTGGAGGAAAGCTTTGGAGCCAGGACACAGACTTGCCATCCCCCTCCGCTATTTGGCAACTGGAGACTGCTGCAGGTCCCTCATGTATGGCTTCAGAGTGGCTTACAACACCATCAGCAAGATAATTCGAGAAGTTTGTGAAGCCATCATTGCGGAGTATAATGAAGATGTCCTGGCATGCCCCACAACTCCAGAAGAGTGGAGAGAAGTTGCGAAACTGTTCTATTCAAGGTGGAACTTTCCTCACTGTGTTGGAGCCATTGATGGGAAGCATGTGGCCATCAAATGTCCTCCAAAAGCTGGTTCAGTGTATTACAATTACAAGGGCTTCCATTCCATCGTACTCATGGCTCTTGTGGATGCTGATTACAAGTTCCTCTATGTAGACTGTGGAACAAACGGCGCTGGATCTGATGGAGGAGTTTTTAATGATACACTCCTGAGAGAAGGACTTGAAGAAGGGACCATTGGATTACCTCCACCTGAACCAATTGTTCCTGGTGGCAGACCTCTTCCCTACTTCATTGTCGGAGATGATGCCTTCCCCTTGAAAACCTGGCTAATGAAGCCACTGCCCCTCAGAAACATGACCAAAGAGCAGAGGATATACAATTACCGCCTCTCCCGGGCAAGAAGAATTGTGGAAAACGCATTTGGGATCCTTACAGCAAGGTTCAGGTGTCTCCTGACTACCATGCCACAAAAAACTAAGACAGTGGAATCCATAGTCATTGCATGCTGCTGCCTCCACAATCTGATGAGAATAAGTTATCCGACTGGTCAGAACATGATGCTGGACCATGAAGATCCAATCACACATCGTATCACCCCAGGAACTTGGAGGGCAGCTGGAGAAATCGATGAAATGCCACAAACCAATAGACGGCATTCTATGACTGAAGCAGCCAAGAATCACCGGCAGTACTTGGTGGACTTCTGCCATGGCAAGATGACATGGTATAAAGATTCCACAAAACAACCCTGGCCTTTTTCAAGGCCACCAAATCCTCCCAAAACAGCAGACCATGTACATTTGTGTAATAAAAAAAAAAGTTCCTGTCTGACCCACGCAAAATAAATACCATCCCAGATAGATACTTTGTATTATTTTTTTGCTTCAACTGCTGTAGGTTTTTATTATACTAATATTTAGCAAAGAAGACATAATTTTTTTGGTTCAGAAGTGCCGTAGTTGTTGGTTGTTCAGAAGTGCCGTAGTTTTTTCTTGTTCAGAAATGCCGTATTTTCATTATTTTCATTTTCATGGCAGTATACTAGAAAAAACTACGGCAGTTTTGAAGCAAAAAAATAATACGGCAGTTCTGAAGCAAAAAAATAATATGGCACTTCTGAACAAAAAAAAAAGTACGGCACTTCTGAACAAGGAAAAACTATGGCAGTTCTTTGATCAAAATGAAAAGGAAATATGAAAAAGTTACTTGATGTTAAGAAATTGATTTTTGACTAAAATATTATACTTTCGTGGACAAAGATAGAGAAAAGTTTGGAGGCTTTTGGAACTTTTTTTTGGATTGATTGTTAACACAAATATGTGTACAAAGCGTGCTCTTTTGGGAGGATTTGGTGGCCTTGAAAAAGGCCGGGGATTGTTAAAACTTGTTTTCAAATGTTCAAAAACTGGCTTATCTTCAAACCAGGAGTTGAAGATGTGGTGGGGATCTCGGATATCATGGATGGAGGTCGGGAAGGAGGCAGTGCTGCGGTTCCTGCTGCTAGAGTTGGCCAATTCTTTTCTGGACTTAGCATTGGTTGGAAGTGCACCTGATGCTGGGACCCAGAAGGAGGATAGAACTGGTGCTGCTGCTGGTGCTGCTGCTGCTGGTGCTGCTGCTGCTGGTGCTGCTGCTGCTGGTGCTGCTACTGCTGGTGCTGCTGCTGGTGCTGCACGAATTGCTGAGGTTGATGCTGGCGTTGATGCTGCAGCTGGAACTTAGCTCTCTGGGCATTCGATTTGAGCTGCATAAATGTCGAAATCAGTTGGCTATGCAGCTCTTCAAATGCGTCATTATCCATGGACAGGCATTCCATGATAATAAATTCCCCCATCGCACGGATTCGCCTCTCCTTCATGTCCTTTGGAGGAGCGGCCAATTGCTGCATAGTCTCCTGGATGACTCCAGTAGACTGTCTGGCAATGTTCACGAGGTTGTCTATGCCAGATTGCGGTGGCATTGCCCTCTTCCTCTTCTTGTAGGGACCACCCTTCGTCTGCCGGACAGGAGGGACATCCATAGAAATGTCCGGATCCGAAATTTCCTGGGGCCTGGAATCTTCAGCTGGAGTAGAGCTCCCTTCTTCTTCGAGATTTCTAAGCGTCTCCCGTGCCTTGCCAATTTTCTTTTGAAGGGCAGTGTTCCCCTGGCAACTGGGAATTCGCGTAATGTGGTCCACGAGGAATGCGAAATTCGCGATTATCCACATCTCCTTCTCTGTGGGGTTCCTCTTTGCTGTACCAGATGGTCCCTGCCGAACTAATTTCCCTGCACAAGTCCGCATGGATTCCATCCAGGTCTTCAGTTGGAATCCAGTGCAGGGGACGCTTAGTTTCTTTGCCATCTCGTTGATGAGGGCCATCTTCTTGCCTGTATCCTTGTAGGCTTTCAAGGACCGGTCATAAAAGATAGGATTGTCTCTAAACCAGTAAGCGATATCCTGATCATCACTGGCTGGCAGGTACAACTTTTCCTAGGAGCCGAGGAAGGTCTAGCAGGCGAAGTAGCAGGCAAAGTAGCAGGCGAAGGAGCAGGCGAAAGAGCAGGCGAAGGAGCAGGCGAAGGAGCAGGCGAAGGCAAAGTAGCAGGTGCAGGTGAAGTAGCAGGTGCTGCAGCAGATGCACGAGGACGAGCAGACGCACGAGCAGCAACCTGGGGCTCATCATTACAACTGCCAGCATCTGATGACGTCCTCGTTGGCACTGGCAAACGCGTCTTGGCAGGAGATCTTTTGGCAGCAGCAGTCCTCTTGGCAGGAGATTTTGCAGCAGCAGCAGCAGTCCTCTTGGCAGGAGATCTTTTGGCAGCAGCAGTCTTCTTGGCAGGAGATCTTGCAGCAGACTTCTTCGTTTTCTTCATAGGAAGAGCACTCTTCTGCGATGTCTTTCTCGGCTTTTCAGAGTCATCAGAAGATCCAGTAGATTGTTCTGTGTCCACTGCAGGCTTTTTGGCGAACCTGGTCTTTTTCATCGGCATGATAAAAAATTTCTGGAGCAGTCTATTGGTCTTCTATGTGTGTTAGCAAAATGCTGAATGATCTCCTGATCACTGGTCAATCTTTATATACTACCTAGATAGCGTACCCCGCTGTGATGACATAACAAACCCAGATACCATTGCGTCATTTCCAGTTAGTCCAAGCGCGTTGGATCTACATCATTCACTGGTATTAAACCCACGGGGTGCCCCTTTAAACCCCACGACTGAATTCTGGCACTCCTACACCTCGGCGAGTTACTCCTACAACCCGCTGAGTCACTCCTGGAACCCGCCGAGTTACTCCTCGCACTCCTGAACAACCCGCCGGGTGTAGTACGAGTGAAATTAGCGCCGAGTAACCCGTCGACTTCGACAGGTTACTCGGCGTGTTTGACGGGTTACTCGGCGGGTATCAGGAGTCACTCGCCGAGTTCGACAGATTCATCACGGATTTTTGGAAATCCGTCAGAATCCGCCGAGTGTGCTGTGCAGTGCAGCATACTCGGCTACCGGCTCCAAATCTCACGGATTGGCTAGGAGCCCAGGAGTTACTCGCCGGGTATCTCCCGAGTGCGAGGAGTAGTCGCAGAGTTTAGTAGGGATGGGGCCCGAGAAGCGTGTTACGTAATACTATGAGTTGACTACGAGAAACTCGGCTATGTGGGAACGGGACTTCAGACATTGAGACTGGTCTGGGGGGGGGGGGAGCATGGCTCCCTCCTGAATCTGCCACTGGTGTCACTGAATTGAACATGCTGCAATTATAATGGTTACATGTGAAACATGAAGATTTGTACCACTCATCAGTGCAATTTAACATCATGTATGCCGTGGTGTGAATCTTCATGTAAAACTGTTCGCTGTTGTACATGCGCCAGGCTGCGGTGGGATGAGTCGGCAGCAAGAAGTGGGCGAGGCCTAATTTTTTAAAGCAACATGCTGAGTTATCTGATGTTATCCTTATTTGGTTTGTTTATTCTCAGGAATCCATCTTCACAGTTTCTTACGCTGAAATGGTGAAAGATCCGATGGCAGCCATGAAAGACCTGTACTCTCATTTTGGCTTGGAAATGACACCAGACACCAAGAAGGCCATGCAGGACCACATGCAGGAAAATCGCCAGCACAAACTGGGCGAGCACAAATATTCCCTGGAACAATTTGGGATTACAGAGGAGGAGGTCCGGGAGAACCTCTCAGAATTCCTGGATTACTTTGGCAAGAATGAGGATCTTCTGTAATTGAAGACGTTAAACCTCCATTGCATACACAAATCAGGACTCTATCTACACAATTTAAAAACCGAAACTACAACATAAATTGTATAATTGAAGACTGCATCCATTGCATACACAAATCAATACTCAGTTCATCTTATTGACACAATTTACTTCTGTCCACTTCTATTGGTAATAATCGGCTTACATTTTATCACCAGAAAAGCGTAAACACTGACAAATGTAAGAATTAATCTAACATATCATAAATATGTACTTTTAGATTCAGTTTTGAGTATCCAGCTATGACAGCTTTGGCTGGGTTCCATTTGAAGGGCCATTTTGAATGAAACTAACTGTATATTGTGGCCAAGATCAGCAAATTGGATTATGTAGCTAAATAAATGTTGTTTTAACATTGAACGACATACGAATTTGATGGGACCAGGATAAACTTAGTAATTCTCCCACATGGTAATAAAACAATATAATTGCTACATATCAGAAATATTAATGGAATAGTACTAGTGAAAGGCATCTGTATATTACATGAGGACAATATTATATTTGCTGTATTAGGCCTACTGTATTAAATGACCATGGAGAGAGTATTATTATTTTCAATAAGGAAAATGCTTCTTGATTTCTGACTTAAAGGTGTCGAATACATACCTGTAATATAACATGGTAGATTTTGTCATTTTTGCAGGGACAATGCATGAGAAAAAATGTTGGTTTAAAGAAAGAAAAGATTTACTTGAGAAATATATGTAAGCCATGACAGCATGATATAAATGTTTATTGCATATTATAGTAAAATGATAGTAATGTAGAGATTTGGTTACAGTGTGACTTGAAATTGATAGTGTCTTTGATATGGAGTTGTGGAAAAATTCAATAAATGTTAAAACTCCTTTTAATAACTGCATGTGGTTTATGGTCATAAAACACCAAGCAGTGCAACTAAACTATTTTAAACATATTCTGGCAACATTTATGCACCAAAAAAGTTAGCTGCTGTGAGAGAGTAAAATGAAAAACTTTTGTTGGAAGTGAATTTTCATAAAATAATTTTCAATTTCCTTAAGCTTCTCAAACTGATGCTTAAAAACAGATTAAACCAGAAAACTATCCATTCAAGTAGGTGAAATGTATTTCCAAAGTATTGATGACCCTGTTGTACTTAATTATGTAGGTTGATAATTTAACAAGACAGTAATTAAAGCTATGTTCATAGACTTGACTAAACACCAGAGGACGTTATGTAAATTCAGGACTTTGAATGGGAGACCTGGATACATGGCGCCCTCTGGAGCTTAGTTTTCAAGTCTATAAACCAAGAAGCCAAACCAATGTATGTGGTGATACTTGATAGATGTTCAATCAAATTTAAACTTCCATTATCATAGCATATCCCTCTCACCTCAAGGCCAGTGACATAATTACAGGCATTCTTTGCTAGTTAGCCTAGTTAAACTAAATAATTGGTTAAACTATGTAGCCGTTAGGCTGTGAATTGACTTAAGAAATTTTCTTTTCATACAAGATAAAACGGATTATCTGCTTGTCAGAACAAGAATTGCTTAAACTCAGCACATGAACATCTTATTATAATGTAATTCCATTGTTAGACCTGTAATACCATAAGCCAGCTTACAGACTATAAGAGAATTTGATTAATTTAGTTTAAATGATTAAACAAGCAAAACATGTACATAATCAGGTCGCTAGGCTAAAGGTGACAGCACACAGTGATACATTTGTATTGCAGTTTCGGCAGGAATTACTGCATAGCTCTTTAGGTTTCTCAGATTTACTAATTATAAAGTTAAGCTAAGATGCCACGTCAGCACTAACATAATACCACTGCCAAGGAGACATAAGGTCATTGAGCTAAGCAAAGAGAAACATCCCTCTTGCTTCTCCACATTACCATAGTGGGTTTTCACGGAAGTTTCTTGAAATTTCCACCAGGTGGCTACGAAATTGCTGCGATTCGATTGGCTGAAAAAGTTCCCACTCTTAACATAATAATAGGAAATTTTAATCAGCTGTATAAATGTTCCCAAAATATTAACTGATTGGCTGAAGCATTTCTAATGTATATTTGACATCATTCAGTAGGTTTTTGTTATTTCCCTGAGAGAAAGTGATGATGTTGCTTCATAATTTACAAAATTAAACAAATACTTTAATTTGAAAAGCTTTGAATGCACGATATATTGCGCAGTTGTAGCAGGATGTTTACACAGTGGTCTGGATTGAGCAGTACTGTGTATATAGTAGAGATGAGCGCAGGGCGGGTTATATGCTATACCCCTTTTGGCACTCGCTACACTCTTTTCAGACAATCATTATTTTACTGGTGTCCATTCGAAATTTCATTTATTAAATCAGCCAAGATATTGTTTTATATATCAATGATGTTTACTAATGGTTAAGCTTACACATTTGAATTTGAATTTATTAAAATTTTCGGCAATTACAGTCATATTTGCATACAATGTCACAATATACTAAATAAATAAATAACTTGGCTGATTGTAAACAACCTAATAAACACCATCGAAACAATGTTGTCTGAAACTGACAACTTTTTTTAAGAGTGTAGAACAAGTGAGATATTAAATAATACCATGACATTCTTCAGCATATTACACTATTCAGTTGTCATTCTATATCATTGATTTCTGCATCAGTGATGTTACCAAATTTTCTACTAGGGGCGTCCATGCATAGTCCACAGATATTCACGTTTATTATCACTATATCAGCTGTGCTGTGCTGGATATTATTGTTTAGTTTCCTTCAAAAGTTTTTTCCTGTGAACTGTGCTACAAACGTGTGACTTGAACTGTGCCACATTTCCCTGGCATAGTGGGAGTTGCTCTAGGAATTAATTCTACTATAAGACTTATAATTTTTGATGTATTGAAGGCATTCATTTTGATTTAGTACTTAAAATTTTCTATGTGAATAATGCATTGTACTGTGCTCTTCAAAAAAATGAATTATAATTAATTATTTATCACAACAAAATTAGGTAGAATGTATTGAAACTAACCCAGTTTACTTTACAATGTTCCTTTATTCACCAAGGGGCTTTCAACAGTATTAAATAATTATAGTTTGGAAAAACAAACACTTTGTTAATATAGAATTTTTTGTATTTTAATGTGACACTATCATTGTGTTATTATTGTGTTTGGTGGATTCAGTAGACACTGTATTAAACAATTCTAATAATTTTTAAAGAAATAATAATACACAAGAAATAAGATTGTGATTTAACCTTTTGTCGCACAAAATCTATACATAATGTAATATTATTTACCAGTTAAAATGAACTTTCAGAACTTTATTCATCATTAACATATCATCATTATCATCATCATTAACATTATCATCAAGAAAAAAAAAAAAAAAAGTGATGGACAAAACATTTTTTTTCGCTTTTGAGGAGGCCTAATTAACATTAATAAATTGGAGACCCTCCACTGCTCCATGTCACCCCAGAGAGGAAAATCATCTTGATATTTTTCATATCATAGTATATTACAGTAGGTTAATTCAAGTCATTAAAATGAAAATTGTTTCCTCCTCAAAAAGGTCTCTGCCTGTCCTAATTAGCCCAACTGCTGCAGAAATACAGGACGTAAAGCCCTAATCACCCAGCCACCCAGCCACCCACCCTCCTCAAAAAGAGATGGTCATGTAAACATAAACTGTGCATGAAGAACCATAGGAATTTATCAAGGATTGTTTGACATGAATTGAGAGACCCAGAAAGCTATGTGAATAAATCTTTTCTATTACTATGTTTGGACAGCTGTTGTAAACTTAAGGAATTCTGTATTGCATAGAGTTTCATACAAATTCATGTCTGATAACTGGAATTAAAAAGTTATTAGTAAATCTAGTGTTGTATCGATGTACTTGTAGCCAGATCTATAACGCAGATGGGTCTATAAACAATAAAAAAACAATACAAAGTATATGTCAATTAGTATATCTCTAAAAAATGTAGTTCCTAAAATATGCAGGTAAATGAACCACTAACTGTCACTTTGTAGCTATTCAAGAGTACACTTTAAATTGATTTATCAATTATGTATTTATATCTTATCAATTATGTACTGTTAATCCATTGCAACTCAGCTATTTTGCGAACAAATCAATAACGATTATACCATCAAAGCTTACTTTATTACTTCTTGTTTTTTTAAGAATAATATTCGTCATTGCCCATTCAGCACTTAGTCTAGGTATTCCAGATTGCAGCCTGATCGCATGATTTATGTTCAGTCTGATATTATTTTTCTGGTCAATTAGAATATATAAACTGTGGGATAAACTATATACTGACATAAAACATGTATTAGACTAAATTGTTCTGTATTGTGAACTGTGCTACTACATGAACTGTGCTACTCCATGAACTGTGCTACCCCGTGAACTGTGCCACATTTTCAGGGGCAGAGATATACTTATTTGCCAGGGGGAGGGCATTATTCATTTCTTTCATACAGTCATGTCTCACAATAATGGACTCCAATTATCCGAATGCATCTTTTTGGTCCAGTTCGGGACACATACGCCTATCTTGCCTATGTTAAACTGCTTCAGTTATTTCAGTTATCCGAAAAATTCATTAAACCGTACAAAAGCCTTGGGAGGGGCAGGAGCCTAGCTCAGATGTAGTGCTCTGGGCTTCCAACCGCTGGGTCCCGGGTTCAATTCCCGGTCGAGCCTATGTTGGATGGCTGTTTCCTTCTTTGTCTCATTGCCATAGCCCCTGCCTGTCCTAATTAGCCCACCAGGTGCAGAAATACAGGACGTAAAGCCCTAATCACACACACACACACACACAAAAGCCTTGGGAACCCAGTTGTTCGTATAAAAATAAATCACTGTAATAGTATTTATGCATTACAACACAAAACATACCAAAGTAATTATTGTTAGTTTTAAAACAAACGTAAACATCATATCTGAACCCCACCTGGTATTGTTTATGGAGGCCCATCCAGAAATTGACATCTTCCAGCAGGATAATGCCAGGCCCCATGCAGCAAGGTTGACCACCAACTTCCTCCAGACACAAGGCATTCAGGTGATGCAGTGGATGCCCTACTCCCCAGACCTCAACCCCATTGAGCAGCTGTGGGATGAGCTTGGCAGATGTGTTTCTGCAAGGAGGAGGCAGCCAACGACCAGACAGATGCTGATCCAAGCACTGCAGGAGGAATGGGATAGGCTTCCACAACAGACCATCCGAAACCTGGTGCAGAGCATGCACAGAAGGTGTGTTGCATGTGTAAGGGCCCGCAGAGAACACACACGGTATTGAGGACCATGCCTGTAGTGACTGTGGCTTTTTTGGCCATCCTTGTTGACTTTTTTCGTTTTCTTGTTGACATGTGTTGATGTGTGAACTTCGTTTCACTACCTCTTGTTGAACTTTCTGTTGTTGTGACATGCCTAGCACAGTTTTTTGTTGTTTGTTGCCTCAGAATCATTGATTAAACACTCCTGAAAGAGACCATGCCATTGTTTTGTGTTTTCTACTTAGGGGTGTCTTACACTACCCCTCAAAAGATCTGATAAGTTTCTTTTGAATTTGAGTTTACATTAAAATGCACTAAAAATACTGCTATGATGCACTCTGCATCACAGTCAAGGACGGGAACTTTTTAGCCAATGGAATTGCAGTATTCTGTTGTAGCCACCTGGTGGAAATACCGATAAGATTCTTTGAAATCCAATATTGGAAATTTTACCAAAAAAGCAGTCTGAAAAAACAAGATACATTGTCACAAATTTATGATGAGGCTGTGCAAATGAGTTTTTCATGTATAAGGGACATTTTATATCTCGCATTGAAAAAAAAACTGAAGCAGGTTTGCAACAATTTCATTTCAGGAGCATTAAGTATGTTTGTTGCCCAGTTAATTATGAAACAGTATTTGACGCAAAGCTCTAGTTTTATCTTCAGAGTCACAATTACATATTGTTACTGCTTCAAATTTTAAATGAGAATATTTTTCTCTATTTCCAATATCAGCAGGGGCATTGATACAGGAAGGGGGGGGGGCAAAGGGGGGATATAACACCCACTCTTTGAGAAGGGGGAGATGATCAATGCAATCATCTCCCCCCCCCCCTGAAATTCACAGATGAAACTTACCTTTTATCTACACACTTTTTTTTCGAACATTTGTGCTTTGTATCACATATCACCACAATTTTATCTTAAATAGTTTGGCATCAATGATCCACCATTACTTTACTTCTTGACAAGCTTTCACATATTAACTGCTGCCATTTTTACAAGCGAGAGAAAGTCACGTTACGACAGACAAGGTGGGCCTCCATCAAAAGAATTGACGCCCCTGAATGCCAGTCTATATGTTTCTATCACATGTGCTTCATATAATTATGCAAATAAATATTGATGTATTTTCTGACTCATTTTATTACTTTAAATATTGACAAGACAAGCCAGCCTACGCCACAATTGTATAGACGACCCATCTCGTCCATATTTGGGAAGTCTTGCCAATCTGAAGGTTTCAATTCTCAAGTTATGGGCGCTCAGTCTGCACCGTGTTGCTGAATTTCTTACATGTTCAGGATCGATATTCATATTTTTTTCGCATATTTTTGTCTGATTACTATGTCTGGATTGTATGGTTTTAATTGTTTTTGAATGGCATAGTCCACTTCCATTGGGCTCATTGGATTTTCCAAAACTAGAACACAGATAAAAGAGTAAAATTCGTCCCCTTCGAGTTCAGTTATGGTTCAATAATGATTCTAAATTAAAGGTTCTTCAGAGGGTTTGTCTTCTTTTTGTTGGGGTCTTATGACCGTAAATAATATGGAATTAAAAAATTTTTTAAACCTCAATATTGAGTGAAAATCTGCATATGACATACCAAAATTATGGTACTTTCACTTTTCAAATTTAAATGACATCCATTTGTGGTTTTTTAATCCTCAGCAAAAACCGAAGGTATTGTAGTTATGCTTCGGTTAAATGTTGTCCGGGCGGGTGGCACACTTCGTTTCTGTGAGCATAGCTCCAACACTATTGAATGTATTGATATAATTTGGTATTAATTAGTCACTATGGCCTTGTTGTGCCTTTTGATAGTTTCATTGACATGTCTCAGCCATGTTTTACTTTTAAGGGCCAATATATGAGCCTAGGCATTATCAGCAAGAAAATTCACTTTTCCACAAAAGAGAACATGCTTGCTTTGAGGAAGTATTGTAATGAGGACCTATTCACATTGTTTATTATCTATTTATGTATAGTAGTCCGTTTGTGTGAGGAAAGGATTCCCTATTTAAAATTATCAACAGCTATGGTGTGTGCAATGAAACAATTGTCACTTAGTGAAAATTATATTTTTAGATTATATGGCAGCTTTAATTAGATTGAGTGTCGCACAGCATTTAAACTATTTATCATCTTTTAATATAATCTTAATGGTAAAATCTCATTTCATCACAGAAATCAAATGTCCTTACAAAAGCCATTCATTCAACGTAAAACACAAGAATAAGACCTTTTTTGAAAGGATTTTAGATAAAGATAAGATTGGTGTTCACGCGATCATGGCACCTGTACAGCATCTTACTTAAGCTGAGTATTGTGATGACCTGCATCCTGTTGTGTTTGAATGCTAGTAGGCCGTTGACCTAGAATTTTGGGTATTTCCACTGCCATGGCGTAGGTATCATGTGATAGGGGCTGCTGGTGTTAAGCAGGGCGTTGTGCTATCAGTAAGGTCTAGGCTTGTGGGCAGAGAGGAAATGTGACATTGGGTCAGGAGGAATAAATATGTGAAACTTAAATTCTTGCTCTTGAGTCAATGACAGAGGGACCTTACAAATTGGCGCCCGATATGGAACTTGACTCATTCCAAGGAGAGCTTCTGTGCTGCAAGGATTAACCTCGCATTAAGGAAGGATTATCTTTGACATAAGGTTTATCTTTGGCACATAGGAATACACAAAGGAATTCCTCCTGCATTACTCACTGCAGTGGAGGCCGATAAGTGGTTTCACTGTCTTTGATGTTAGTTGTTTACAGTGGCTCTGCCCCAGTCACATTGTTGGTCTTTTTGACAATTTCTTGTTTGTCTTGTTTGAAATTTGTCTGGTTTAGAAAGATGCCAGGTACTTCAAGATTAAGACCCAGGCCTAATAGGGTGTTGCATCAGCCAGTTGACAGCCTCGTGGCTGGCCAGCTGACTCACACCCCACGTGGCTCCCAGCCAGCCAGCATGGCGGCTGGGGAGGCCACTCCCAGAGTACCTGATATAGGGGCTGACCGTAATAGGGACTCCCCTGTGCCAGGGCCCCGGGCTAGTAGTGAACAAAGGGTGTTAGATTTAACTGACAAGGAGTCATCTGATGACTTCTCCCACATCCTCCCCTGAATATAGGACTAGAATTGGGAGAGAGCCAATAGGGGCCAGCGGAGCCGCTGGGGCCGTAATGGCCAGCAATGCTGCCCCAAGTGCTCGTGCCCACCCCAGTAGGCGTAGGAGACGTCGAGAGGCCCTTCCTCATTTGTATGATGGTCAGGGAGTTGCTTTTACTGATTATATGTTGGAGTTTGGGAGGGTGGCCGACTTTAATGGGTGGACTGATGAGGAACATTGCTTTCATATGTGGACCAGCATAGATGGTCCAGCCCGTTTGAAAATTGTGTCCTTGTCATACAAAAAATCGCGGAGCCGGATGGTAGACCAATTAAGGTCTCTGTTCTGTTCCACTAGGGCCCTAGATGCTTATAGAAATAAGTGGTTTAATGCAAAAAGGGGCCCGGATATGGATTTGGAGTCGTATGGCCTGTTCCTGTTAGACCTGTCCCGTAAAGCCAATCCTGTGTCCACTGGGGCGGAACAAGAGAGGTTTGCAAAAGAGAGGTTCATGGATACCTCTGCGTCCACAGATCTGAGGTTTTGGTTGGGGGCCCTTAAACCAGCCAAACTTCAGGATGCCATTGACCTAGCCACTCAGTATGAATCTGCTTACAAGCAGATGAGCCCAAGCCTTTCCCCCTTCCCCAGGTGACTGGACCCCCATCTGGGGCCCCAGTCACCGAAGCCCGGGTGAAAGAAATTTCTATTCCCTTATGCAGGATGTTTTGGCAGGCCGAGGTGGGGAGGGATTGCTGCAAGGATCGCCACTGTGACCTCTCCTTTTCCCACTTCTGATGCGTCCCTTGACACTGGGACCTCAGAGGGCAATAGGGATGAGGAGGATGACAATTTACAGGGTGTTAGTGACCTTTTCAGTGGGACCCCCGATAAGTTGAATGGTCAAGAGGTATCTCAGGTCCTGGGTCCGAATTGGATGAATTCTTGGTCTGTTGATGAAATTGTGGCCGCTGAACTGGGTGATACTGCAATAGGGTTGGCTGTTAATTGGGTCTGAAGTTTTTGGGTCCTTACAGGGTAGTGCATAGGATAGGGGAGGTCAATTATGAAATTGAGTCCCCGGCCTCTGAAAAGTCTGACCCTTACACAGGCGAACCCCCTTACCTGATGATCTAGATCAGCCCCAGACGCTGAGGCATGGAGTGCCACATGCCACGCTTCCTGATGCTGGACGGCTGAGTGTGGCTCTCCCAGGTGGTGTGAGAGAGAGAAGCCCCTGCTGTTGCTGAAAATCCCGACCACGTGGTCGCGGACACTAGAGGGGAGGGTGTCCAAAGTCTGGAAAAAGGACTCAAAATTGGATCCCCAGGCTGTTCCTTTTGTCCCAATAAGACAGAGATGGCCTCCGAAACGATATGGTCACAATGTGGGGTTGATTAAACTAGAAATAAAAAGATAGTACTTTGAATAAAAAGTAAGACTAAAGTATTTTTTGAAAAAACTGAACACCTCTGCTGTCTATCTTGTGCTGGTGTTGAATGAAAAAGAAGGCTGCAGAAGGTTTTCAGTGGCTCAAAAAGTGGATTGTTTGCAGTCGTGTGACCATGTGATGTGCTCGATCAACAAAGCAGAGGTGGTATACGGTGATACTTGGTGCAGGTACTACTGTCCTTCAACGGAGAAATATCTTGTCATGATCCAGAGAAATTTAAAAGAAATTCAAACTGACATAAGAGTTAGAATCAAAGAAATAACTCTGCTTGATGCTGAAACTTCATTGGGATATTGACTGAAATGCAAGTTCAGCTGATTCCCGCAAGTTTGGTTACCTTGGTCCAAATTTTTATTGGCATTTGAATTTGTTTTACAATGTATGTATAGCTATATATGCATACAGTTAGTTCCATAAAATATGGTCAACTCTAGACAGCTGTAGCAACCTATTCCTGGCTGTAACTATATCTGGCGAAAGCCAGCTGCTTCTGTCTAGCTTATAGTCGGGTGACACCTACCACCAATGAAAAAAGATAAACCTGCTGCTTGTACTTTTAGATCCAGCTTTGAGTAGTAGCCAGCTATAGCCAGACAGCTTCGTCTAGTGGCAGTTACATAGCATAACAGAAGTTGTTTTAGATCCGTGTAAATCAGTGGATGGATGGCAATAGACTAAAGATGAACTCTTCCAAAACTGAATTCATCCTGTATGGTTGACGAAGACAACTCGATAAGTGTGTTACAACTGAAATCAATGTAAACAAAAGCATAGTTCACCGTGCAATTCACATCAAATACCTTGGAGCTCATCTCAACTGGGAGTTCTGGGAGTTGTAGGGGCACATATCAACGCCCTAGTGGAGAATATAATTCACACGGAATAACGCTGCCAAGTCCTTAGTTCTGTCAATTTGATATTTACAATACATTAAAATAACATATCCAGTATCCACATGATTCCAATTTTAAAGCAAATGGGGCAATTTATTCACCAATTTTTAAAGTCAACAAAGTCTAAACTTCAGAGCCAGAAGGTCTGAATGCTACAATCCAATGACGTCATAATCAGCCAGCATGATGTCATTTAATTGCTGGCATTTAATTGCGTTTATCCAAAACCCATGAAAAACGCACATGGCACAATTAGCCATGTAGAAAATTTAATTTCACTCTGGGAAGGCTTCTTTATTTGTGTGGAAATTTAAAAATGTCCATATTTACAGAGCTTAGACCACATCAGTTTGTTTTGGCTGCCATGTTAGATGGACAGTGGCGCCACCAATGAGGAAGCATGCCGCATAAATTTCTAGAATTTTGGTAATTTTCAGCGGGAACACTACCTAGATCATTTTACAGGCTATAAATTGAATTTACTGTAAGATAAATTGCAATCATAGTATAGCTGATGTGCCTGATGAAAGGGTTGGATGGAATGAACAAATAAAATAAATTTAATAACATATTTATCCCTCACCAATTTCAGTGCATGCGCAATAATTGTTTAGACAGCACCATATTGATAAGCTGCTCGCTTGGAAATATTCGTCTGCATTCAGCTATGAAAACATGTGCTTAATTTTACCAAACTAGTTCTGATCAACTTATTATTGAATAAGGATTCGAACGAGGTATGCCAGATGTGCATAATTGCTGGGCTAATTGCAATTAAGATATTAGAGCCTCTACTTAGAGGCATCATAGTAGCATTACAAGCCTTATAGTGATTGAACACCTGGATTCCCAAGGCTTATGCAATGTGTCCCAAACAGCTACTGAAGTTCGTTAAAGTGGTCCAAACTACATTCGCATGTCAATAATTGCTTTGTGGAGCAACTCTTGTAGAGGACTATCTGACCTTTGTAAGTTGTGTATGTGGTGAAATATTAATCAAGAAATTTAAGCTAGTGCTAATTTGTCAAGCATATCTATGCTTTCTTGCTCAAGTATGAACAGTTCAATCGCAATTGAATGTTAATGTAACTAAGGAAACGTTGGTGTTTTATAAATACCAACCAGTTTCCACACTGTAACGAGTTTCTGTAGTTTTCTTGCAATTTTACCATAGATTTTACAGCAAAGTTCATGTTCATATTTAAGAATATCATGTTAACATTGGTCTTAATTGATGTGGTAAAAATTATGTGAATTTTTCCTTTGTTTTATGTTTTTTGGAATAGCATTTATTAACCATATATATTGAATACTGATTTTGAATTATGGATTTCACATGCAAATAATGTTATAATTGTCCTTTGCAGAAACAAGGACACATTATAGAGCTGTATAAGTTTTTAAAGGGAGTCTGACAATCAATTTATTCCATTAGTTTGATAATTTCATTCAGTCTGTGCTGTCCAAAGGTCACAGTGTGTGTGTGTGAGTTATTGCTTAGAATCTCATTAGCACTCCAAAGGTCACACTTTTGTCATCATTATTCATGGATTCTTTTTTTTTATTATTGATTATTAGCTTCTTCACAATTGTACAGCCTAAAGGGGGGTTCTCACATAGCCGGTTTTCTCGGTGAAGCCGTATTGCTCTCGTAGAATGATGTAATATTACGCAAAATTGGGCATCTGTACTGCAACCGTGGTTATCGCCAAAATCGACGGATGTTTTGCTCATGTTCAAAACTTCCGTAAAAAACTTGCGGTGATTGTTTATAGTTAGCAACCGTAGTGAAACCGTTATACGCCAAGTCACATGTGAGACACTCACAGAAGCCGGCGGGTTAACCGGCGCACAAGTGGGTGTCAAGAACCCGGCGGGAGAGGTACGTGTACGACAATTAAACCGTTGGCTTCTATGTGTGCACTCACGTGTACCACCGATAAGTCTCTGGTTTCTACGGATAGAAAAATCAATAAAAATAGATATGTTTCAACTCAGTATGTAATTGTTGAGTCTGGTTTAATATTTTGTGTTTTTCAGAAATTTTTCTAGTCTTTCCATTATAGGTCACTAGATTCTGACAGTAATTAACTAGAATACTAGGAGAAATAAATTTCAAACCTTTAATCTATTTAAAATTCACACAATTGTCAAACATAGCAATAAAAGACATATGATTACACATACTAAACAAAAAGCAAAGTCACATACCTTAACCAAATGTGCACATCATTCCTTGGTCATACACTTGTCGTATAACCTGACAAATCTATTCAAATGATTTAACTTCTATATCTACTATAATCTCTCTCTGCCAACTTGATAGCACAGCTCCTTCCAGATGGCTGCTCTATACTCAATCTCTCTTTGGATCCCTCTCAATGCTCGCTCTCTCTTCTCTCTCTCTCTCTCTGTCTGACTAACCCCAGCCCCTTACCTTGATTATATACCCACTACCTGTGTGCTTATACTCCAACAAGTTAACTAGTAATTCTACAACAATCAATTCAAATTCGTTATAGATTATCAGGTGTACATTAGTAAATCATCAAAAATCATTTTTCCCTGCATATGGGAGATATACATTAATATTACAGCAAAGCCCCTACAGTGGGGATCTGTACAATAATACATATATTAAGACAATAAAATACATTAATAAATGGGAGATGTCTGATATCTCATAAATCCTCACAAGTGTCATCTTCATCAAACTTCAAACATTAGGTACTATTACATATCTTATAATCCTCCTACTAATTATTACATAACTAATACATTCACATATATTACATACAAAAAGGACTATATACTACTGTATTTGCATTAATGAACTTTAAGAGGAATCACTCAAACATTAAATAAGTGGCATAGTTGGGTCAATGGCAAGATGTCAAATAAATTCTAGATATTATTAGGTTCTGGAGGTCGTAGGATGCACTTCCTGGCATCATACGATAGTAGTAAGTCATTTCCAGTTTGCAATAATTGGAGTTTAAATTTGGGCGTGACCCAGTTAGGATTCCAGGTGCATGTAACAAGTTTGACTAAGAAAATAATATATAACATAGTTTATAACTCAGCAAAAAGATTCATTGAAGCATTTGACAAAAAAAAAAAATCACATTTTACTCCCAATAATAATCCGACAGAAATGTTTGAGGACACTCATAAAATTCTTAATTTGCAAACTCAAGAAACTTTGTGCAAATCAATAATATATGGAAACGAATGACGTCACTAATTTCTGTACCCAGAGACGTAAGCCAGTGATTTTAATAATTAAACTATATAACGCTCAGGAAACGTGTAAACAGCCCACTCGCTGAGTGGCTGAAGGACACCCGCCAATTTATACATGATTAACAGAGCTATGACTGAGCACAAGTGAGCATGTATATAGTCCCTTTTTGACGTCCGAGGTCACTCATCTGTCTTACTCATGACAGTGTGAACTGGGCTTTAGCGTAGAGAGAGTAACTTCGCTCCTTACATTGAGTGGGGAGATGGGGGCCTTTGGGACATTTTTCATATGATTGAAAATATCTTACAAAAGAAACAAAAACTAAGCAAATTTAATACTTATGCAGTGACATAGCGTCAACAGTTCTGCAGCAACAAAGCGCTGAATTTCATGCCTTACAATTATTTAAGGACGTCATCTACAGACATGCCAACTTTGGACGAAGCATTTCCGGGTCAGTGACAGATGAGGCCCGAAGATCACATGCAGTTCTATGCACAATACATTATGTATTGTAATATTTTGCCGGGTTCAGTGATCAATTTCTGGGCTTGACCCGGCAATTTCGGGGTCAGTTGGCATGTCTGCATCTAAATGTGATGTCATGTTGTGTAGTATATTTATAGGATTTTCACACTCTGGTTTTTCGGAGAGTTTGTGAAACAGAATGTTTGTCTTCAAGTAAATCTCTGAAATAATTAAAAAATACATAAAATATATATTTAAATAATACTTTATCCATGCTCCACAAATCAATTTCATCGCCTACAGTGTATGTGTATTTACTCAGCCGCTCTGAAAACCTCGGAAGTCGATGTTAGTCGCATGTGCGATACCTTATCTTACAATTATAGAACAAATTACTGAGGAGTTAGCGATAATTCATTTAGAAAAGAGACCTCGATAGTTTATTGACCCCCATATATTGTACCTAATGTATGTGTGTGCATCTGCAATAAAGATTAATAAATAATAAATTGCAGTCCACATTTTTAGTCATGAGTAGGCCTACTAACATTATAAAACCTAGTACTATACTTAGGCCTTTTTGGCTATGGCTGTGGGGGGAATCCTTTTGAGACTAAACGCCTAAGAAAGTAGCCATTTTTACTATATATATATGCTTTAATTCTTACCTTGTCTGCTTCACAGATGGCGCCAGGGGGTACACTGTCACATGTTATCTCAGACCAGACACCGTAGTGATCCGTATGCACAGAAAACCCCACACATCGCTTGTTATTGCGGGATGGTTGCCCAACATCTGTTTGAAATAGGTTGACGGTGAGTGACGAATTGTCGACCAACCATTTATGACTGGAGAGAGCATCATCGCCAACCGTATCATACAAACCAATTAAGAACCTCTTCCAATAACCAACTTTGTGTCCGAGAACTGCAACAGAATCACTCATTTTTTTCTGTCATACACACCTTACAAAATGCACAATGAGAAGCTTACCCAAAAATTAGCCGGTAATGTATCAGACATGCCAACTGACCCGGAATTGCCGGGTCAAGCCCGGAAATTGAAACTGAACCCGGCAAAAAATTACAATACATAATGTATTGTGCATAGAACTGCATGTGATCTTCGGGCCTCGTCTGTCACTGACCCGGAAATGCTTCCTCCAAAGTTGGCATGTCTGATATATATGTTTAAATTATACCGATTATTATATTGTTTTTAATGTATGACCTCATTTTACAATGGTAAGAAATAAGAATGGTACATTATCTGGTACTGGAGACCAAGTATATATTTATATTTTATGCCTTGTTCAGCATTAATAGGTTCTTACATTTCATGTAGTCCGCCAGCTTAGAATTTTCTTCACTGGATCCCATGGCAGCCAAGTATCCGCCCACACTTGCACAAAAACTGCCTAATGTTTGTAGGGTCCCATTGGCTGTATTCAGCAGGTAGCAATAATCATCGGCGACTTTTGTGAAGATGCTGGGACACTCTGCTTGTGCTGTTAAGAAAAAAATTAGTAGGGAAGTAAAACAAAATTTTATGATGACATGGTTATTATTTATTAATCCCACTTAAAAGCCAGTGTTGTGGTCTACAATTAGAGACTTTTCTTGTAAATATTAAAGCATTTTTAGCGGAGATATGGTTCAAGAAAATAAAAGTGAATGATTTTTTTTACAGTCATTTCATAAAACCCACAAATACCCACTTGATCAAATTATGCCAATATGAAAGTAAAAAATTCTGGTCAACAAAATGATGTAAGCTATATTCACGGCTTGCTGTGACATGTCTACTAATATTGAAATAAACACCATACACTGCAATTGGCATTAACTCAGCATTTCTTAACAACTACTCATCCAAGTGAATTGAAATTTTAGTGTATTATCCAAAAGGTTGCTGTACACCAAATATCCTCGCTCAGATAGCATTCCAAGTCGACTGCGATACGATTTAGAATGCTATCTGGTAGTCAGTGTGTGCTTTTAGTGAAAGAGTGCAGTATGGCGGACCCAGATTTATATACATATTTAACAAGCCTCATTGCCAGGCCTATGATGTAAAATGCTTGAAATGTAATTATGACGTCACAAACTAATGTAGTTATGACGGCGGTTTCATCTTCACGGTAAAGACAGCATTTATTTTTGCTTTTTCTTGGGGGCTACTGCCCCCAAACCCCTGCTCATCTACACCACATGTTATTTTAATTGTGCTAGAACTTAAAACTTGTGAAATATGATAAAATTTAATTTTTAATGACCGCCAAATATGGGCATAAATTTGGGTCCGCTTTACTGCACTAAACCCGCTTTTAGTGCTTTAGTGCTCAGAACAACCAAATTTTGTATACCATGGAATATTCGTGAAAACTGATAAATATGTTTATTTCCCAATTAGAGGCAGTTTCTTTGGTCATTAAGCTTTTGGCACGACAGTTATTCTACCTTTGATGTACAGTGTCCTCTCCTGGTCTAATTTCTCCAAGATCAGAGTGTGCATTGTGCAGTGTCTTTTGTTGGCCACTGGGGTTCGAGGTGAACATACAGGGTGTGGTCTAAAAACTTGCACCAGGCATCTCCTCTTTTGGAATAGCTCTAGGTTACTCAAATGCTTATGAGGTCTTTTAAAGTTTTGTCACATTTAGTCAGGGGTATAAGCAATTGGTCATTGTGATATTGTTGATCTTATAATGTCAGACAATATCAGTGTCTGAATTATTGAGAGGGTGCTTGAATGTATGTCAATAATTTAGTTACTGTCTGCAAAGTGACTTTATGTCAATGTGTCAATGTCTCATTGCTACTGGGTCTGAACTTAGTCAGCTTATATGACCAGCTGCCAAAGGCAGACATAATGAGATGATATGGCTTGCATTTCACACAATGTTACACATTTATGGGTGGGGTCTTTTGCCTGAGCATATACACTGAGTACAAGGCACCTTCAATTTTACGTTTCATACAAATGACTTCCATGAGCTGGGATGAAAATCATGAAGAGTGCCTGAGCCTGGGATCGAACCCAGGACCTTCAGCAGAGTCGGCCTTTGTAGAATTGGTAAATGCCTTAACCATAAAGCCACCCAGCTGCATTATAAACTTCTTTTTTTTTTAAACAGATTTCAAGAAATTTTATTTTTACTGCACTTTACATACCCTATTGTTAAACTTTTGCAGATGCCACCATTTGCCACCTGCAATTTACAGGGTGCGGCCTAAAAACTTGCACTGGGCTTCTACTCTTTGGGAATATCTCTAGGTTACTCAAATGCATATGCGGTCTTTTAAAGTTTTGCCACATTTAGTCAGGGGTATAAGCAATTGGTCATTGTGATATTTTTGATCTTGTAATGTCAGACAATATTAGTGTCTGAATTATTGAGAGGGTGCATGCTGCAGGGTGTGTTCTGAGAGACACATGTCACAAAAGTCAGACTTCTGTCTGCTTGAATGGTGTCTCTAGTTGAAGAAAAGTTATACACCTCTGAAGTCACCGAAAATATAATATTTGCAGAGAATCCTCCTTCAGTGTTTTCTATACATGCATATGTATATTATGGTATTAGATGATAAGAAGGTTGGTTTCAGTTTTGATCCAGCAAGGTCATAAAGTTAAAACAGAAATATATAATGGTATTCCAGAGGGACTTTTTGAATCTACAACTAATCTGGAAAAAATCACATGATTTTCAGGAAGATGGGCCAGTTAATAAGACAGAAAAGACAGAAAATTGATCAGAATCAAAAATGGCACTTTCACCTCAAAGGTGTCAATGGTCTACCTTCTTATTAAAAATGAATCTATTTGTCCTGTTCTTGGTGGCACGGGTCAACAAAGGTGACTGTAATACATCTGTATGATCAGTGACACAATCTAGTGCTTGTATAGCAAAGGCCGAGGTGAAAATGACCCAAAGGTGTGATAAGTGTGCATGTGCTATATTTAGATCCATAATATCAATAATTCCTGAGGAAACAATAAAATATATTTATAAAGATAATGTAGGACTATAATTACTTTCGTGTGTATGACTGCAGCTGCATGTGATGATTATCACTTGAGATAATAACAGTGCAAGTTTTTATGCTGCACCCTGTAGATGCATGAAATAGATTATTTTATCATGAAGAGATGAGAGCTTACCCGCTAAATTCAAAAGAAAATGTCCTCCAGTCATTGACCTCAAGGTTGTTCGTCCAGTTTAATTTTTGTTGTAACAAGTATGAGCTTCTTGAGGATTTATCCTATATATCCCTATTGCATCTTGCTCCACGACAAGTTTCATCAACCCCGAAGGACGCGCGATTCTTTGAGCAGTTTTCGCACAAAAAGCATTACTAAATCTTAGGTTGGTCTGTACCAATGAATACGTATAGTTGCAGGAGTTTGCGAAACAACTTGATGTCGAAAGCATCAAAATGCCAAATATTCCCAATTTCAACGCACTCATTTTTCAGTAGAATTTAGTGATTGCCAACCAGTTTGAACCTATGGTGTCATATCATCAAAGTTCTCTAACCTTATGCCTTCGATTTATGTACTGCAACTGACGCAATCCATTAAGGGACTGTGAACTTTATGTCTGTGATGTGCATAATTCATAATATAATACCTGTGCTGGTTTTATGTGTGCTGAAAGTAACACAATTCATGTAGGGGACTGTGGGGCTTGTGCCCACTATTTAAGCTTTTTATGGTGTCTATGTCACAATGTTTCAATAGAGCCTTTTCACTGAACAGCCCTGAATTCAGCAAGACATAAGTCTTTCTTCTCCTCTTATTACTCATTTTGCTTTTCAGACACAGTAGGTAATTACTAACTGATTCCATAAATATAACTTTCTCAGAAAAAAAAAAAAACATCAACTAAATGATAAAGAGTCAAATATACATTAAAATGCACTAAAATTACTGCTGCTAGGATGCACTTTGCTTCTGTCAAGGGCGGGAATTTTTTCAGCCAATAGAATTGCAGTATTCTGTTGTAGCCACCTGGTGGAAATACAGAGAACCTTCTGTGAAAATCCACCATACTACTGGGTCTGAAACTTATAGTTAGCTTATATGCCCATCTGCCAGAGGCAGATGTACTGATGAGATGAAAAGGCCACACCATGTTAAACTTTTACCTGTAGGTGGGGTCTTTTATTGCTCAGCATGGACACCATATACACAGCACCTCCAATTTACTGTCTCGTGTGACTGACATCCAGCTGGGACATAGCTCATGAAGAACGACTATCCTCTTTCCATGTAGTTTTCATAACAATAATCAGCCCCATACGGTCAATGTAGCAGTTGAGTGATCTAGAGGTCAAACTGGCCAGCTCAAGGTTCAAATCCTTTAATGATTGATCTCCACACTTCCAGGTTTAATTTTCTTGATTTTAATACCCTCCTCTATGGTACTTTACAAGTCATTTGCAACAACAAGATTCACATTACAAGTTGAGTGCATAAATGCCCTTGTGGAAAGAATAAAATACAAATCTTCTATAATCTGCAATAATATTTAGTCTTTCCACAAATCTTCCATAATGAGCAATTGTGGAAAGAATTAAATAAAAATCTGTATGTCTATCATTTCATAAACCTTTTGCTATTTATTTTATTTTGAAAAAAGTGAAATTGTAGCCATCCAACATGGTTTTGGCCACCCAGTTGGCAGACCTCCTAGTCTTGTTTATAGTATATATATGTGTCTGTTTTTATTTTTTAATTTAATTTTATTATTTGTCTATATTGTAAAATTGTATTATTTTTAAATTTTCTTTTATTATTTGTCTATATTGTAAAATTGTATTTTATTATTAATATTTTTACTAGTCACAACCGGGACCAACTTGCTGTAAAATACATAGTTACAACATTTAATATAGACTGTTAGCTTAACACTTTTAGTATTATTACCTTATTACTGTAAAAGTACTGTATTATTGTATGTTATTGTTTGTTTGACAATATCTTGTCAATAAAATTATATTTATAGATAATGGCAAAACTCAATGAATGGCAAGAACTTGTCCCAGTCTCCCTCTGAGTCAGCTGCTTAGTTATTATTTATGGCCCATTCATTTGGTGGCGACCATTGTTTAGGAGATTGATTGACTTTTATTACTGTACTGACAAACTGCAGGGGAATAAATCAGTATGTTCGTAATAGACAAAGCTAGTGCCAATTAATCATTCATATTAATGAGGGCGGGACACTATATGCTGCATTTCCATATAAACATTCAATAGGTGATGATTTTATTTCCATAAAATTTCAAATTCTTTTTTAGTCGCCAAGGTAGGTTATTTTTGCCTCTTTTTTTTGTTTTGGTCACGATTTTACTGCACGTACTTCAAATACAAAGGCAATGGTTTAACTTGGGTTTGTTATGTTGTTTGCTTGTTTGCAGGGCGGCTAAAGAAGCAAAGGATCAATTCCGACGCAGTCAGGCTGAAAAATTTAAGGTTCTATGCTTGCCCGACATGTCATGAATGAAACTGCTGAGGAAATCATCCAAATAAAGAAAGGAATATGAATCTTTTATGATAGGTAATGAATGATGTGTGTGTGTGATTAGGGCTTTATGTCCTGTATTTCTGCACCAGTTGGGCTAGTTAGGACAGGCAGAGACCATGGCAATGAGACGTAGGATGAAACAGCCATCCAATTTAGGCTCGACCGGGAATTGAACCTGGGACCCAGCGGAACACTACCTCTGAGCTAGGCCCCCGCCCTCGGTAATGAACGATAAGAGAAAAGATGTAGAAATGAAATTGAACTGTATTTTGTTCAAGTGTACGTTATGTAAACATAATAGATAGACAACCAATGCAGGCTTTCAATGACAGCTATATATGATGAAAACGCATTATGTCAATGATATTGCCATAAAAACAACAAAATTGTCTGAATATTTGATTAAGTTTGTGGCACTTTTTCATGGATGTCAAATCACTCAATCTAGTATTTTGTTCTACTTATTTTGTTTTACTTATTTATTTTTTGATTTATTACTTGAACACTAAATTTTTTTAAATGAAATGTACTCAGTACAATAGCAAAAGTCGTGCAGAGTCGGGTAGGTTGAGCCACATTTTTGTGTCTAGAGCATAACTCCAACACTATTATACTGTATGTACTCTGATAATTTGGTATTTATTTAGTCTTTATGGCCTAGTTGTGCCATTTAATAGTCTCTTTGGAATGTCTCAGCTATGTTTTACGCAATTGGGGATATTTTTTCTTGTTGCAGGAGAAGAATTCTGATACAAATGGTATTAAAATAGTTCAGTGCCTTTTGGGTGTTTTATGGCCATAAATAATTTTATACAACTTTGTAGCACATTTGAAATACATAAAAAAGGTAAATGTAATGTAATAGTAATCTTGATACATGATAAACCAATGAAAATCAATATTTTGTTCACAAGGAGTTTCCAGGGACCCTCTGGCCCTGAGCAGGTCAGGGCGGGTTACTTTGGTGTATTTTTTTTAATGTATAATAGTATGGTAAAAAGATGAAACATCTGCAATAACATTACTAAAGTCTTAAAATTATCATGGTTTGAAATTTTGTTCATTTGTTTAATAACTAGGGTGTGGCTTGATAGTGGCAGAATAGTGGATTTTCACGGAAAGTTCTCTGTATTTCCACCAGGTGGTTGAAACAGAATACTGCAATTCTATTGGCTGAAAAAGTTCCCCCCGCCCTTGACTGTGATTGGCTGAAGCAAAGTGCATCCTAGCAGCAGTAGTTTTAGTGCATTTTAATGTATATTTGACACTTTATCTTTAGTTGATTTTCGTTGTTTTTTGTTCTGAGAAAGTTATATTTATGGAATCAGTTAGTTATTACCTGCTGTGTCTGAAAAGCAAAATGAGAGCTGGATTCAGGGCTGTTCAGTGAAAAGACTCTATTTCCGCCTAACTTCCGAATATACTTATTTTAATATGTGATATTTTGAATAAATTGTTCTGAGTTCCATCATGGCCCTGATCTTCTTACTGGAGGAGGAACTGGGCCACTTTTTTCTGAAATATAATTTTTTCTTCAAACAAGAAATGGTTAACAATTCTTTCAAAAGGCAGTCATTTTGGAGGAATACTTATAGTATAATTTAGAAATAAAAAAAAAAGGAAATTAAACTATTATAAAAATGTGAAAAAATGGCCCAGTTCTCCTTACTTTCCCCTAATGCAGTTGATCAGGTGATATACCCACCGTTTTTGACAGCTAATATTGATATTTCTTCAGAATTTTTTTAACAAAATTCATATTCCTCCTGGAAAAGTTTCAGAACTAAATGAATGAAAGTGTTAACAGTGCCATAATGTCACAGCGCGTTCATTGTACTCAGGAATAGACAGCTGAATGGATACATTACAATTTACAAAATTGTTCGTTGCACAATGTGCCTATCATAATAATTTGTTTGGGCAATTTCAAACTCTTTTATTTTTTGGGCAGCAATGGTCAGCCCCTCCCCAAATTCAAAAGGTCCCCTTCGCCTATGCTTAGCCAAATACATTTCTGGTAACTGGATGGTTAAATATATCCAGTAAGTAGTCAATAAGAATTGCAGGCCGTACATGAATTCACCTGTGTTCGGAAATGAGATTACTGTACAAGCCAGCTGAATCAAATTGATTTATCTGATCTGGCGCGATACAAATGTATTAGTATTATCATCATCATTATTTGCAAATACTCCTATCTTTATTTCACAATGTGAAGTAAATATGCTTACTGGGTATTTATTAAAATTCATATTAAGAAAAAAATCATTTGTAAATAAGGCCTACATTTATTTATTTAATAATAATAAAAAAACAGGTAAGCAATAAAAATGCACATATTGTGTACAAGTACAAGTATAGTATTTATCAGAGTACTTAAGTCCAAGTACAAGTACATTTGTACATGTACAAGTACATCCTTAGTTTTTGGTCAAGATCCGATTGCAGTAGCGGATTCGGAAGCGGGGGGGGGGGGGGATTTTGAGTGATGTAAACCCTGGTCCCCAGTTGGCCCAGTACATGCTGAACACCAGTTCAAAAACCTCTACGTTTATCATTGTTTATGAATTTCAACTTTTTGTTTAACTAACATATGGGTTTATATCTTGTATTGTGAATCAGTTGACCCCAATTTGTCCAATTGCTTTTGTGTAGAACAACAGACACAACAGACATAGGGGTAGATGCTATTTACCCCAATTAGACAAGAAATCAGTGGGGGTCATTCCAATTGTCTTAATCTCCATTCATCACCTGTTAGAAATAATGGGGATTCCCCAGTTTAAGTCATGTGCATCTTAGTTACACTTGACCTGCAAATATTGATAGCAATTATATAATGATGTCAAGCAAACAGTCTGCATAAAAATCAATGCCATCAAGTGTATCCAGATGGCTGTCTGACTCTCATGAAAGAATTTATTAAATTAGCCCTCCCATGTTTCTACATGTCTTATTAACCCTCAGGGAAAAAATCATCCATGTTTTTAGTTACTTTTGATATAACAATGCACATAAATACTGATATGTCTAGTATTTAGTCAACTGAAGCAACCTCACTTGAAAAACCACCTTGCCATTAAGACCACTAGAGTTTGCACCAGGCGAAGGTGGTGTTAATGGCAGGGTTCTACTGAATAAGTGCCCAAATACTGATCATTAGAATGCCAAAGAACTTGTATTATGTTTGTTGATTTGACAAAAAATTCAAACTTTATATATATATAATACATTTTTTTTGTGTGTGTGCGAGCTGCAGTGATCTGAACGTAGAGGTTTTTGAACCAGTGTTCAGCATGTACTAGGCCAAGGGGGACCGGGGTTTACATCAGAATCCCCCCCTTCCGAATCCGCTACTGCTGTCTGACGCCAATTGGATCTTGACCAAAAACTAAGGATGTACTTGTACTTGAACAAATGTACTTGTACTTGGACTTAAGTACTTAGATAATATCTCTACTTGGACTTGATATATTCTCTTGTACTTGTACTTGTACTTAAGTACATTGTGCTGTACTTGACCCAAAGCCTGGTATGTACAACTGAAATATTATTAAACTGGTATGATTTAAAAGCAAACTTGCCTTTTTGGAGAACTTATTTGTGTAAATTGATACTTCTATATGTAATAGCTCTAAAATCTATATGATATTTGGTTTTTGTGTCAAAGCCTGCCTCTATCCAAGAGTGTGTAATATGTATTGCAATCAGTGAATTATTCAAAAATTAGCTGCTGTCAACTGGTCAAGTTACCACTAAGTCTGTTGAAACCTAATTGCTATTTAGTCAAACTAGTAATGTTAGTCATGACATACATGTCACTTGTGCACAAAATACAAAATTATTTCATGATAGATTATCTATGTTGCAATAATTATTTATAAACTGCCTTAATCTGCATCTTGAAGTACTTGAAAGGTACTTGTAAGTACTTTGGCTTATAGTACAAGTCCAAGTCCAGTACTTCATTTTGAACAGCTTCGATTCCAAGTACAAGTATAAGTACTGAGTACTTGGTACTTAAGTCCAAGTACTGAGTCCAAGTACAGTAATTGATCCCAAGCCTGATTTTTTGTACTATTTGGATATAGTGATGTGAACCAGACTGCCTCGGACCGTCCGGTCCACGGTGCGACCCCGGACTGCAAAAAAAAAACCAGACCACTATAAAAATACCGGAACCGGACTGGTCTGATGACCCCAGACCAGCGGTCCAAGCATTGCATATGTTGGATTTATTATACACCAGATGTTTTTCATCTTGGTTTGTTTCAGTTATTAATCATTCCTGATTGATTGACGGTTTCTTTGTTTTACATAAATAAATAAATATTGCAGTAATGAAATTATTAGTCTGTCATGCCTGTAAGTAGTAATTCCATACATGAAATTGTTAAACAAGAACCAGACAGACAGACAAAGAAATTTATTTACACAAAGAGCGAAAAACATTTCATATACACTGATCAGCTGATTGAAACATACATAGACAAATACACAAGTAAAGAGATATTTAAAAGTATTTTTCTCTGTGTGGGAGGCCTCTCTAAGATATTAAGACCGATATCGAGAGGCCACCCAGGCGTTTAAAGGTAGGCTGAAATCTCCTGAGTCACTACTTTTACAAGCATTTTCTGTGCAGTGAATGACTGTTGGTGAACTGCAAAAATTTGTCATCAAAATTCACAAAAGGGATATATATATGACTGCAACACAGGCATTTATGAAGCAAAGCTTACCCTGAAGAAGACTGACAAATGTAACAATTTCTATTAAGCAATTTTCTTTAATTGTTTAGATGATCATTCTGATTCTTAAACTGTTAAACAAGAACGAGTATTTGGTGAAACAAGGGTAATTGTATAATGCGGACCAGGCGGACCATGCGGACAATGCGGACCACGCTAAAACCAACAAGCGCCGATCGTCCGTTTGTATACCAAACAGTTTGTTTAGACTAGTACAACCCCTATTTCGCCATAGATGAAAAATGCGGACCATGCACACAATGCAGACCAAAAGAACTATTTCTTCTTAGGTAGGCTGTTGCTGTGAAATCTGTTATGTCGCCGGACCGGTCCGATCTCTAGTACCGGACCGCTCATCCCTGGGAAAATACCGGACCACCCCTGGCTAATAAGCGGTCCGGTCCACATCACTATTTGGATCGGACGAATAAATCATTTTTGCGGGAGCAGTCCGCTGGATCCGCGGTTTAGAGTTTTTCCGGAAGTAATTCCTCGCGAAGGTCAAGGACACTGAAGAGAACTGTCAAAACCGAAATGTGCAGTTAAAATCGAAGTAAACACACAATGTTTCGACTTGTAACAGGAACATTTGGGTATGTAAATGTTCAACTCATGTTAAAATAACTTTCTACACTCTGATTGCTGGGGTAAATCAAGCCAACGTCAATAAATGATCTGTTAACCTTCACAGAGTTTTTGGGCATGACAGTTGACACTGGAAAATGGGAAGCCACAATTTTGCATGCTGGTAGATAGGGAAAATGGCAGTTCCTAGTCATGACATTTTCTTGACAGTTGAACTAAGTCTGTTCATACAACGTAAGCAGTGTCTTTAGAATGTCTTTGATGAATGGAGCAGACCAAGTAGAGTTTAAATCATAAATGATTTAGTGAAATATTCTGATGCAATGTATGGCCTCAGTCTGAACAATAACATTGTTTTGGAGTGAGGGACAACCCAATAAAATCATTAGCTGCTGAAAAATATTTATATTGAACTTGATAATATCCAGACAATTAAGTATTTAATGAAAT
Source organism: Alitta virens (assembly GCA_932294295.1). Classification (NCBI taxonomy): domain Eukaryota; kingdom Metazoa; phylum Annelida; class Polychaeta; order Phyllodocida; family Nereididae; genus Alitta; species Alitta virens. Next base: position 7,518,465 of record OW028578.1, on the reverse strand, counting down.
GTTATATTGTTGTTAAACAGTTGAAGATCTGCAGGTTTGTGGAATAGTGGAAATTAAAGTTTTGCAGTCACGGTCAGCAACTTCACAATTGTTTTTGACAACCAGTGCAAGATGTTTCAAATTCTGTAGCAGCCTCTGCAGACATTTTATAGTAAAAATTTTATAAAAAAAACTTGTCTAGAAATACATATTTCCTGTTGATTATTTTTATAATTACGAAGTTGCTGACCGACGTGACCATGCAAAATTTGCTGACCGCGGCTGTAGTCAAACCCTGTATTTAAGTTTCCCAAGTTTGTGGTTAGATGTGTATTCATGACCTTAATTTAGTCATTAGATAATAATTGAAATATTTTTCAGGAGGTACAGTACACAGCGTCTGAAATCGGCATTGATCTCAAACAGTGCGAGGCCGACCTACCGCCCTGGATTACTTACATCAGCAAATTACAATGCTTCACAGGTTCATCACTTCCACAGTCTACGAAATGTAAAACCGCAACAGTGCCTCGTCCGACCAGATGCTTACTTTCTTCGGCCAAATGGAATGCAGGTATGCAACAGAGTTATTTGGGCCAATTATTTGTGAATATTTCTTTTAAAGGATGTTTTAATATCATTCTTTCATGTTTTGTCTCGTACTGATCAGATTATAAAATTGGGGTAATTCAAATCAGTCAATATATATCATCATTCATTCATGACTCATGTATGATCAATTAGTGTGTATGGGGAATAAGATTTGCTGTTTGTTATTTTATTGAGGTTGATCATAAAATATTCAGCAAGAACTAAAATTATTGTATATATGAAACAGCAATCTATGCAAGGTCAAATGAGTGGCAGTGTGATGATAATAATTTTTCAAGATTTCTATTTTTCTAAAAACTTTCCTTGCAAAATGATTTCTCTCTCTAACAGGTCCGTCATGTGTCAGGCCGCATTGTCGGAGTCTTTGGAAGGCTTTTGAAAATCCGATATCTCATTTTCGGTTCTGCTGTAGGTGGAGGCATCACACTTAACCAGGTATTTTCTTTTTAAATTAAATCTGTGCAATTAGTACATGGTATATTTGATATAAACTTCCATGGAGAATTTTATGTAACGTTTCTTGTATTTTTTTTTTTATAACAGAAATACGAATCTTGGAAAGATAATTTACCAGATTTCCGAGGATGGATGGAAGAGAATTTCCCGGACACAACATTTTTGGGGGATTATGCTCAGAGGTTTAAGACTTTTACGAAGAATTGGTCCCTACCTGATGTACACTTGCCTAAAAAGGTAATGCAACTATGAGAGTCGTTGCGGATATTCGAGCATGAAGAAAACACTGTATAATTGTGAAATACCTCAAGTTTTGTCCAGCATTAAAGTAAATTACAAGAATGAGATCTTATCCAAATTAATGCTTTCATGGACTTGATGTGTTTTCAAAAGGTTTTTGTAATGACAGTCTTTTGCTGTGGCCTGGACTTCAGGCCAGATCAACCGAAAGGAGATTTAAAAGCGTGAATGCCAGGATGCAAAGTTGTACATAAATATTTAATGATACTTTACTTTGTGAATCTTTTAAGTTATTCAATTATTGATGCCAAATGTGTGTCAGAAGAGATAATCAACTTTATTACCTCTTGAATGTACATCACCAATCTTCAGATGTAAAAAATATCGGTTGATGAATTTACCAGGAGGAGATATGAATATTTATGCGGCTGTAATTTTTTGCCGTCTTCTCATCAACAAAACACCACTGATAAAGACATAGAGAATTGTTGAAACTTTGACTGCATAAATCATAATATCAATTAGAGATGTTTACAATAGTTAAACCCTTACTTATGGATATTAAATTATTTAATTTTTAAGGCGGAATGGGCGTCAAATTTACCAAGTCTTCAAGACATCACTGCCTGGTTAGACGAAGCTTCTGAAGGGGATATACTCGAAGAGGGTTTGTAAAATATTCTCAAGTTATTTGTGATAACTGCTTTTGAGTTGCGCTTGTTGTTTGTAAGTGCTTGTAGTCAACGGTAATATTGTTGTGAATTTTCGTGTTTGTGTGCCGATTCTGTCTTGTTGTATAGGCTTTTTATTTCACACACTGTACATACAGCTAAACTTATATTTAAATAGAATGTGCGTTTGTATGACAGCTCAAGACTGACCGCTGATTCAGATAAAACAAAAAGAAACCTTTTTTATCATTGAACCAACACAGTAGTACATTGATGTTGATTTAAGTTTGTGAAGAATGCGATATAATTTAGCTTCAAGTCCGTTTGTAAGTTCGGGTTCTGGCTAAGGGCTGTTCCATTTAAAAAGAAAATTATTTAGATTGATCCTCCTTTGGGTTACTATCTGTGTAAAGTAGTGCTATTTAGAGTTTTCACTGCACCAAGTAACACTTATATTAGGGTTTTCATTTTACAACCTCATAAATTTGAATGTTTGAGTTCTTGCTTTCTAAGTTTGTGAGTTGTATGTGTACTGACCCTGAATTTAAGCCTATGTCCTGTATACATTATAACTCCTTAGATTTTCTCAAAACGAATGAGACAATGATTCAAAGCATTTAAACTCTAGATAATTGAGCCTCGTTTTCGACTGGTTGCCATGGTAACATCCAATGTTTCATTTTGCTCCACAGGTGGCCAGGTTGTTCCATTATTTATGGGAGGGGCAGGTGGGTATATTTTGGCAGGTTATGGTATTGCGCAGTTTATTTTTATTTCAAAAAAGATCGCATGTTAAAATATTGCCTAGTTTTTTGAAAATATTTTCTGTAATAGAAATTCCTTCCAGATCAGTACACATACAACTGGCTGGCATGAGCGTGTGTGTAGAATTATTGTAACAAAATAAGTTCAGTTTTCGGTGTGTTTGGAAGTTAATTTTTTTACTAGGTGTTGTACTCTATATCTTTGAATGGCAATTTTGTGGTGTATGACTATACAGTAACATAAATAATTTTTTCAGAGTATGCACAGAATTTATTCAATTGAGCTTGTTTGTGGTAATATGTTATTGCTATATGATGTAAAAGTACTTGCGCTTTTTTACTTGATAAAGTGACGATCATGGTAATATTGCGTACATGAAGATTTAATGTCTCCTTAACATCTTTTGAACAGGTGGGGAGGCGGGGTCTTTTCTCATCATTGATAATCCTAAAGCAAGCATCTTTGGTGGACAGTCATCTGGATCAAATGAGAAGGTAGGAGTCTTTGATGCCCAAGTAGCGAGCCCAACTTCGAATGTAAATGTTTTAATTGATAAAGGGCTTTGTTGGTTAATCTTTCGTCTACAAATGAAACTGAACACATTCAATAATTATGCTACTTGGCTTTAAAACTTGAAAATACTGTTGAAAATCCGGTTATGTTGCTTTGTGCCAATGCAATTGCTCTGAGGTTAATTTGAATTGTGTATCCAGTTGACAGAGGCAAATGTAATGATGAGATAATATAGCCTAGATTATTTATCGTGATACAGATTGACATAGGCCTATCCAGGGGAAGGTGCATTGATCACCTGAATTAATTAATGTATGTATCCTGGAAGGAGTGCTACTGTCATAACCCCCCCCCCCCCCTTCCAGTGATTCCTGGATCTCCCCCTGATTTATACTATAATATAAGGAGGGGATCTGTTCTCGTTAAAGCACAAACATTCAGACCTGTTGCATTGAGACACAGACTAGACCCTGGATAGGTTCTGTGAAACTGGACTAACTATTTTCATCTGTCTTTTTCAGGATGCACCCAAAAGTAAAGATGATCAACTACAGGAAGATTTAGTCAGAACACAGGTATTTGAAATATTTTGATATTTTAAAGCTGCACTGTCTGTCAAATGTGCGATTTTGTAAGACTCAATCAAATAGTTCATAAATAACCTTAATAATCTAGGCACACTAAATTTGTGTTATCTAATGATTTTATTAGACATTAATTACCAAAAAATAAATTATACATTGAGAGAAAATCCAGACCAAAACATTAGAAATACAATGGAAATGACATCATCACCATTGTTCAGTATTGTGACGTCATAACTGGGTTTGTTTACATATTGAGTTTTTGATGGCATGAAAAACTAATATTTATATTATTTATTGTAAATTAAAACTAAGTTGTTGAGCAAAAATGGGCATGTAATGGTAGAATATATCATGAAACAAGAAGCAGTATTGATTTGTATCATTACTTTTATGTGCAAATTTGACAGACAGTGCACCTTTAATATACAATATTCCAGATAATGAATATAATAGACAATTTTCTTTGATCATGAAGTCACAAGACCTTTGACAGCAATTCTCTCATTTGCAGTTACGTTACCAGAAAGAAATCGACAAATTGGAGAAAGAAAATAGGGAGTTAAGAAAACAGCTTTTGCTCCGAGAGGAAAAACAGAGTGGGAGAAAAAGAAAAATGAAGCGGTCGTTGATAGACATGTATTCGGAAGTGCTGGATGAATTGTCTGTATATGATTCTAGTTACAACACACAGGACCATCTGCCGAGGGTAAGACTTTTGTTAACTTTTAATAATTTCCGTTGTGATATGTTGTCATTAAGGCATATTCTTTGGGCTGTTCCATTTAAAAAATGGAGGAGGGGGGGTGGACCTGTAGATTTTTCAGATATCGTAGGAGGAGGGGGGGGGGGGTGGTTGACCAGTATTTTCTTAATATCTTAATGTAGAAAAAAGTGGGGGTGGGGGGGGGGGGACGGTTTATAAACCTTCAGATAGCCCCTGCCTCTTTTTAATATGGAACAGCCTTGGTCATAGGATAGGACAGAGTAAATATCTAAAGAAATGTTTGTAAGGAACAGATTTTGCTTTAACCACTGCTTCACTCCCCCAGCACGACCCAGGTGAAAATGGGTACTTGGCTATAATAATCATGAATGTCGGGCAGAACCAGGCAATAAAGGAATTTCAATGGGGAGAAAAAGTAACAGCCTACATTGGGCACTTAGTCTAATACGACCGTAGTTCATGAAAAGACAATAAGATGACGCTACTACACTATTGTTACATGGATGATGTCACTATACATGACGTCATCAAACAATACTTATCTGTTACAGTGTCAGTGACCTCCAGTGGTACCTTTTCTCCCCCCTGATTAAATACAACTGTGAAGACTAAGAGCTGACAGGGAATCGTAATTGCAGTCTATTTTCATGATTTCTTGTTGACATTTCAGGTGGTTGTCGTTGGTGACCAGAGTTCCGGAAAAACCAGTGTTCTGGAAATGATAGCTCAAGCAAGAATATTTCCAAGGTAATGATTGCACTGAATTGATAAATTTTTCTTCATATGGAAAATTTAGTACTTAGCAATCTGGTGGTCCAAGTGAAATTTTTAAGTGCACATATACAAACAAATTTATAAGCACAGAAAAGATTTGTGTTGAAAACTTGAGTATTTATAATTTGTCTCAAATAAAATTATATAGAATACAGTTTTATGATGCGAGTCAAGTTTAAAACCTGGAAAATTCAAGTTCTGAGACCACGTCTGATTTTGGTGAACTGTGTGAAATAATTGTAAGCTCTGGCGAGCAATATAATAGAGGTGGGATTTCCGTAAATGGGTTGAACTTATTATGAATTAATGGTAATTTTTATCTCTTGCAATTTTCCAGAGGATCAGGAGAAATGATGACGAGGGCCCCTGTCAAAGTGACGTTGAGCGAGGGACCATATCATATTGCCAAATTCAAGGACAGCACTCGGGAATTTGATCTCACAAAGGAGAGTGAGGTAAATCATTCAAATAAGATAATGTTAATTGTTTTTTGTGGGGAAAATATTATTCCTGATATTTTTGCGATAATTGATCAGTGAGTGCTTTCATACAATGACATTGAATCAATAGTTGTAATTATTAGTAGGCCTTCTAGTCACAGAACGCCAGTGCAATTGATCACAAAAAGTGATCCTGAACAGGCCAGAATTGCGAATAGTGCAATGTAGGGATAACATAAAGATGTATAATTCATACAAGGCATACAGATTTTGATGTCACTATCACAAGGGATGCTGTTCACTTACCCTGACAATCCCACAATCCTTTGCAGATGGCTTATTATGCAAATGAAGATGTGTCAAATCTGTGGGTACTTTATCTTTGAGTAATAGTAATACATTAATTGTATAGTATTAACAGAATTGTGGGCAAATTTGATTTTAAAATAGATGTCAACTCTGATTGTGGAGGCCCCTATTGTATTGTTCCATAATGTGTGATTTAATGCAGGAATGCTATTATAAATGATTCATGCATCGCTGATAATAAGAAGTTGCAATGTTGATGACATGTAAAGGGAGTAAAGGGTAATCATTTTGCACCAAATTCTTTTGCATTGTGATATCTATTAACATACATGATTTCAATTCATTCAGCTTGAAGCTCTTCGAAGAGAAGTAGAAATACGCATGAAAGCAAGTGTTGGAAAGGACACTGTTAGCAATGAGGTATGTTTATTGAAATATATGTTTTCTTTCAATTATGCACTGATAGCTTTTTTCTAAAAGCTAAATTAAAATAATAGTATTTATAAAGATATTGTATCATCTTTTTGTTACTGGTCTAAATCTTAATTAAGACTTGGGAGTTCACCCCATGTTACACATTTACCCCATGGGTGGGGTCTTATATTCGCTCCAGCATAGACACTAAGCAAAAAAAGTAAAATGTGAGAAATTGGTATGGTTTTCAATGTTTGTAATAACGTTTGAGTTACATAATACAGGAGTTATAGTTGTAAAATTATATTAAACTGAAATTGAAATGATTACATTATTTTTACAGGTGATCTCAATGACCGTGAAGGGACCAGGTCTACAAAGAATGGTTTTGGTGGATTTACCTGGAATTATTAGTGTAAGTAAAGTCATAAATTATCAAAGGAATTCAATTATATAGATCATGCCTTTGTTAATAGGTCACCCAAAGGACATCATCTCATGATTAAATAAAAATCCCCCCCCCCCCTCCCCCATTTTAAAAGTATCCATTTTGGCAGGTTTGACTATATAATTACATGTAATTTAAATTTGTTGCAGACTGTAACATCAGGAATGGCTGCCGATACGAAAGAAACAATCAGAAACATGGCAGTCCACCACATGGAAAACCCTAATGCTATAATCCTCTGCATTCAAGGTAGGAATACTTGGCTATTGGCAGTAATAGTAATTATAGAGTGCTTAGCCTGATGTGGGGGTGATAGCTCCGTGGTAGCACACTGGGCTTCCATTGGGTCCCAGGGTTCGATCGCGGTCGAGCCTAAGTTGGATGGCTGTTTCAACCTTCATCTCATTGCCATGGTCCCTGCTGTCCTAATTAGCCCATCAGATGCAGAAATACAGGACGTAAAGCCCTATTCCACCCACATCACCACTTAGCCTGATGTGCTGACTACAATTGCTCAGCGTATACTCCCCAGGATGTTGAGAAAGACTTATGCTTGAACAGGCCTGCTAAGGGTGTAATTAGTCGGTTGAACTCATCCATTAGGATAGCCCACTCAAAAACCAAATTGCCCAATATGTTTACATTAAAGAATAATTATATAAAATAGTCAAAAATTTTCATAGCTGACAGTTAATTTAGTATGAATGTTCACGTAATGCTGTACGTTGAAACCCTGCTGTTGTTTCTTTTTGTTTGCTACATATTAACTTCTCTGTTCAATTGTTTATTTAGATGGATCTCTGGATGCTGAGCGAAGCAACGTTACAGACGTCGTCAGTACCATGGATCCCACCGGAAAGAGAACTATTTTCGTTTTGACAAAAGTGGATCTCGCTGAGAGCAATCTAATGAACCCAGATAGGGTATGTTATATAAAACTGGGGTATTTTATAGAACCTGAGATATATTACGTTAAAACTAAACATCATTGAAGTTTGAGTATCACTGGACAGATAAATATAAGTTAGATGTTTTGGTCATACCTTGATAAATATTAGGGCTGTGCACCGGTTCTCGATATACTGTTTGTACCGGTACAAGGATAACGATACGGGTATTGGTAATCGTTATGTAATAATGACAATACCCTTAAACGAACACAGAATCAGTAGTGTCTTTCCATTATGTAAGGCTTTATAATAAACTTTTATTTGTTCTAAAAGACATAGTTTAATGATACATATCATGATACATATCGTTTTGAAGATAAAGGTGTGCAGCCCTTATAACTATGGTGATGATTTAGGTTGGGCATCAATGAAAAAGAGGAAAATGATTTGTTAAGATTTCCATTTTATTGTCATTTCAGATAAAGCAAATTTTAGAAGGGCGACTTTTCCCCATGAAGGCCCTCGGGTATTTTGCAGTGGTAACCGGCAAAGGAAACACAAATGACAGTATTAACGAAATCAAAACTTACGAAGAGAAGTTCTTCCAACATTCAAGACTTTTCAGGTAACAAAATTGTGAATTTAACATACTTAAGATGTTTATTATCTCAATGAGTTTGATGGTACTGTCAAATTCATGTGATATTGTAGACGTTTTGCTTATAGTCGTGTAGCCGTTTCGTTGTTGATGTTATGGTTGTTGATATTTTGGGTGTTGACGTTTTCACGTGTAGCCGTTTCGTCCGCCACCCGATTACAATGCATCAAATGCCTGTACTTCATAAAATGATTCTAACTCATACCAGGCAATATTTAAAGAATAATTATCATATCGTTGACAATAACATCATAATTTTGTGAGGGAGTCATTGCCATAAGGTACAAAATCAAGGAAATAAAAAGGAAGTCTTTATATGACCTGTTTTGTTATAGGGATGGCGTCTTGAAACCAAGCCAAATGACAACTCGTAATCTCAGTCTGGCTGTGTCTGAGTGCTTTTGGAAAATGGTCCGAGAATCGGTGGAACAACAAGCAGATGCTTTCAAAGGTAAGAAGAATGAGTAATTGTTATATCCTGAGTAGGAAGGAGTGTTTGATTGGTCTTGTTACAGACGGGCAGACTTTTAATTTATTTGACAAAAATTTAAACAAAATTTCATTGACAAAATAATTTAAAAATTGTATGAAATATGAAGTCAGGATAGATAGATACATAGATACATAGATAGATAGATACTTAAAGCAAATTCTAATAAACCTGATTGTAATGTTGTATTTTTGATACCAGCTTTAAGTTAATATATCTGAATCTGAATCTGATAGGGAAAGGGCAAGTTCTTGTGGCTATCGAGGGTTGATTGATGAGGTGAGAGAGAGGAGGAGTCCACCTATGTTACACAGGAGACCTTGCTATTGGCAATTTAGGCCACCAATGAATGGAATATTACTCATAGTTCATATTGATTCCGCACCTTTTTTTTTGGACCGAAAATAGACCAATATTAGGCAAGATAGAGGCCGAAGAAGGCAAGTAGGTTGGCGGGGGCAAAAAAGCAATGATTGTGTATCGAGCAGATTCTGTTGTGCTCCCAATGACGTCCGCGCCTACGCTATATAAACACGCTGTGCTCATTTGTCTTCATTAGACACTGCGTTGCGGTCCTATAAACATCACCTTCGGCTGGATGCTTCTGGCATTTTCATATTAAATTAGACTATTTTAATTTCTTGAATTGTATCATTGCTGTATCAGTGCAAGAAAAGTACAGTAGTGCCATTGTTTAATAACGAAATAAGTCAAGTGGTGGAGTCGCGTTGATGAAACAGTTTTGACTGAATTTGTGAAGTTACTTACCCATGAAATTTTATTTCCAGCTACAAGGTTTAATCTTGAAACAGAATGGAAGAACACATTTCCAAGAGTGCGTCAACTAGATAGGGTGAGTGGGATAATTATTTACTGATGAATCTGTGATGATATGCATTATACTCAGAACTCAGAATTTTTTTATTTGAAGACGTAAGTCTTCAGGAGGATCCCTCTAAGAATAATTTAATAGAAGTTGCTTTATGGTCAACTGAGCCAAACTTTTCTGATGGCAAAGTGGTGGCCATGTTATGTAGTTAGGGCTATTCAATTGAAAAAGCAGGGGAGGGGGTTCTCCAATAGAGAAAAAGGGGAGGGGGGGGGTAGTCAACCAGTATTTTCTTAATATCTTAATGAAGAAAATATAAGGGGGGGTTGTTGGTCTGTCGAAAAACAAAAAGCAGGAGTGGGGGGAAGGCTGACAATTTTTTCCACCCCCCCCCCTTTTTTTATTTTAAAATGGAACAGCCCTTATTTGTTTTGGCAAATTTCTTTAAACTACTTATTACAAAAATAAGATTTTCAGGAGTAAAAACAACACACCTCACTACTGGGCCCACGGAAATAAATTTTCCAACCATCTTTTCTCTTTTGCTAAACTAGTTTGCAAGTTGTAATTTCAAGTACACTGCATGATTTCGACGTCATGCACAACTACCAAATTTTGTAACGTTCAAATTATATTTTTTTAATGTTTAAATAATTTTCTGTTGCAGGATGAATTATTCGAGAAAGTACGAAATGAAATTTTAGATGAGATCATCAACTTGAGTCTCGTCACGCCAAGACAATGGTAAGACCTAATAGTTTTTTGTTTCATGAAAAATACATTTAAATTGTAGTATTGAAGACATGTAGTGATCGTTCTTTTTTCTGAATTTCAGGGAAGAGGACTTCAATAAAGCATTATGGGAAAAGACGTCTAGTCATATATTCGAGAATATCTACTTACCAGCCTCTCAAGCGGAAACTATTGGGTAAAGTGAAGTTTCTTAAGTGTATTGACTGTATTTGAATTTCATTTAAAATCAGACCTGTCTTAAACCTTAAAGGCAGTTAATGACACAAACCAAAAATATTGTAGAATATAAATAGAAACTATTGTAAACGTATGTAGATGACACACAACAGGTCCCAAACCTTTAGCACCATCCTCTCGTATTAAATGCATCGTCTGCCAGCTCACATGTTGCTGTTTCATCCATCATCTCATTGCCATGGTCCCTGCCTGTCCTAATTAGCCCATCAGGTGCAGAAATACAGGACGTAAAGCCCTAATCCACCCACATGTTCAGGAAATTATAATAATATAATGTTAAAGTTGTCTTAGGTGTAAATCTATTGCCTGTAACTATCATATGTACTAGAGATAAATCAATCAATTATGCATATCCTGCCTTGATATTTCCATGAATATTTTGAAATATATATTTTATTTTGAATCTCAACATTATATTCTTTGTACATGTACATCTCATGAAACATTTAATACTCTAGTCCACCCTACTGAACCCACCCTATTGAACTAAGTAGGTATTTGGTCAGATGCTCTGTTGTAAATTGTCATTGTTATGTATGTTTCAGGGTTTTCAATACAGTCATCGACATTAAATTAAAACAGTGGGCTGACGCACAACTCCCTCAAAAATGTGTCGAGGTAAGACTATATCTTTCATCCACAAAATGTTCATTAGCTTCTCAGTACTTCTTGCACTTCAGTCTTGTATGTACACCCATTTGATGTTATTGAATAAAGTCTATCTATCTAGCAAAAATATAATCTCACTGCAGATTTTTAACAATTATGACATCATCAGTAATTCCGTAGCGTCCCCCACAATTATTTGTAAAGCATTCTGAGAATTTGTGTTGATTTGCATGTTGGAAAAAACTGTAGGTGGCGCATCTCTGACTCGTCTGAAATTTCTTCTCAAATGTCACAAATTTTAGTACTTGGAGTTCACTAATTTTATTCATTATTCATTTATTATTTATTGTTTGCCATTACAGGTTGGACGTGAGACTCTTGAAGACAAATTTGGGAATATGTTGGAGAGAAACACAAAGAATAAAGATCACGATGACATTTACGACAATTTGAAAAGAGCGGTGAAACAGGAGAGCATGAACAGACACCAGTGGGATGGAAAGGCAGAGGACAGTTTGGTAAGTCATGGACTCTGGTGAAAGGTTGGTTAGTCCTAGACACAGAGGGACTAAGACACTGAGGAAAGTTTGGTATTAAAGTCATCCACTCAGACTATTATGAAAGTTTGGTAAGTCTCTGATGAATTTAAAGTAGGGTAAATTTATACACCCTATTTACAAATATGTATAACTTTCTGTTATAAATCAAGAGGCGATATGATTAATAACAAATGGGCTGACTAGTTTTAGGGAATATAAAAGCCTAGAATCCCTCGTTTGAGTATCAAGAAGCATTTAGTTTGGGTACAAACTCATATAAAGTGTCTATTTCAGCGGGTGATGCAAGTGAACACATTGGAAGACAGATCGGTGTCCGACAAGGCGCAGTGGGATGCTGCTGTTAAATTCATGGAGAATGCTGTCAAGGAAAAACTGGAACAGAGTGAGTATCGTGTTATGTGTAATACAAAAGATGCCCATATTTGGTAATATATGGTAAACATAGCGCCACTTGTGCAGCAGACCCTCAGCGAACAAAAGGAAACTGCAGCGGATAAGAATGTCTGAAAGCTCTCCGGGCCACATTGTAGGCACCCAGTCAGAATGCCATCTTAGTTTTGCGTAATATTAGGATCAATTTATATCACTGGTATATCAGGGTGACCTTAAAATGTCACTGGAAAACTGGATTCGTGTTATGTAAGATACAAGTTGATTGGCAATATTGAGCTTCGCCACGACATCAAAATTCACCCCCCTTGATAAACTCAATTACACACCTTACTACTTCATGATTGGTCACACAAGTAACTCTCATGTCATTTACTATGTTCTAACACTTGCCCAGGCATTTTAGATAGTGATAGTTTATTTAGAGTGGCAAATTTTGATGTTGTGGCTATACCAATTAAACTACATAAAAAAAACAATATTTTAAATATTTAATCAGCTTGTTATTGAATATTGTCTTACAGCGGAAGCTAAATTGAAAGAAATGACAGGACCGAGTCGACAAGAACAGTGGTTGTATTGGAAGTGGAAAACGCAAGAACAGAATGATAGGATAAGTACTATTGCCGAGCTAGATAACATCTTATCTTCTAACACGGTAAGTGATGTTGAGTTATCGCAAAATCTGCTGTTAACTGAAGTAATATATATGCTAAAAGCTATGAATGATCTTAGTTTTACTGTTTACAATACGAGAATCTCACTAATAAATAGCAAAATCTCAGCTGCATTCCTTTTATTTTGTATTATCTGTGTCTGTTTCAGAAACGAAAACCCACCTTGACATATGAGGAATTGACAGCAGTTCGAAAAAATTTGGAAACTAGGGGTGTTGACGTAGCCCCGGAATTTGTGAGTGTGGTCAAGATAATGTTTTGTTATTGTCAATTAGTGATTAATTTATGGTCTGACCAGCTACTAATTAGAACTGTAAATATGCTTTTTTATAACTGATAAGTAGGTTTTGTTATTTGCGAGTGTGGTGATAAAGATATGCAATTTATTAAATGCATTCCTAGACAATGATCTCTTTATAACTAATAGTTAGGTAACATCAAATTGTGCTAATTGTAAATACAGTGTCATACGTAAGTAAGTGAACCCCATAGAAAAATGTTAAATTTTCAATTTGTATTTAGAGTTCTTAGAATAAAAAAAGCAAAACTGTATCATGAATTCAGTTTACACTAACTATATGGTCTCCTTATTATAAAATCATAATAAATTGTTATTGCTGTAGGTTTTAATAAACTATCACTTTCTACATGATTTTTTTGAGGGGTTCACTTACTTATGCGCGACACTATATTTAAAATTGTGCTCGTTTTTGACTTGTGGTGTGCGTATCTTTGATCTGTAAGAATTGAACAAATGTTAATCTTATTTGCCATGGTGTGGACTTATAAACTATAGTATATGGATCTATGTTTTATTTGATATTTTTAATACATGTGCCTATTTTTAATGCATATGTCATTTGAAGGATTGAGCATTAAACTTCCCATGCCATGCCATGTCTAATGTCAGATGTATTGTCATTAATTAACAGATTAAAGACACATGGCACACGGTATTCAGACATCACTTCTTGAAAAAAGCATTAACGACAACTAGCGATTGTAAGAAAGGCTTCTTCTATTACCAAAGTGGTTTTGCAGACACGGGGGTAAGTTTTGATATATTTGCACAAGTTTATTTATACACCTGCTGCAAAAAGGATATATCAATAGTAATAATTTACATTTATAGCTCGTTTAGCAAACGCTAATTAACATCTTGTTGAGTATTTAACATTGAGTTTGGTTGGTATTAAATACATTCAAAGGATGTTCTGTTCAATATGTGGTTAAGAGGGCAGGAAACTTTTAAATTCAAATTCATCCATTCCCGCCAATTTGGTTGGAATTGTTTTTTTTTCGTTTTTTTATGAACTGACCCTTTTAATTTTAATATCTACCAGTCTGTAACTTGATTTTAACACGTGCAATGTTTTTTTTTTGGGTTGTGGCTGTTATCATTGAAGTCATTTTAACATCTGCCTGAAGCAAGTCTGCTTTTTTCGCTCAACTCCTGAGCGGTTGCTGAGCGGCCTTGCTTGATTTCACTGCATTTACGTGGATTTTTTCGCTGTAGCCCTAAGTAAGCAGTAAATACGCAGGTGACTAAGTCGGTCAGCCAATGCAAGCGGCGCACCAGTGTTTCGAAACGCTCAAAGTTCATTGCAGGCCACGTTGCTGCACTAAATATATACACACTTCGTAATCATTACCGCTGATTTGGCGCTCCACAGATCTTTGCGACCAATCAGGGGATTAAGCCCATTTATAGCAAAACTACGATGGCGGGGGTGCTTTACGAAGATGTTATTTTTATTTCTTTATTTTATATCCTCCTGAAGCTTATAAAACATGAACTCAGTTTGTTCAGTTGAGACTCTTACAAGAGGCAAATGTAACGATGAGATGCTACTGAATGTTCCAGATGGAATGCCACGACGTCGTCCTGTTTTGGAGAATCAGTCGAATGATGCAAGTGACGAGCAATGCTCTAAGACAACAAGTTATGAATAACGAAGGTTTGTAATCGTTTGTAACATTGGTCACCTTTAGATAACTTTAATTTTATATTCATAAATCTTATTGCACAGTGACAATGCACTAACTGTAATAGTAAAATTTAAAAAAAAAATTTCTGCAATGTTACTATAAACATTATTTAAACATTATTTACTATAAACATTATTTAAAAAAAATAAAAAAATAAAAATTAAGTTTGGGGGCTGGAACCGCGTTACTAGTATAGCATATCTAGTTTACAAATTTTATTTGAACATTTCTGTATTTTCTGTATTCCTGTATTTTCTGTTCTTTATTTTATTTATGACATATATATATCATGGATGATATTTTACTGTCAATAATAGAAATAAATAAAAAAAAAAAAATAAAAGAATATGAGCTAGTAATTTTAAGTCGCTCTTTAAATTCGCCAATTAATATGTAGCGAGCACATTTTATTTCCATTCCACTGTAGCACCTATTGACAATATAGAAGCTGCTATGATATATTTTTACAAGCAAATTATTCAGATAAACTAATTTATCAATATTTAAACTGTCTTAAGGAAGTCCAAATTGGTAATATCACCAATGAAAATTAGGAGTATTTGAGTGGCAGACTTCAACAATTTATTTCATTAAACGTTTACCATTATTAGTACATTTATTAATAATTTTTCACGTTTAGCTGGAAGGCCACAGAAGAATGAAAATTAAATTTTATGAAATCTTATTATAACTTAAGTGTAATAAAAATTCATAGTTCTATTTATTTTAAATTGATAAATTGTTTTAAATTTTAGCTCGAAGGCTAGAGAAGAACATCAAAGAAATGTTGGAAGATTTTGGAGACGATAAAGAGAGGTTGCAGAAGTTATTGACAGGAAAACGTGTTGTATTAGCGGAAGAGCTCAGTAAGTATATATAGCCTTGTTTGTGTTTTGATAAGTGTCTCCAATAATTTTAATGCGACCATAAAATCAGGTGACTTGAAATTTGAACTTTTGATTTGAGCTCAGAATAATTGTGTTTAGTGTGATTTTTTACACTTATTTTATCCACCAAATAAAAAAAATCTGTGTCACTGTACTATTAAAATATTTAGAACAGGAAAAAAGAATGTCACTCACCATCTGATATTGGCCTTACTTTGATATAGAGCTATGCCACTTACAGTGTTGTGCATAAGTAAGTGTAGCCTCCCAAAAACTTGGAAATGTCTTTAGTTCAGGGCTGTTCCATTTAAAGGGGGTGGACAAGAAGGTTTTGAAAAAAAAAGATGGGGGCTGGTTTACCAGTATTTTCTTAATATCTTAATGTAGAAAAAAGGGGGGATGGGGGTCTGTCAAAAAGAAGGGGGTGGAGACATTTTTTTCAATGGAACAGCCCTCAATGACAATCAAAGCGATAAAGATCATCTAGAAAGTGATGATTTGAGGACACCAGATTAGTTAGTGTAGACTCATTTCATGATACTTTTTTGCTTTTTTTTATTTTAACCCTTAAATACAAATTAATTACAAAAATAGCACATTTTCAGTGGGGTTCACTTTGCATAAGTACGACACTGTATATTACAAGATTTATGACATTATCTTATTTGTATTTATTACTTGTTTTCAGAAAAAGTCCGTCTGATCCAAGAGTTATTAGAAGAATTTGTTCAATCATTAAACAAGGAGAAATAGTGATATTACCAATTAGGACATTCTTAAGACAGTTTAAATATTGATAAATTAGCTTATCTGAATAATTTGCTTGTAAAAATATATCATAGCAGCTTCTATATTGTCAATAGGTGCTACAGTGGAATGGAAATAAAATGTGCTCGCTACATATTAATTGGCGAATTTAAAGTGCGACTTTATTATATTTATTGCTCATATTTTTTCTCATGTGAATGTTGTGTCAGACATGTGTAATGAAATTATGCAATCTATGTTATGGGATAAATAGTTAAAATATCAAATTTGTAGAGATTAAGAAATACTAAATCACAGCATCAATTTCATTGATTTAGTGGATTGTTGATTTTGTTAGGTTATTCTATAATTTAATTTATATAGCAAATTGTTGCTTAAAGTAGAATACATTATTTATTGAGATCTGTTAAACTGATCAAATTTACAATGTTGTTGGAAACGATCATCATAAAGTCATTAACTAGTTCACATTACGGTGTAGTGGTCCTACATTCCATAAATATTAATAAAATGAAAGAGTAGATTTTGATTATGATATTAAAATGCATGGCAGATATTTATTTAAAAATATTTTCTCCTTTGTATCAAACAGTTCAACCTTGTGATTGTGTGAGATTTAATTTTGTATGCCTATTCAAGATTAATTTGGCAATTGACTGAACAGCTTTAATAGTGATATTATTATATTGTTTTTGAAGAGGCAGACATACCACTGTGGTTAAAATCTGCTAGTGAAGTGTGAAGTGTGAATGTATACATGATAAATCTCCAAATATAATCTTTTTTCAATGCCAAAACATACAAGGTCCAACTATGGTCCAAGTAATATATAAAGATGTAATGACCCTTATTATTATTTTTTTTTGTCCGATTAAAAACTTGATTCTGTGATCTGTGCCATTTGAATGTTGTAAATTTGTATAGCTTTGCTTTATTTTGTTGTTAAATTAATCAGACTCTTTGTAAATATGCTTTCATTTTATAATGCAATAAAAAACTTAAACCGCACAATACACTTCGTTTTATTAGAGCGAAGACAAATGTTTAGGTGCCTAGCATTTTAGGGGTTATACTCCACGTGACCTTTTCTATTGTTCTTTAGCGGGATGTAACCAACGAACATTTCAGTTAACTCCCTCCTGAGTGCAAACTGAACTGTTATGCGTAATAAAGGCATTAAAAGGAAAAAAACTAACAAATTAGTAAATATCCCGAAATGTTAGTTTCTTGACTTAAAATACGAAACCCAAAACCACTTTAGGACTCAACATCGTCGGGTTCTATTCATCGTCGATAATATAATAAAATTAGCGTGGCTACCACAGCGCCGTCTACCGTATCACTCCACGCGCATGCGCACCAACTCCCAGACCGCCATATTTTGATTCGACGAAGAACGATCGACACGCTCTGCAAAGAGCTAGGGTTCTTATAAGTTTTTAACACATATTTATGTACATTTCACAGCCGGTTTCCACGGAAAACTATCTAACAAACATTTAGTATGTTTCAGATGGATTCGCCACGACGAAATAAAAGCGTCTCGCCTCAGAGAAGAGCACGACGTCGGAGCGCCAGCAGGCAGCATGGCCGTGACGGCGCGGGTCGTACTGACAGACAACGGAACGAACCTAAAGAAAGACGTTCCAGGTCTCATAGCAAGTCTTCGCTACGCTCTAGATCACCTCCAATGAACAGAAGACATCGAGAGCAGACTATGGATTCGCCTCGACGTATTAAAAGCGTCTCGCCTCAGAGAAAAGAACGACTTCGCAGCGCCAGCAAGCATCATGGCCGTGACGACGCAGGTCGTACAGATAGACAACGGAACGAACCGACAGAACGACGTTCCAGATCTCATAGCAAGTCTTCGCTACGCTCTAGATCGCCTCCAATGAACAGAAGACATCGAGAGCAAACTGTGAGTAGTGCAAACTCTTTATTTCTGAATCCTGATGCCCCAGAGGAGGACAGAAAAATGGATCATGTTATGTGATTGTTAACAGAGGTAGCCCAAGCCCAGAACCTCTCCAAAACTTCACAGTCCTCTCTATCAGAACTATGCAAACAGCTGCAAATTAAACCATACAAAGAGAGGGCTACGCAGGCCATGATTGCGGCTGGAGTCGCTCCCCCTGATGACAACAGACCCCACACTCTGCCAGCCTCGTGTAACCCCAAACAGACATCTGAGGTACGGGGTATTGCTTTCCCACTGGGGGAAATGATTATATCCTGAGTAGTAGACTCTTGGCGCTCATTGGCAGGACTTAGGGGACAGGAATCCTGGCACCCTGACTGGGACTATCCCCCTTCCAACCAGAACAAGATGAACAAAATGGTGCCCAAACCATGTGTGAATATGGCTGACTACAGCTTTCCCCCCAATAAGTTCCTATATGCAAAGCCACTTAAGTCTGAAGCAGCAATTGGGGAGATATCCTCACCTGCCTCGCTACCTCTATCTAGATTAGAGGAGTGGGAAAACTCTATATCGTCATGCGTTGGCATTATTAATATGGTTGATATATTCTCTTCTTCCCTCAACGCAGATATGAAGGCCTTGTGGGACTGCCTGGATTCCTACACAGAGAACACACTACCACCGGACTTGTGAATCTCCATGAAGAAAGGCACAGAATACAAGCAGATGCCGAAAGCAGAGCCAGAGCACTCCAACATCTCACAACTTTGGTAGCTTGGCTTTTAGCTGAAACTATCAGCTTGAGAAGGGATCACCTGCTGGAACCCTCCAACCTAAGCGAACCTTCCAGAGATGTCCTCCGAATGCAGCCTTTCGGAGGCCCCTTCCTGTTCGGCGGGCGCTCAGATGACCTGCTTCACAGGGACTCTGACAGGAGAACTGCCTCCATGGTGTTACAGATAAGTGATCACCTGTTCACATTGAATCATGAAGGCCAACGGAAACAGCCCAACATGAGCGCTAGCACCTCCCCCATATCTTCTACCTCAACCAGTAATTCCACCTACTCCTCACATGGGAATCATTCTTTTCAGGGTGGCGGAAGAGGGAACTTGCAGGGAAGAGGCCGCTCCTCCTATGCTTCATCGCAGCGAGGAGGAAAAGGAAAAGAAGAACCACATTACCTCGTATGACCCTACATGGGCCGCACGGCTCCCACTTGCACCTGGTCAAAGTCACAACGTTATGTTCACGCAAGTAGGAGCCAGACTGCACCATTTTTTGGAAGTGTTGGGAAACACTGGGGGTAAAACGTTAGGTGGTGGATATTCTACAAAACGGTTTATAGTGAGAGTTCACGGAAGAACCACTACTATGACGCACACCGTGGACTACACTGTTGCACATGTCAATAAGGAAACCGCAGTTCTTCAGAGAAGTGATAGACTCTCTTCCCCTTAGGTGGAACGAGGTCAGCCCCACTATTGGAAGCAACCACACACCTCTTCAAGTCAGCTCAACAGCACATCTTCTCACTGAAGCCAGACACATTCCGGGGCGCCTGGATGTCTTAGCAGACAAACTGAGCCGAACCGACTAAATCCTCCCCACAGAGTGGTCATTCACCCCGAGGTACTGAATATGGTGTGGGAGAAATGGTGGACTTGGTGCCACGAAAGAGAACACCAAGCTGTCATCTTGTGTGAGCCCCATTCCGGATGGGTACGCTATGGCCGTAGACGCCCTTTCCTTGTACTGGGACAACCTCCTAGCCTATGCGTATTCCCCGACAGGCCTAGTCGCAAAAGTCATTCAGAACTGAAAACGCACCGGTGCATGAGGATTCTGATAGCGCCACACTGGCCGGAGAAGCAGTGGTTCCCCGAATTTCACAAGCTTCTCCCTGAGAGACGTCGCTACAGACCTTGTAGGCATCTAACAACTCGGGCCCGTGGTCACAGCTTCGAATGTCATCTCGAAGCCCTCCTAACAGTCTACAAAGCAGGGGGGGGGGGGGGGGCCATCCGAGGAGGGAGAAGACTGTGGAAGACCTGGCCGAAACACCGTACGAAGTGGAGAAGAAGAACCTTACCTTCCTGACCTGGTGTGCATCCTTCGTCCTACTCTCTTTAGAATAAGTACCAAATGAGTCAGTAAGGTAAAGAGGCTATCCACAGTCACCCATGAATAACCCGGGATGAATCCGTATTCGGACTGGGTTTTAAACTCATAGGGAAGGTAAGGAGGGATGAGAGTGTGGTTGTCTCCTCCTTACTCGCAGAAGTGGGATCTAACTCCTACAACCTGCATCATAATTCCTACATCTGGTACATAAGGATGCTTGTCCTATCACATCCTGTGCCAAATTAGGGACCACCGCTACCGTTCACTCCGCTCAACTAAACCAAGACTTCTTAGACTTATACTCTTCCCACCATCCGGTTCAGGTAATTCTGTCCTAAAGTGGTTTTGGGTTTTGTATTTTAAGTAAAGAAACTTACTAAAATTTTAGTAATTTCTATGTTTCTTTACATCTAATACAAACGCAAAACCACGGAACATTCCCTCCCACCTCCCCGCTATATATTTACCACTCAAATCAAAATATGGCGGTCTGGGAGTTGGCGCGCATGCGCGTGGAGTGATACGGTAGACGGCGCTGTGGTAGCCACGCTAATTTTATTATATTATCGACGATGAATAGAACCCGACGATGTCGAGTCCTAAAGTGGTTTTGGGTTTGTATTAGATGTAAAGAAACATAGAAATTACTAAAATTTTAGTAAGTTAACTCCTTCCTATGGGACCATTTGGGATTTCCTAAATGGGTGTTTGTGCGCAGCTTAGCCTGGATATATACCCCTTTCTAAAAATAGCTTAAGACAAAGGTTTTCGTGACTGGTCAAATTCTTGCCAATCTTCAGTTTGTGTTTGGCCTGTACGGACGTTTCGTTTTTGCTGAGATTAAAAATGCCCACCAGCCTCCCCTTCATCCACCTTCAGCTCAATGCTTCTTTTTTATGTTTTACGTTATTATTGTATATCCAATCTTTGCCTATTATTGTTCCTACATACCACTTTTTTATTTCCTTGCTACTTTTGTACCAACTATTTAGGGTTTTGGCCTTTCGGTGAGACAACACCGGCCTTGCTGGTCTGAGCCTTTGGGAAAACCCACCTCCCTGACCTATGGCCAAGGTAAGGGTTGGGTCGCCCGCTCGCAGCATTAGCTTACTTCCTTGGGATGCTCGGCTCCGTATTTTGTATTGTTAGCTTCAGCTTATTCATCATTATATCTACCTGTTACATTTCTTTGTATGTATTCCTTAACATAGTTGCCCCTCGTCTGGGCATTTATTCGGGGAATTTCTCCCCAATTCATGATTTATCTAATTTACTTTATTTCTAGTCTACTGCTTATTACATTTACTTCAAGTAGGTTAGTCAGTCATAGTGTATGCACGCGCGCAGGAGTGCATAGACTATCAGTCCATGTGCCTGCTCGTACGTACATACAATGCTGAAGCTCTGCTTCTTGCATACACTATCAGTGTATGTGCTTTTTGTACGTACATACACTGCTGAAGCTCTGCTTCTTGCATACACTATCAGTCTATATGTGCCTGCTTGTACATACATACACTGCTGAAGCTCCGCTTCTTTAGTTAGATGTGGCCCAGGTTTTCAGCCTCGGTTTTTAGTTGTTAGGTGAGCGAGAAGCCAGCCCCATTGTCATGCCAAACACAGTTTTTTTTACTTATTTTATTGGCCTTAATAAATATTTTTAAATCTATACCATGTTTTGTTGTGCATAAATTCGAGATATAACTTATACTTAGTGAGCTGGGCAAGCACTGAAAATAACTAAAAGTGCTCATGTGACGTAGATCATTGCTTTGTTTTGTGGAACAACTGTCCATATCATTTCAGTTTCCTCAACCAGTCAAGAGTTTTTACCAACGGAGGGATTATCCCAAAATGTTGATTACTAGTCAAGGACGGCTGGAGATACTCTATGGTTTTTTTGCAGCTGAAACCTACTAACAATAATAACCAATGTGACACGGCAGCACTTTAAAAGACTGAAAAATGTTGCACTGTTCGCCGGTATATCCACTTTTCTGCTAGGCACTATAAGGCATGGGGTACGTGGGATCTGGTGGGTGAGCAGACTGTTGAACATGACCGTTTGGTGGGGTGGCTGCAATAGATATGGAAAATGCAAGTGCAATCCTCTAATGCAATTTCTTGCCACTATCATGTTGATTGATGAGGTGGGATGAACACAGGCTGGGTATCGAACCAGGGACCTTCAGCAAAGCTGGCCTACGTGCGATTGGTTATCATCGCATCATGAAATATCTCAACAGATAACCTAATTTAGTCAATGGATATTTTCAGATTTTCTGACTGCCATGACTAGATGACATTGTTATAGAAGATTAGCAGCAGAATGACGGCACAAATGTCTCTCAAGGCATTGCAGTTGCCAAGGAAACAAGACCGTCTATGTTGGAATTGACTACATAAGTCACATATCCGGTTTAGGACTGAATATTCCCAAAGGAGTTTACATATAGCCTCCAAAGTAGGACTGAATATTCTCAAAGGAGTTTAGATATAGCCTCTAAATTCACCTGCCAATGGTATGATTGTCAAATTGGCGGGATGCATTGATTACAAAATGGTAAGATTAATTAGAGAAAACACAAACACTTTTTAAAATCTTTATTTCTTTATTGGTAGCAGTACGGATGCCTTAAAACCAACATCTGACAAAATACCAAAGTAAAACTAGTTTAAAAAAATTTCACATAGCGATAGGTAAATAATATCACAAAGATTTTTTCTTTTCTTTGATTAACATAAACTACAAACAACCTATAAGTTCATCTCTTGTCATGTAAAATGTTCACCAAATGAAACAGTACAAAATAATTGAGTGAATTTAAATTTTTTTTGATCTTTGACAGAAAAAGTGGCATCCTGGAGAGGTTTGTAAGGAATGAGAGTTTATTCTTAAAATCGATTTATTACGGAGTAATGCGAGATGACATACTTTACAGCATATATCCTGTATCAACCTACGTATATGAAACACTGAAACATTTATGGAGTGATATAACTATATAATAGCACAATAAAAATAATAAAATACAAGCGTCTATTATTATTACAAAGATACTTATCATGGGACTCGGGAGGTAACCTATTATATCTCATGATTTCACGACACAATATTCAGTCTGCTGTGAAATATACAGCCTGTTATGATCAATACAACAATGTTTACCACCACTTCCAAGATCCTTTCAAGGTCCTTTCAAGGTCATCAATTGCTAGATCATCGTTCAACCCACATTGCTGTTGTCTAAATACAAAACCTTTGACAAAATAATCATTCTGTGCGACATCATCAAAACTAACTTTAATCGACTTCTATGCTTTTCTACTGTGCATTTCACACATCACAAAATATGATCAACAGGCTGCAAATTTCAGAGCACGTCAGGCTATAAAATACAATTTCTAAAAAGCCATCTTTAAAATCATCCATAAAATCCGTAGAAAGCTAAAAACCTGATTTATGCCTAAACTGATCAACTTATTCGAGATTCAACACGATAAGCCATTAAAATCTGAATAGTGTCAAGAGATACCATCCTCAAAATCCTGTTCGAAATCATGGTATTTTCATAATTTTTAGTGTATGACCAAAGAACTTGGTAAAGTATTTCACCTTTCAAAAAGTGTTATACAATACTTTTGCAAAATTTTGAAGGATTTCCACTAAAATTTTGATTTTTTTTTTTTGGAGAAAATTTTTATGAGATAGCATGGTCCCCCCTTTTCATGGTAAACAGCTGGACTTTGACTAAAGAGTCAATAGATTTATACGATAAAAATATTCTTCACCTTCTCGATCGATCGTTTCGTTCTACTCCATTCAAATTTCCCGCTCAAACGAACCTAACCACTAGCTCCCTCTGGTGACAAAAGGAACCACTCGGTGCTCCCTCTAGTGCTAATGGCATCAACTAGTGTTTCAATGCCACTCGACTACACTTGACAGTTCTTTCAACTCACATTTGGTGATAATACAAATCCTTACAATTGTGCATTTAATACAGCCTTGATAATAATAGGTTAATAATATTAATAATAATAATTATAATGGCCACTATAATATAATACAACTAATACAATATTCACAAAATCAGAGGTAAACCTCCAGGAACACAAAAAATTAACAACTCAGATTATTTTTGTATATCATTTTTGTATAAAATTTACACCACACAGCACAGAGCTCGATATCATTTCACCAATGAACCACGAAGGTGTGTATTTTGAGAGGGGTGTGCACTAACTCACAAGCATATTGGAAAAATTACTGAAAGCAGTAGGGGGTTATTGATATACAATGGAATGTAATATATATAAGAGTGCGTTTTTCTCCGTTGAGGAATCCACCACGTGTATTTGCTACTCTGTGTAACATCAATTCATTGCGCGTAGTAAGTAATAACATACGCCTGCCGACTCAATAATCGCTGCGGACGAACAGTTCAAACTCATCTCCAAACTATCTTGTCTTACAGTATTACAAATTCATCGACACAATGTAATCCAGCCGGAACATCTCAATTTAATTTAATTTAATTTAAACAACTATGAATCAATACAATTGAATGAGACTGCACATTTCTAGGAACCTGACATAAAACAGTGCAAAAATTGCATTTAGTTCATCATCACAAGTTTGTACACGTATGATATATATATGTATTCAATATAATCAATAATATGTGTTAGGTGCACTGTTTAATCCTGCGCCTGTACAAAGAGCCGGGGACTGTGTGTGCCTTAACTAAAATCACGGGCATCTACGACACCTGTCATGTTTAACTTGAACACCGCGTACTGTATTAAATTATTAATCGTTACAAAGATATTTCAACATTGCATTTCTGAGGTACACATTATGCACGGATAGTGTCAAACACAAAGCAAGATTAACCAACACTCGTAAACCGACATCGCTTCATTGCTTAGGTGTCATCTAGTAGCGGCCAGACATCACAAAAAAGCAACCGACATTTAAAGCAAAGCTCGACTCGCGATCATTCAACTCATTCACTTATTTCATATTAATTAAATTATAACAAAATTGTAACAAAACTACCTAAATTGTACTGTTAAGTGTATCGCCAAAACAATTTTCACATTATCACTAATTTGCACTGTGTCGAAATGCTTTAAAAATTTAGTATATATCTAGTTTAATAATTTTGTATGTTACACATTAGGACCATACCTCCAAATAACCTACTTGCATTCGTAACACTAGGTGGATTTCTACTGCAAAATGACGAGATCTATGTTGTCAGCTGGAGGCCGACAAACCAAAATAATACCATTATTAATTACTCTCATTCTCTACACACTTACACATTCATTCAATCATCGCTAATATCACCAACAATGAAAAATACTTGGTCAAAACGCCCTCATAAATGTTATTGTGATTCCTGTCCTCGATTCAATAAACTAAGATTCTTTCTGATTGCCAGAATCCTTCCAATTGTACGCACAGCGCCATCTTTAGTATTATACTAACACCAAACACCACAAACGCCATCTGTGGTATATTATAATCAACATTCGGAATCATTCTAATTTCACGCTACGTTCTCACGTCTGATATTTCTTTGAATATTTCAGAGAAAATAATTTCAAGAAATATCGAGTGAATTCATTTCTCAAATCGTCCTGTATAACTTAAAACCCTGCCCATACCCAGGTAGTCACTACTCGCCTTAATATACAGATGAATCACACTACGACTTACATTAAAATTACTCACATGATCATTTACAACTTGGCAGAAAGTGTGAAATTACACTGAAAGAGTTTAGTATGCACCAGGAGGAGGCTATTCGCCAATCTACATCAGAATTATCCTGATAAAACGGTATTTCATACAATAGCAAATAAAATAGGGCGACCATTGAGGCTTCAAATACATTTACAGATAGCAATTAACCTAATTTAATACACCATGATATAGCTAAGTCTGGCGCAAGACAAAAAAGTATCCATATAAATGATATATGTATATAATATTATATTCATGTATTATCGAGAAGGGGAGAGTGTGTGTGCACTTTGAAGAGTGAACCAGTGCCGTCACATGACCACGTCTGGTCAAATGATCATATGACCCATCTAGGTCAAGGTCGTGACCTTCATGAAGTACTTCAACACATTACCAGTCATAGATTAAATGCAAATAGAGGAGGTACACTCTCCCGATTCCAATTTTTTTTCATTCAAAGATTCACAGGGGCTTAAAATGAGAGAGTTGAGTCATCCCACTCCAACTCGCGATCTTTTACTTTCTCAGCTTCTTCCTCAGAACTCTCGATATCGTCATGGAAATCCTCGCTGATGTCATCATCGTCGGTGTCGCTGTCATCACGGAGACCGGCCATTTCCTGTTCGTCTTCGTACATCGTCTGAATAAACAAAGAAGTTTAGTTGAACTTTTTTTATCCCGAAATTGTATACAAGTTATGATGTCCTTATGAGACAACTTAACTTCAGAGACAACCTTAAATTTTAATTGCAGACAAAAGATTTTGGACAACTATAAATCTGCAGGGGTTAGGAGCTCAGGAGCGACTCCATAAATCAAAGAAACCAATAAACCTGCTACACTTTTTTTTAAAGATGCTATTAGATATTTGAGAAAAAACACCAACAAATTCAGAGACCTGTGAACTGACAGCATAGCTATCAAGTACATGGGTTGCTAATTTAACATCTCATCCGAATGACATCCAGATGGGATGTAGCTCTTGAAGGGTGCCTGGGCATGGATCGAACCTGGGTCCTTCTGAAGAGCAGGTGAGCGTCTTACCACTACTTCACCCAGCTGCCTTTTGTCAAGTTTTGCGGTAAATAATTATGATCATTATCTGATTGGTTTAGTGTATAACTGATGTTCGCCATGAGGCAAACGTTCAAAGGTTGACCATAACTTGACTCACGCTGATTACGAACAGTTTTCAAACACGACCCAATTTGTCTGAGATGGGTCTCATAATTTCTGTATGCACAACACTTGTAGTGCATCACATGCAATTCATGATAATGGAAACAAAACAACTTCACACCCGTGTCAATTCGTTGTACTTGCAATTTACAGCATTGCCATCTATATCATCCTATTTGCAATATAGAGTATGGAATTCTATTTAACTAGCACTGATTTTATTACTGTGTGGTTTCATTGATTAAGCTTATACAATGTATAGTAAACTTTTGCCTGAGTGGAACTTTTGCACCATTCGAACCTGAGTTAATAAACACAGCATATGAACTTAATGTGCTCATCTATTCTATTTGTAAATTGTTGCTTCAGTCGAAACTTTTCCCAACTCAAATTAAATCAAGGTGGTTCATTTGAATACAACTCAGGGAAGGTTTACTGTATCAGGACCATTAAAATTTGTAATTTACAACAATGTAGTCTATAGTATTCTCTTTGCAATTTTTAGTATGGAATTCTACTCAGACTGCATTATATTTCTATAAATGCTTCATTACTTTCATTGACTATACAGTGAAACTTGTCCAATATGCCAAATTTGAACTTTTACACAACTCAAAGCATAATTAACAGTATTTGATTTTACAGTGCTTGTGCATTTCATTCGTAAATCATTGCAAGTCGAAACTTTGCCTCGCTTAAGGTAAATCAGGTGGTCCAATTAGTTTAAGAATTTTATCTAATAGATCATAAATATTCACTTTTTGACCTGGCTTTGAGTAGCCAGCTATAGCCAGACAGTTCCGTCTAGTGGCCGGTTAGCAAAAGCTGTCTAGGTTCAATTTGACAAGCTGTTTTTAATGGGACCAACTAAATTCAACCCTGCTTTAAATGGTCATTGAATGGTATTGAGAAATGAAGCCATTCAAGACAGGTGGCTCTTCAATTGAGGGGTAAAACAATGGAAGTTCTGGGGAATTAGAATCTAGTGGTCATTTACAGCAGGTGACCGTTCTATACCTGTATACAGGCTGTTCGGGCAGATTTGACTGCATTGGGATAACCAGTACAGATAACCGGATAACCAGTACTACATTAACTAACCGGATAACTGGATAACCAGTACTACATTGAATAACCGGATAACCAGTACTACATTGAATAACCGGATAACCAGTACTACATTGAATAACCGGATAACCGGATAACCAGTACTACATTGGATAACCGGATAACCGGATAACCAGTACTACATTGAATAACCGGATAACCAGTACTACATTGAATAACCGGATAACCGGATAACCAGTACTACATTGGATAACCGGATAACCGGATAACCAGTACTACATTGAATAACCGGATAACCGGATAACCGGATAACCAGTACTACATTGGATAACCGGATAACATTGGATAACCAGTATTGCAATTATCTATGTCTCAACACTAGATAGTCAGATAGATATGGAAAGTGCAGCCCTCTAAGGCAAGTTCTTGCCACTATATAAGGTTGATTGATGTAGTGAGAGAGGAAGAGTACACATTTACCCAATGGGTGGGATCTTTTACTTGCCTCAGCACAGACTCAGAGTACAAGGGAACGACAATTTAAAGTCTCACCCAAACGACATCCAGCTCATGAAGGGTGCCCTGGACCGGGATTGAACCTGGCACCTTCAGAGGAGCAGGCAATCGTCTTCCCACTAGACCACCCAGCTGCACTAGCTATTTAACATTTGTAACATTTCACCGTAGCTACCCACCTGAGTGAAATTTTCGCCGTAACATGGCTCCACTGTTCCGCCGCCGCCTCCGCCTGCTCCTGCCTCCGTATCCATCGGGTTGACGGTGATGGTCAGTCCTGCATTGTCCCATTCCATCTCAGCACGTTCGTCTACAGTGACCACCTGAATGGACAATACAATTAACGATATAAATACATTGAAATATTCCAATCTTCTGTTAGCTAACAACTTCTTGATTATCATCACTTAATATAATCCGCAAATTTAACGAAATGTTTCACTAATGCATTTTACAATAAAACAAATAAAACTTAAAAATCTTATTAAAGTTATATTATTAAAATTAAATAAATAAGATCAGTTATCACAATTGGTACATATCAAAATAAAATACAGAGTAGCTACTTGAACTAAAGAAGTTTTAGATCTCATTTAAAAGAGTCAATAGATGGAACTTGTTTCAGTTGTCATGGAAAAGAATTATCTTGTTACATTACATCACGTTCACTTGGACCATCACTGATGACGTGTTTATTAATTTTCAGAGTTAGAACTTCCAATTAAACAACTTGCATTATCATTATGGCTGATTAATGATAGTGATCTATTAAATTCCTGCATAAAAATTTCCTAGCAGATTCTGATTCAGCCTGACATACGCTAGATGAGGAACACTGGGCAACGTTTATTCTCGGCAATATGAAATTGCACATTTACCTGTGTGCGCTGATGGGCAGCCCTGATGCGAATGACTCCGAGCACGATCATGAAAATGAGGAATCCAACACACACCACGACAATGATTGTCACTCCCAAACCTGCAATCATAAATGGCAATTCTACTGCATGAAATTAATCTATTAGTGGTTAAACATATGACTATCTTCAGTGCTTAGATCACAAGAAAGTACCCTAAAAAAACTTTAACGAGCAAAGATTTAGTGCTTTCCACAACTCATTGCTAAAGTTTTCATTCTCTTCACATATTTTTCTCCAATTTTGTGGGCAGCAATTGACAATTTTTTTCTTCAAAAGATTATCGTTATCATTAAAAACTGGTTTCAATGTTTAAGGGGTTGATTTTCCCCAACACACATTCTTGCACTTATTACAGGAAAAACAAAAACCACAAAACAAGAAATTAAAAGTAGCTAATCCCACCAGTAGCACCCTTCTGGGCAACCATCATGTTCTGGTCCTGGAGGTGAATTCCTTTCGTGTATTTCTGCAGAGGTTCGACCTTCACTTTGCTGTCGATGTGGGCCTGGGGAACTGATGCGTGGTGCACTGTGTGGATCACATCAGCCTGTGAAAGAAAATAATACGTAAAATAAATAATATGAACCCTCTATGATATCTAAGTAATTTTGCCAGGTGTAAAAGGTAAAACCATCTTGATTTTAGATCATTTCACTGAGTCCTCGAAGTATTATTATGAAGCTCAAGTACGAAATATTATTACGAAGTTGAAGTCCAGCATTCAGACCAACTCGATGCAGCAAAGCTCAATCTTACTTACGGAACCTCAATAAAAAGCCCACCTCACAATAATATTATTTAATTTTGAACGGAAATATAATCCGACCACTGCAACATACTAATCATACCTAACAATCCAGAATTGCTACATTCGCACAAAAGTGGTCATAATATTATGGTGTCCACACTCTACATTCTACAATTGTTGTTTTCTCGCAAATCAAGATAGTTACCTTGACAACGAACTGGTTGCTAACGAATCGTCCATTCAGCTCAGAGCAAGTCAGGATGAATTCCCGGCTGTTCATATCCTCAGGTCGTCTGTTGACGTACTGAACCTGTCTTAGGACCTCTTGGTAATTGTACACCTTGTCAGCGCCTGTGAATGAACAAGAATGAAGTCAAAATATTGTGACCGATGAACAGATGCATCGTCTGTAATTAGCATAAAACAGTAAAGTGAGGTTTTGTCATACATGAATAATCACTATTCTTTACATTGCATCAAAATTAATCTGGAATTTGACCAATTTAAATGTAGTACAGCTTCGGCCCAAAAGTTTACGTGCAGTGTGCCTGAGCAGCATACAGTTCACTAAATACAAGTACCCTGAACTTCCATTTCAAGATATTTTTTGTCATACAAAAAAAATACTATTATTTACATATATCCAATAATAATTCTAGACATGTTTCATTTATTTCTATAAGAAATAAATGGCTCCCTCGACAGCGGCAAACTTATTGCCTTAGAGGGAGTCTCCTTGTTCCACTCTAAGAAAAAATTAAATTTGTATAATATGTAATTACTGTTATGTGCTATTTAGGAGCCAATAAAAACTGTGTCATTGTCATATAAAGACTTAACAACTTTTTTTTCCCCTTAGACGATTTTATTAACAATTTAATTATGATGTCTCGCCAAACTGTATTGTGTATATTCTAACAATATACAAAAAACTTATAAACGCCACTCACCAGAGATGATGAGGCCATCCTCGGTCTGTGTAGCTTCCAGTCCAAGCTGACCCATGAGGTGGACGGGCCACTTCAAGTGCTCAGTGTCCAGTGTGAGAGGAGGACTGGCCCTGATGATGCAAGCATCCAGTCTGTAGCGGTCATTGGCAACTGCTTGGGTGAAGGCGTCGTTCTGTTCGGTGGGTTTCTGCAAAATATGGTTATGATGATTTAATTGAGTAATAACCATAACCCTATTAGTGGGAAGTTAACTAAAATTTTGCTTAAATTCCACTGCTAAGCTAACTTATATTTCATTAGGGATTGTTTAACTGTTCTCGCAAGTTTAGCAAGAAAAGTAGTTGCACTTAGGAAGGTAATAACTAATATTTTTGTTGGTTTTATCCCTCTAAAAACAGTACAATAGATTATCATATAGGAGTATAATTGTACGGCCATATCCAGCGCATGCCAAATGACGCCTTGACAATACCGAATGAAACACATTGTTTGGTTCTGATTTCATTGACCCCAGGGAAATCAGAGCGAATTCTTTTCATTTTTCAATCCGCCCAAACAAGGTCCTGAATCTGGGTATTAACAACAATGGTTGTCTCCCACGAGGTTTTCAAAAGAGTGGCAACTTTCCTCTCAGGTGTTTTCTTTCCTACTATGCGGTTAATGTCTTACTTTGCTAAAGACGAAATATTTGCCTACTAATTAGTCTATCGTATTAAGATAACACTTAACATACCTCGTCAACTTCCTCAGCCTCCTTGCGTGTCTGGGCATCAATGGACACATCCCGGAACAAGAATTTTCCATTCAGATATTCAGATTCAGCCTCGGCAATGTTGGCAGTTCCAGTAATGGTGATGATGGGGTGCTCAGCTTGGAGGACGACGATCAGACTGTCAACCTGAAACCACAGAATAATTTGCAATGTTAGTTTTGAACAAATACCTTATAAACTGTACATCTGAATAATGGTTTCTAAATACCTAGTAATTAAAGACTATACAATGCACTACAAAGACTCAAAAACTAGTAACCCCAATATGATACTCCAGGTGGCACGACAAAATTAATTGGCTTTTAAAACTATTTAAGTTTCAATGGTAATCCTACGGGGACTTCATGAACGCTACTTGTGGCCTGCGTAGAACCTTATGATACTCTGAACCCTACTTGTGGCCTGCGTAGAACCTAATGATACTCTGAAGACAAGAATTAATGCTAATGGGGAAGTGAAGATATTATTAATTTCTCTAAGCATTTTAGGTGTTGGGTAATAACAGAAAACGGGTCTCAACACAGGATTAGACAGATATTAGAACTACTTTTTGGTGATAGCTCAATACAACTCTGCCATCTCGACGCATATCATAGTGAAAAAGTGTTTGGCCGACGTATTTAATGTGCTCTTGATATTTTTCACCAATTTAGAATATTTACACCTTTATAAGGCATGATGATGAAATTTCCTCACTAAGTTAGATTTTTTATACTCGTGACACAGATATAATTTTTATCTGGAGGACTATGATACGATTCCTTGAACTTGGAATTTGATATCTTCACATCTGAATAAATTTAGACATTCATATCAGATCGAAATGAGATCAAAGGTTCAGCAGGACAAGTTTGCTCTTGAATTTTGCTGTCGCCACCTGAATAAACTATTAAAACAAGCGACAATTCACTCACCTCAGGTACGGTCACTTTGCGGTTGTCCTCACACGTGATGTCGGTGTTGATGGTCAAAGCACGATGACCGGGAGTGGGGAACATGCGAGTGTTGATGTATCCGACACGTCTGACGAGTTTCTCGACCTCGGAACGATTCTTGCCGTTGATGGTGATTTCTGTCATCTCAGAATTGAATGCAACAGACTGAAACGAAAAATTTAGGAGTAAATTAATAATTAATGAATAAATTTATAATTAATGAGTTTGCTTTTAATATTATCGATCAAACGAAAGAGTAGCATTGCCATTTGAGTCGATTAACGCAACTTACTTAATAAAAGAGACAAAATTCATTAAAGCATAAGGCATCCCATACACATTAAAATGCACTAGAATTACTGCGGCTTGGGCTCCCCTGGCTTCAACCAATCAAAATCTAGAGCGGGAAGTTCATCAATCAATAGGAATGCACCATTCTGCCAGTAGCCTCCTAGTGGAAATATCCAGAAGCTTTCTGGAAAATCCACTATTTGTTTTACGATTACATTTGGCATTCCTCATCTTTAGGCCCCAAAATTTACTGTTATGGGTTGACAGTCTGCACACACACTCTGCCAACTTTATAATTACACCCTTGGTAGGACAATCTTTGAGGAGTGGGTAGCCAGATTAAGGCTTTATGTCCTGTATTTTTTCACCTGATGGGCTAATTAGGACAGGTTTAGGGACCAAGGCAATGAGCAGATGGATGAAACAGCCATCCAACTTAGGCTCGACTGGGAATCGAACCCGGGACCCTGTGGTTGGCAGCCCAGTGTGCTACTAATGAGCTAGGCCCCTACCCCAGATGCATTTGAGGATATAAATGAGTAACTAAACCCTGCAACTCACCATGCCTGATTCCATCTCATTCATAGCGTGGAAGTCCAGTTTTTCCTTGCAGTCGTTCAAGCATCGGATGACTCGGTCGCTCTCCGTCTTGCCCTGGAGGAAGGACAGACCAGCCAGGTATCCAGTAAAGTATTGGGACAAGCCATTCTCTCCACCTGAAATCACAATATAATAGATTTACAAATCATAATTTTAGTATCGTAACAGTAAATCATATCCTAGCCTCCCCTAAATTAGTGATTTTCTCACATTTACAGAAATTTTAACTTAAAAGAAATAACGTATAACTGTGGTCATCATCCTGAACTGACAATTATGTTATATACAAAAATTTCCTACTACAAAATTTGCTAAATGTGCATTTCAACACCGCGATTTTGAATCCTTTTCGATAGGGAGCTATAAACGTTTTTTTGAAGTGCCAAAAAATTAAAATAATAAGACCACCTCCATAGCGAGATGTTAAATTTTTGAGGCCTTACTTGATAGATAAATAGATAGATAGATAGAGCCGGGAAATGCAGCCCTATATGACAAGTTTTTGCCACTCACTGAACTATATGCTTTTATGTTTCTCACCTTGCCAGCAAGCTCCGACAACCAGTTTCGTGAAGTGAATCTTCTTAGATGGGTGCAGGGGCCAGTCGTCGATGATTTCGGGATTGTGTTTGGCAGCAACGAACAAACGTCCATCAATGTACAATCTGACCTGCTAGAGAAAATGATGCAATGAAAAAATGTTAGGGTTAGGATAGTGCAGCCCTCTGGACCTCTTACTACTAACGAGCTAAAGATAATGATCACAGTCAATAAACCTTGAGGTTACATGCAGTTTGGATATTTCTGATTGTGCACTTTTAGAGAGAATCGCTTGCATTCTTTAAGTGCTATATGAATAGCAGTCTGTTACCGCATTTTAGTTTGCATTCGTTGCCTTCGTTAATTGCTATATTTTGTATATGGTTTGTTACTGGACACAGCAAAGGGAAACTTATACACGTCCAGCTTTATATGAACTGCCTTTCAGACAGCTTACTTTGCCTATCTAAGTGTCTTCGTAACAAAAAGTTTTTGATTATTCCTATTAATCTGATTACTTTATACTACAGCTATGTTATCTACACTAAAAACCAATCTCGTAACCGCAAATAAGGACAGTTTAACTACCCTAATTATGTTATCTACACTAAACACCTATCTCGTAACAGCAAATAAGGGCAGTTTAACTACCCTAATTATGTTATCTACACTAAACACCTATCTCGTAACAGCAAATAAGGGCAGTTTAACTACCCTAATTATGTTATCTACACTAAACACCTATCTCGTAACAGCAAATAAGGGCAGTTTAACTACCCTAATTATGTTATCTACACTAAACACCTATCTCGTAACAGCAAATAAGGGCAGTTTAACTACCCTAATTATGTTATCTACACTAAAAACCTATCTCGTAACAGCAAATAAGGGCAGTTTAACTACCCTAATTATGTTATCTACACTAAACACCTATCTCGTAACAGCAAATAAGGGCAGTTTAACTACCCTAATTATGTTATCTACACTAAACACCTATCTCGTAACAGCAAATAAGGGCAGTTTAACTACCCTAATTATGTTATCTACACTAAACACCTATCTCGTAACAGCAAATAAGGGCAGTTTAACTACCCTAAATATGTTATCTACACTAAACACCTATCTCGTAACAGCAAATAAGGACAGTTTAACTACCCTAATCATACACAAGAATGCCACAAACCTGTGGGAAGTCGATGCTGATAGCGTAATGATGCCATTGTCCGTCACAGACTTGAGGAACCTTCCATCTCCACTCAGCGGGTTTGAAGATGTTCAGGTCGTTGCCCTCTGGCTCTTGTCTCAGCAAGAAGATGAGTCGGCAGTTGTGGACGAACAGGGAGTAGTGATGACGGGACATTTCTGAAAACGGAATCAGTTATTCATAAGTTTATAAGCGATTTCAATAGTGTACAACGCCAGATTTATAATGTTTTTAGTACACACTAGATGCTATCAAACCTTTGATAAACACTAACCCAAGGAAATTAAGACAGGTGGCCTCTTAATACAGGGGGTAAAATATACAATCGGAAGTCCAATTTTGCCTTTTAATATGGGTGGCCATTTAAATGAGGGGTACAATATACAATACAAATTCAGTTTTAGGGAGTTAAAATCACGAACACTGAAAACAAATAGTGATTTGGTGATGTTATAATACTATTATAATATATAATTATATACATGATCGATTTCACAACGTTTCCAGTGTACGTGGTTAAAATGGCCGCTCACAGCAGTAGACCGTTCTGTTAAGGTGGTCGTTAGGGCAGGTTTGACAGTATGAAGACTTACTTATGGTCCTATCTTTTAGTTTAGGAAATGTTTGTAACTGAGCTAAAGATCTATGTACAAATGCAAAGGTCATAAATGTTTGTCAACTATCTTTCACATTTTCTGGACATCCCTAGCTTTAAGAATGGTTCTCCGAACTAAATAACACAGATTAAGAGACAAACAAGTATGTAATACCCTGATGATTGGTCATTTAATTAGCAACATCACTGTAAACACTGGTCTAAACCAATTTACTTGGCAGGACATAATTGCACAGCAATTTTGACCAGTGCACTGCCATCTGTTAGAAACTGAAGACTTTTGTTTCTGCTATCCTCCACAATTTACACCATTGGCAGACCTGTTCTAGCTTAAGTTTTTCTCAACCCCTGGAGAGCGTACATCAAGTGTGCAGCCATTACAGTGCTCCTTTGGTCAAGCATTCTATAATAGTAATTTTGAGCAAACAGGCATGACATCATTAATGCACTCAATGACCTGATTGTATGATCACATCATCGAACAAAGGTTATAAGGACCAGTATGTGTATGCAGCGCCCCCTGTCGCCTCCAAAGTCCTCTATTGCATCACTGCTGCCTGTGGCAAACTCTTTCTAAAGCCTCTAAAACTCATCTAAAACTCACTTTCTCCATCAGCGTTACACAATATGTGTTCCTTGGGTCCGTGATGTCCTAAACCTGATTCTTCTGGTTCGTGTTTCATCCAGGTCATGATCGAGAAGTGAGAGTTGAGAGTGTGGTTGAGTCGAGTTGACGGAACTTCGATGGCGGTAGTTTTTCCATCAAAAGAGAAGATCT
Source organism: Alitta virens (assembly GCA_932294295.1). Taxonomy (NCBI): domain Eukaryota; kingdom Metazoa; phylum Annelida; class Polychaeta; order Phyllodocida; family Nereididae; genus Alitta; species Alitta virens. Next base: position 7,480,876 of record OW028578.1, on the reverse strand, counting down.
GGTCTTGTTCTTTTCCATCATCAGTTGGCAGAGGTTTCATCCAGTCGTGTGTTGATGGAGGTGGCAAAAGGTCTACGATTCCTGTTGAAGCACCTGTAATTATAAACAAAACATTCATCATCAATTAACACCTTAATTATATTCTCCAATGAAATTGATTATATTCTCTAACAGGATCTCTTCATTCATACCAGTGAGTCATGATGTGACAGTAAAATATTTTGTTATATTGGATTGGAAAAGTTTAATTGGAGAGGCAAAAGTTATATTGGACAAGAAAAGGTTATATTGGATCCCTTGTCATGCCCACAATTAACATTGTAATTTCATCACAATTGTTTTGAGGATTACCTCTTATTATGTACAAACTGCCTAGGAGTGAACAGAGCCTTTCAGAGGAATTGGTCATTGGAAAATATAATAATAAGCAATTTGCCGAGGGCAATATATTTTCCTCATCCCACAAAACTCTATGTTGGACACCTCACCATCTACTATTGCTATAATATAAAATCAACCACAAGATTAAGTTTTTGCAGCTCTCTGCCACAACTCATTGCCACTAACAAGGGTAGATTACATATAAGAGAAGACATTATTTTTTTATTTATTTCATACACATTATTCAAATAGTTTACAATGGTACATATAGCAAAATCCACTCACCACACAATTTCCTCTGAGACTGGATAGAGTATGTATCTCGGTCACATCCTTTTCCGATGTGTTTTGTCGTAAGTTGGATGCGTGCTGATACCTCTTTTTCACTACAGGTGGCGTCACAGGTGTCCAGGGTAGCTTTCTCTCCAATTGGTTTGGTATTGCTTCCCGGGGCATAGTCGATCCTCTCGGAGATTCCTATAGAGACAAATCAATGTGATAATCAATGAGGACTAAATACAGACATTACACACAGCACACCTTCTCATTACGACCACAAGATGATTTTCACAGATTAATAATACCCAGATAGGACAGTGCAATTGAACTAATGTCAGCAGCCTGTTCAGGGTTATTTTTTCACATTATATCAGTTCCGCAAAAATATGACGTCACAATAAAAAAACAATCACAATGACGTCACTGGTGATCGTGGTGATTATAATGTCACTATCACAAGGGATGCCCTTCACTAACCCTGATAATCCCACAATCCTTTGTGGATGGCTTATGCAAATGAAGTAGTGTCAAATCTTTGTATATTTAATATTGTTTAATCTTTGATAATTTTAAAGACCATTTCACTGGCAACTTAAAAGTACAATCATCACAATTCACGCCAAACTGGATTATTACATACTACAATATATTAAAATAAATCAAGACCAAAACATTGGAAATACAATGTAAATGGCATCATCACCTATTGCTGAGAATTGTGACGTCATCACTTGGTTTGTTTACATATTGGATTTTTGATGGCATGAAAAAGTAAATATTAGTGAAGTTAATTTATTTTATAGAGAGATAGTAAACCCAGCAATTAAGAAGACAATGAAGTGAATGCAATAGATTTTGGCGTCAGTCATATTGAGTGACACTCCAGCTTTAAGCAATTGACGAATGGCCGTTTCACCAGGGTTCACCCATAATAATCAATAACGACCAGTAATGGCTCTCTGCCCTATGGCAAATATTAACCCCGTTTTCTGGCAAGACTCTTCAAACAAGTCATAAATAGAACAAGTAATAGGTTGGAATTGAAGCGATTGGAGTAGATCTAATGTTCTATGGATCTTTTCATGTTTATAATTATGCTCTGTGGACATTACGACAGCACACAGGGCTTACAATCAGATAAATCAACAGCGACGGGGATATTAAAAAAAAAAAACTTTAATGAAAATGGTAGAAAAAGGGAATATTTTCAAATGTGAGTGTAAGTTACTGGGTATAATAGTTAGTTTAATAAAATAAGGTCAACTCCAGACTTCTGTAGCAACATATTCCTGGCTGTAGCTATATCTAGCTAAAGCCAGCCACTTCTGTCTACTCCTAGCTTATAGTTGGCTCACACCTACCACTACTGAAAAAATAAGCCTTGGTAAATGTAAGAAATTATCAGATACTTTAATAAAATATGTACTTTTAGATCCTGCTTTGAGAAGTCAGATATAGCCAGACAGTTCCGTTAAGTGGCAGGTAGTATTGTGTTACAGTGTAGCAGAAGTTGTCTAGCTTTGTCTAGGTTCCATTTGACAGGCCGTTTTTAATGAAACTAACTGTCTGGGTTAGCTCTAGCCTGTTATGTTTCGCCACATGTGATTATTAGTGATATTTGGATTTGCCACTTCTATAGATTTAATGCTATTACATGTGATTTTAACTTCGCCATTTACACTGTCTGTTCGCCAATGGCGAAATGCCGAATGGCTAGCACGAACCCAGACTGTACTTATTGATAAAATATATGTGTAATAATTTATTGAATGATGATGGCAATAACTTGGTGAATCATGTCCTTAATTCATTTGTAAATAAATTCCATCTAATTGGTTCCATATATTAGATTAGATTCTTTGCAGTATAATATTAATATGTTAATGCCAAAGCATGATGCCGAAGCCACTATGTCGCTGAATGCAATGCATATACATAAAATATATAATTATATTTGATATCAATGCATTAAAAGCAAATTTATAGCATTAAATGAAAGCCAGAATGTCATAAAATTCATTTCTGAAGAGAAACGGTATCCATTTGCTCTCGAAACTGCAAAATTTGCCGTATAAAAATGTCATAAAAAACACATGTTAACAAATCTTGTAACCAACGTTAGGAAAACTTTGTTTGTATACAATTGCGCATGGGTGAGATTTAAATTCAAGAAAAGGCTAAGTCAAAATTATCGTGGTGCTGCCACCTGTCGCTGGTTTCGTAGTGAGTGCTGCCACCTAGCTCCTGCAACCTTGAACATACAGCCTACGGCCTCCGGCCTTCGGCTATTATAATGACACCTACCTGTCCATCCTGTCTTGCAAGCCTGAGTAACGCGGATATTGACCATAACTTTGTTAGACGAACGAGAATCTCTTCCTCCACAATCTTCGATCTTCACTTCCAGAATGTAGTTGTGTTTGCGAGAGTAGTCCAAGGGTTCTGTGTTATATAGGACGCCTGGAGAGAGAAAATAAGAAAATATTGAAAAATACAAGAGAATGTTAGATATATGCTGTATTAATAAGTCACCTTGCAAAATCACACCCATAAATTTCAGCCCAGTTCAATGCGTTTGTGACAATAAATAATCTAAATAATTATGGCCACTTTAAATCATTCCATTTTGAACATTTTCCGTTTGATTCCACCTCTGACAACAGTGATCTCATTTAGGCAATATATTGATGACATATATATCATGGATGATATTTTACTGTCAATAAAAATTATATATATATATATAATATAATAATCATATTTAAGAAATCAAGTATACAATATATCCTGCAATTTTTTATATTGCCTCAGCTTCTAGTCTAGATTGAATATTTACCCAGGATCTAGACATTCAGACATTTTATTATTTACTAACACTCAAGTACATTAATTTACATGTATATGTAACAAATAGCACATGATATAAAAGTAACATATAATGTGTTGGAAGGGGATACATCAGAGTATTTACAAAATAACATTACCCAAGGGTGGATGTATCCCCTATTATATTTAACATTTAGAAGTAATTATAAATATAAGTAACAAAAATAGAAGAAAAAAAAACCAAGAGAAAAAAAGCATTTATAGAACAGTAGAAAACGAGTATGTGTCATAACACATTGCAAAATCAATACAATATTTTCTATGTTTCTTATTCTTGGTCACAATGGACCCGGTTTCAAATCTGCTGATAGCTTAAGTGGACGCAGCTCTTATTGCAGATCAAGATTTTAGAAATCACAAAAATACTGTATATATATCAGTGTTGATCAATAAGAAACTGAGCTCTTACCTTGGTTGTCAATGCGGAATGGTACATTAGGAGTGAGAATGTGATAATGGCAGATCGTCTTGTATCCGACTGATCCATCTCTGTCTGGCGCTCTGAGTCGCAAAATTTCATCAAACAGTTTTCCCTCCACAACATCCACCATGTACGAGTCTTGCTCCGGGGCTGGAGCGTATTCGTTGACATCTTCGATTTCGATATGAACTGTTTCCCTGCAAAGAGAAAATCAAAGGGTGAGATAATTGTTCGTGTAAAACCAGTGGTTCAGAGGAATGTGAAATGTTTGAATGACAAGTGAATAGTGATGTTGCGCAGTGTTTCAAATGGTGGTGGATTAGGGCTTTACGTCCTGTATTTCTGCACCTGAAGGGCTAATTAGGACAGGCAGGGACCATGGCAATGAGACGAAGGATGTTTCATCCATCCAACATAGGCTCGACTGGGGATTGAACCCAGGACTCAGTGGTTGGAAGCCCAGCGCGCTACCACTGAGCCAGGCCCACACCCACGTAGCATTTCAAAAAGTCTCTCACTTATGTCATATTAGCATTGTAGTTACTGAACGCAACTGAAGCTTAGTCAGTGGTCAGAGGCAGACATAATGATGAGATGATAAGGCTTGTAGTCCACAACTTGATATACATGTACATTGGCCTCTGGGTGAAATCGTTCTCTTGCCCCAGCATAGACACTGAGTACACAGCCAAAAGTTTCTACTGGTGGGTTTCATAATCACCATAGTCCTTTCAGATTTTGTGTTATATGATATGACTCACGAAAAGGTTACACAGCCAATTACAATATCATGAATATAGCAGATATGCCTGAATACTGTATCTCTCTTTACAACACATTAGTACATAAATTACATTCACAAAATATACAACATTGATTTAGGCTAGTTAACGAGAGTAACAATGTGCATAAATCGCAATGAAATGAAACACGATCATGCCAGCGGTGCATTGCGGCCAGTCAGTTCACACCTGTTGCTAGCTGTCAGGTTCTGACACAAGTTCAATGAAATATTGTTCGCTACATTCCCAAGTTAATGCTAAAAATAACATGAACAATGAAGATAGGAAAATAAGGTTGACAGATATATGAGAAGAATCCGAATCCAATCTAATGCTACCTGTTGCTCTTGATACATCATTCAGTACTTGTTCACCTTTATTATTAATGTTCCGAAGCAATATTAACCTCATAACTGTAACTGATCTGCATCACTGCAAACACTATTAGCGTGAAGTGAAATAGCATCACCAATATACATTATGTACCGAGTTATTCCTAAAATAGTAAATAATCTCTTTTGTTGATGACATCTTTTCACTCCAGAGGACGTCATGCGAATCCAAGACTCCCATTGGTTAAGGCAATAAGGCAGTCAACCAATGAGAGTCCTGGATTCACATGACATCCTCTGGAGTTAAGTTTCCAACAGTGTTCCAGCTAGACCATACGAGCATGGCGCTGCGCCATCCCGACGCCCTTTGCGCCATGCCCGTCATTGTGTGTGCCATGCCCGTTACTGTGAGCGCCATGCCCGAAATTAAGTGAAGAGCTTTTTTTTCTCAATTAGCTGGGCGCCCTGTATAAGTCTATTTAGGTGCCCTAATATCCTTGTGCACCATGCCCAATTCATATCCCAGCTGGAACACTGTCCAAGACTATGAAATTTGATGTAATAGGCATTAGACAAAGTTCATTTCAGTAGAATATCAATATGTATCAGTGAAGTCACATCAAATCCAACGATATTATCATTGATAGAACTATATATCATAGTGAACACTACAAGGACAAAAGCATGACAGCAAGATACACAAATTCACAGATGAATGATGTGGCAGTGATGGAATCCCTTATAATAAACTGCAGATCATTGAAAAAAAATTGTGTATATGTGCAAGTGAGAACAAACTGTAGAGGTAAATATACAATCTATTCAATTCATTCATTCATTTGATATCACTCACTTTCGCAAGTCTACCATATCACAATCACACTGATTGAGAAAATTATCAAGACCATAACTCTTACACAAGATACAGCTGTGCACAAAGGGCAAGAGATATTTGACATTTAGGTGTAAGTTGATTCAGAATCGAAGCCCATTAATCCCTTTCACCTTCGCGAATTCACTCTCCGTTCAAATGTCAAACTCGTTAAGACATGTGCAGCTCAAGTAATTAGTTATTAGAGACGGCAACGTGAAAGTGGCACTCAAATATACGTCACTGACGTTACGGATGACGTTATGGACATTGACGTCACTCATTCTCAAGATGATTTTTGCGTGTTTGTTCAATACTTCCGTTGGTTTTTTGTTTAGTATCTTGTCGGTTGTTACCTTTTCTGAAAGCTTACTAGAATCTCAGCTTTCTAATGATGAGTGATAGAAATCTGAAAGCAGTTGTTATTATTGGTCATTACTAGGGCTGCACACCCTTCATCTTCAAAACGATACGATATATATCTCGATTCAGTAAAACCGATACGATACGTCTCATGATATCGTTAAACTATATCAGTCAAAACAAATAAAAGTTTATTATGAAACTGAATATAATGGAAAAAGGCTGTTAAATTTAATGACAAAATCTTTATCATAACTCCAGACCCTTGCGTTACTTCCTTATCAATACCCGTATTGTAATCCTTGTACCGGTACAAACGGTATATCGAGAACCGGTGTACAACCCTAGTTATTACGTAAACAAGGCACAACAAAGTCAAGATAATTATTCACTGTCAACTTACAACTAATACGTATCATATCTCGGCTCCTAAATGTCACTGAGCCATAAACAGCATGGTTTCTTATGCTTTAGGCAAGCAGATAAAAATGTCTGGCTCGTGTACCATGCAAAAAATCGATCAGCTTGCCGCTGTTTGGCAGGATTCAAACCCTGGACTATCACGAACACAGGCTAACTCTTTAACCATTGGGCTACTGAGTTAAATTGTTCAGACCCTGCAAAAATTCCTGTTGTTTTGTTTTCGCGATTCACATGCCTCATACATCTTCACATATTTGAAACTTCCAGCCACTGAGACAGTTATATAGGATTAATACTACTAGTCAAAAATCGATGAAATATCACTTTCTCAAAATTGAAAAATATAGCCCTTAATCTTCTTAAAAAAATTTGCATAATTATGATCATTACGACAATTCACGATCGATGAGAATAGACTGAGATGAATGGTAATGTTGACTCGGGCACCTAACTCATGTTTTATTCATAAATCATTATGTATTATGAAGTGGATGGGCCACTATACACTGCTAAATCTGTAATGCAATGCAGCAATAAACTGAAATATAAGGCTTTATGATATTTTACAATATTGATAATGCAACTCTTGCACCAATGCATAATCATTTCATTATACAATGAAACATATCAATGCGTATATAGATGATATATAATCATGTAATGTATAGCATTCAATATTATATGAGGTGCATGGCTTTTAGTATAAATTGTGCAGGGTTCTCCCTGGCATTAGCCATGTAGCATTATGCTAATCCAATAGCCATGTGACTAATCTAATTTTGTCTTTTATCATTTGTGGCTAATTTTCAGATGACCATTTACTGTACAATCTATCCAACCGTAGCTAATCATTTTCAAAGTTGAGAGACATCCCTGAAATTTGTGCATTGTGAAGTTAGATTTTGAGAAAGTATCATTATTCAGGATCTCTGTTGTGTGATTATCGCACATGATAGTTTTAAATCTATAGACCTAACCTCCCGTTAACAATATTACCATATGAATACAGTAGATTGGAGACCTTTCTACAATATTTAAGGAATTATTAAAGTGGTCGAAATATGGAGGTGGTCTATTACAGATTGGAGACCAATTGAGGTGGTCTTACAATTGAGGTGGTCTTACAATTGAGGTGGTCTTATAATTGAGGTGGTCTTACAATTGAGGTGGTCTTATAATTAAGGTGGTCCTAATTGGAAGGATCTAATTTGCTTATTCACAAATGTCATTTAAAAACATCATATTTCCACATCTTCAGTTGTTCTTTGTTGTCTGGAAAATCAAAAACAGACCCTGAAAATTATCATAATTCTGGCCTGGATAAGCTAAGCTATCCTCAAACGATGCTACTGTGAGCAAAGTCATATTTATTATGCACCATCTGTCCCTCATAATTCATGCGAAGAATCATTAAAGTCAGGTGTCGGTAGAAAATCGAAATCTGTGCGGCTTTCATATTGGTGTTGTAATACAATATAACTTTTTCAGGTTACTTGATGTTTGTATTTATATTGATTATCATCAAATTGCTATAAATGAATTCATCACGTACATGTGTTGGTCAAGTGTTTAAGGTGGGCTTCCAACCACTGGGTCCCGGGTTCGATTCCTGATCGAACCTAAGCAGCTAAGGTGGATGGCTGTTTCATCCATCATCTCATTGCCATGGTCCCTGCTTGTCCTAATTAGCAGCTGATTAGCCCATCAGGTGCAGAAATACAGGACGTAAAGCCCTAATCCTCTCACCCATCCACCCCTTGCCGCAGTATTGACAGAGTTCAAATCTCTCCTGATTTCACATCTCATGCAATATCTTCCAGCTTAGATACAGCTCGTAAACATGGTAAAGGGTTCCTGGGTTGGGAGTCTAACCCAGAACCATTAGCATTTGTTCACAAAAGCTGGATAGGTCCTTAAGCACTGGGGTGGGGTGCCTGAGAAGGGCTTTTCGTCCCACATTTTTGCATCAGACAATACAGCGGCAAGTAAAAGACCTCACTCAGAGGTTAAATGTGAAGTATGATGTCGATTATGTACAATTATTACCAAGTTTATTGTTTAATCATTTTGTCTGCCTCTGAAAGCTGGTCGCATCAATTGACTTAAGCTTCAGACCAGTAACGTTGAAACTATGAAAATGTTGAAACAATGCACCACCAGAGATGGCTGTAAAAACATCATCATTAAATGTGCTACAAAAATGCTTCGTGCCCATTGGAACCAATAGCCGCAAAAAAACAGATGTGGTATTAGAGTTTTTGGTCCATATTACATGTATAATGTACATATTATAGCTGACACAGCCGAACAAATTATCCAAAATACTGGAAATCTGTCCTAATTCTGAATAATGCATCCATAATGTCTATCTTCAGCCTATATCTGGCTCATGTTATTACGAATGCATCATTATCAGGACTAAGCTACAATGTACAACTAATGATAATATATGCTGTAAATCTACTTTTACAGCATTGCCATTTCATTTATACAATACGATCACTTTTCTCTTACAGCAGTTTTCGAGGAGACATCGTTGACTGACCATCAGAACATAATTTAAAGACAGCTAAATAGTTAGATTAGGAAAGGGTGAAACCACAGGCCTAACATGTGTGAGGTCACTAACCGACATATGAAGTGTTCATCTGGCCCTGTTGCAGTCTAGGAGAATATGAAAATAGCATAGGTCCATTTTGGGTTGTGGGACAAACATGTGCCAAATAGGGTAAAACTGGTTCCTAAAGTCAATTTAATGACATAAACTCCAAACGTTGTTCTGAAGAATTAGTGAGCGACGCTACCTCGAAAACTGCCTTATTTATAATTTTTAATCAACCTCAGTGTGTCAAATAATTGCAGGCCAGCTCAAGCTTAAGCCTTTCTAAACTCCTTGGGGCGTATACTCCCATCATGCAATTAGAATGCTTTTCGGGTAAAAAACTCCAAAATCATGATAATTGCCATCACTGCCTGTGGTCAAAGACCCATTTACATCGTGGTGGAGTAAGCCAGTGGTGGAAGGAAGATCACAGTTCTTCCATGCTGTGGTTTGAACTCACGTCTTTGCGCGTAAACGGTACGAGTCTACCACCTTCTTCACAGGAACATGGCGCCTCTGTAAAGGTTCTGAAGTTGTCACTAAACACTAAAGGTGGCATTTAAAATTCTTGTTTTCTTCGTATTGACACATTGATTAAATTTCAGAAGGATGTAATCATGGTAATACCATGTTAGACATCGCCAAATCATAGAATAACATAAATTTCTGGCTACAGTTGCAACAGCTGGTGTTACGAGTTTCTAGCTACAAATACAATTATTCTTCAGAGACGACATTTGCAACTTTCAAGATGTGACTAAGTTGTAGCAAAGTCCATCTTATCATATTTGGACTAAGACACACAATTCTAAGTTCGCATAACCTGCGATTGCTAAAATCTTACAGAGAAGTGATAACCTTATCGCATATTATTAATATGATCTCATCTATATTTGTAACACTGAAACCATGGCAACCACCTGGTTGAAAAACCAACAGTAACAAACAGTGGAAACAAATCTGTCATACACATAGCAGCTTCCCCATCATCTGGTAACCACTGTTTACATTAACATTACATTGATATATATATTGTTACACTTGTTACATACTGCAAGCTATTGCTGTATAGCTACATTCAAGACTGATGATAAGTGATGAGTACAGGGAAGCCCCACAATTAAGACCACCCCACAATTAAGACAAGACCACATTAAGTGAAACTTCAGTGAACTCCAAGGCTGGTCTTAATTGTGAGGCTAAACTGTAATAATATTGACTGTATATATATTATTCTGGTTTAATACATAGTTTGAATTCTATGGTCTACATCATCATCATGATCATTGCACCTCTTAAGCAGTGTAACTGGTAATTACAAAGCAAAAAGTTACAGAATTAGGACCACCTCAATATTAAGACCACTTGACTGATTCCCAGGGGTGGTCTTAAATGTGGGGTCAACAGTATATAGCCCTCTGAATAAATGCAATCATATGGTAATCATAATAGGTTAATATGCAGCAATATACAAATGATATATATATATATATATGTCATCGAAATGTACGGAATACAGTGTATATATCACATTTACGAGCGTATTTTCTGCAGCCCAGTAACACTGTTTTACTGAGTTTTTCTGTGTTAAGAGCAACTATAGAAGTAAAACCAAGTCTGCAGAAGTCTCCGCATTAAATATTGAACACTGCAGATCAGCCATTTGTGAAAAACGCCCATTTCTTTCTCAGCGTTTTTGTGAGTGCATTTTTCGAGCGTTTCTGCGCATACTGGTAAGGTGAGTGTTGAAGTGATATATGATCTTTCTCAAAGAGAAAACGCATTCCAATCCTCAGGAGATCTGCTAAGGTGCGAAAATTCACCAGCATTCCGATAAAGCGTCTGGGGATTTGCTACGATGGAAGATTCACCTGCCAAGGGAGAGATAAGGCAGATCGAATGAAGGGCAAATCACCGAACTTCAGATGAATCACCGAAATACAGATGAATTCCTCTCATGTGGCTACAACGTCCTCTAAAAATAAAGGACCACCTCGATCACTTCGACCACTGTGTATAATGTACGTCACTTGCTCACATGGTCTTATACTGTTGGAAAGGCATCATTGTTAGTTACTTTTTTTTTAGACGGAGGGTTGTGTACTTTCCAGAGAAAAGTGGATTAGGTGAGGTTAAAGGTTCACTCAAGACAACCAAATTCCAATAAATTTTCCAATATTTCCAAATAAAAGTTCTGTTTAGCAGGGCACTGACCAGCCACCATTGTCAGACTATTGCAGAACATCTACTTGAGCACACAGCAGCTTACTGCATTTTATTTCTGGTACAATCTTGGAACAGGTTCCCGAATTAAACGTACCTCAATAGTACAACTACTTCAATTGGTCCCAAGGATGGTCTTAACTGTGGGGTTCCACAGTATCAGACTGACATATTGTGGTCTTATTTATAAGCAAGGTGGCCGTACAGCAAGGCTCCAGAGTGTGCACCCCTCCAAGCATCCTCTAAGCATGCTGAGCTGCTGAAGCTGTGGCATGGGAAGGTATCATACTGGGATGGGATGAATCTCATCTCAACTCAAAGCACCATAGATAAAAACTTGCTACCCGTCATCATAGCCATGATAGTCATGGCGTCTTCAAGGTATTTTTAGTATTCTGAGATTCTCTGAGCAAAACCCTGATTTACCGATGTATCTGAGGTGGGGCTTGCAATCTTTTGGCGTCACTTTTGACAGAAATATTCTTCTCAGCTTCTTTAGAGTAGTATTCTGAGGGCAGGCCAAATTCTACGCCAATGAGGGCAATGCTTGCTTGGCTAACCAAATTCAGGTCTTTCGTACAAGTTATCGCAATTCGCTTTATACACTTCTGATTAAAATCTAGGCTATTATATCAATTATCTTTATTGAATGATTGTTGATGATTTGTACATGTTTATCAAACAAACTATAAACTCTTCTATCTATTTATTAATTTATTCCATCCAATGTTCTAGGCAGCATTGTCCTCCACAATGAAGTTTTATGGGAAGTTTTTTTTCAAGTCTGGGAGAAAACTATAAGCATTCATGATAACTATTGGTCAAGTTTCATTGGACTCAATTAAGAGGAAGGCCTTCAAGAATATAAGCTAGTCTACTGAGAAGGTCCAAAAAATATATGTTCTGAGATATATCAGATGTGCAAAACAATCATAATAAAAGGTGATTAATGAACATTTGCTGCAGACAGAAAGAACATACAACGATATATATCTACAGTGTATCTGTTTCCAACATAGACTAGACGGACTAATGGAACTCGAACCGAACAACCTCCTACATCTAACCGACTCGCAAAGTAATCTGATCATTTCGAAACGGACAAAAAGCAACCACCAATTTTTTTGCTTCCCGTTTGAGATTATCTTATCTTGTTCTCATTTTCTCACTGATAGGAAACACGTACACCTAGCTGCGTTTCAGCAATATCCAGCAATACCGAGTACAGGCTTACAATACACTCTACTCTATACAGCCGTATTCAAGATCTTATTCGTTTCATATTCGCCAATTTGTTTCATCTCATGAATTCATTACTAATTTCAAATAATCTGATCTTCGGCAAGTACAAGTCTTTTCACTAAGCAGTCCTGAATTCAGCGAAACATAAATCTTTCTTCTCCTCTTATTCCTCAGTGTTCATTTTGCTTTGCAGTCATAGAAGATGATAACTAACTTATTCAATAAAGTTTAATTTTCTCAGGGAAATAACTAAAATCAATTTAACAATAAGATGTCAAATATGTATACATTAAAGACGGCTGTTTGGAAGCACTTTGCATTAGCCAATCGCAGTCAAGGGCGGGAACTTTTGCAGCCAACAGAATTGCAGTATTCTGTCGTAGCCACCTAGTGGAAAGATTGAGATAATTTGAGAACATTCCATGAAAATCCGATAGACTAGTTTTGCTATACTAACCAGGTAACAAACTTCTTTTTAGTTAACTATAGCCATATACATACAGTACTATTAAAACATAGTTGGTCGTTCGGTGGCTGTTCCGTGCAAATCTTATTTGTTGCAAGTATCAAACAATCTGATTTTCAGAAAATTTTTAACTACAGTACCCAGGAAACAGTGTAACTTAGAACTTTCAGTGAGCTAGGTAACAGAAGATCATATCTTCTATGACCTTCGTAATATAAATGTATCTGTCACTGTCAGATACAAAATAGCTAATGAACTTATCTATTTGTTAACATTGTCTTATATAATTAATGCTACAAATCGACAAGCAAGTTTCCAATGAACAAGACTGCCACTATATTCAGTGCACTATTCAATAATAACACTTCTTTAACTTAAATCTTTTGTTGAAGAGCAGCTGAGGTGAGCATTGTGTATAGCTAATTAACGCTACAAAAATGAAAATTAAATTGACATGCGAAACAAACGAAAATAGATGGTGAAATCACTCATCCTCGTGAGACTAATTAGTTATACTCTCATTTCCAGATACTGCGCATCGAAAAAAAAACCACAAACAAAACTGAAACACAACACCGGACACTTACCTAGCTGCGTGTTTGCCAGTCAGGCAATCGTGCGGGGCAATTTCGAAGGCGTATTTGTGTCTTCGTTCATAATCAAGCTTGTATCCAGGAGCCAAGATGACCCTGGCGCGGCCGGTCATCTTGTCTTGAAGGATGACCTTGAACGGAAGTTCTGAGTGGGACTTGTACACTGTGTATCCACAAACATCGTCTGAAAAATACAAGGATTAATATAAATAAATGATTAAAAGGTTAATATCTGCATTGCTTATAGAACACAATGAACAACAATACAGGTTGGTTTATTTAATTGCTTGGTAGATACAATAAATTAATGAATCATCTGAAAAATACAAGGATTCATACCAATAAATTATAAGAGATTATTACAATGAGTCATCACTAAATGATAACCGGCATTGCTTATCAGGCTTATAGAACAAATGAAAGACAGAAATACAATGATATATAGCTGTATAGGTTGCTTATTTCATCACTTGATACAACAAATCAAATTAAAATCACACACAAAATGTCTATGTGCATTGAAGTTCCTATTCTTACATCACCAATCAAATTGAACATTGTTGGTTTATAAATATAAATATTTCATACATAGTAGCTATTCATCAATTACTGGCGTCAGTGCTTTACAAGCATTGCAATACCACATAACATAAATTGGCATACAAGAAGGTTTTCCAATATCTACAGGCTGACAGCATTTGAGAAAGTACTTTTTTCCCCAATATTCAGAAAATACAAATTCAGGTACAAGCATAAGCATGACAAATTAATAAAAAAAATTCTTTTTTAATCATTTTTCAGCATTCTGCAACTCTGACCATTAATAATTACCCATCACTAAATCAGCACAATTGCTGCTTGCAATAATTTGTAAATGATAGATCTATACTATTAGTCTATTTCTGACCACCATGACAGCGTATGACAAATGCATGATGACTAACACTAAAATTGACAATGAACAATGATTGAATAGTCCTCATTCAACATTTTGTTCTCGACAGCCAACTTCAGGATGATTGACAGCTACATTAGTTAGAACAATAGTAATGCTGAACGCTGTACATGTGCTTAACAACAATACATAAACAGGAGGACCCCACAATTAAGACCTCCCTTGGGAATCACTGAAGTGGTCTTAATATAACACATATGAGGTATGTTCAGGTGGTCTTAATTTCGGAACACTTCTATAGTGTAATCAGTTTTCAAATAGTTTTGGGACCAACAAATGGTTAATGTCTCAGTGTCTCAGTGCTACTGGGTCTGAAATTCAGTCAGCATTGGTATGCTTAAATGACCAGCTGCCAGAGGCAGATGCAACAAAGAGATGATATGGCTTGGAGACAAGTTGGGAGTCCACACCATTTTTCATATTTACCCCATGCGTGGGCTTTGGGTCTTTCACTTGCCTCAGCATAGACACCTAAGTAGCCACTATTACATCATTCTACATTGTGTAGTCGCAGTTAAGGGACCCAGCAAAGTGGTCTTAACATCAAGGTGGTCGTAATTGCAGGGTTTTTACTGTACAAACATACAACAATGTACACATGTGGGTGTTTAGAAGAAAAACCTCAACACTTCTGGGAATTAAAAAAGTATAGGAAAAATTACTCCTCCTTGACAGAAACCTAATACTGAGTAAGAACAGGTATTGGGCGAAAACATGAATTTTTGAACACATAAAGTCTATCAAAAAGATCAGCATAATGCAAGCTAAGAGATTCTGTATGGGGATTATTAGCATACACGAGCACTAAGAATTGGAGGAGGACCATGAATGAATGATGAATTATTAATATTCGCCAGCTCAGGGCTAAGTATGAAAACTACTGCACAACCTAAAATAATGGACTCTCCGTAAATTTCACGTGAAGAAAAATCCCATAGATTCAGATTCATCTTCAGCTTCGAATACAAATAAACAAATAATAATACTTCAAAATTAACAATGAAATGTTTAGAGCTAGGCAACCCTTCTAAGGTCACAATATCATCGCTACTGAAGGGCTGCCCAACAACAGATATTCAATAAAATTATATTAAATACTATGGGCACCTTGCCTTTCATCGAAGTCCACACACATGGTGATTATTAAAGACATTAGTTGAAATCAATCTTAGTACTATCCAAAATTATATATGTCAACC
The DNA here is from genome assembly GCA_932294295.1 of Alitta virens. Classification (NCBI taxonomy): domain Eukaryota; kingdom Metazoa; phylum Annelida; class Polychaeta; order Phyllodocida; family Nereididae; genus Alitta; species Alitta virens. The sequence goes on along the minus strand of OW028578.1, from coordinate 7,464,858 downwards.
AATATATTTGAAACTAGGATTAAATAAACTGGGTCTATAAGAGGAAACTCACATGCCATAACTTGTAAGCATGATAATATTCATCTAACTTTTCAATATCGAACCACTATATATATTAAGCACTTTTTCAAAGCTGACCCTTGAAAATCCAAGAGCATGATGTGATGTGGGTAGTACCTTCGGAAACCAAATATCTCACAAGGGGCATAAATATTCTAGACACTATGTTTAACCATGACTCAATCGTATTTCTTATTTGGATTTCGCTTCAAGTTTCACTGTTTCTGTAGTTTCTTGATGAGTGGGTGCGAAAGTGTCCTAAATTATCTTGATTAATTGTTGATAATTCCAATAATTACAGTTTCACTAGATACAAATATCATGGAATCCCACTTTAAAACCACTGGACTATAATCATATGATAATAAATACTTTGCAAACAAAACCATCAATATCAAGACCAGACATTGTATGTATGAAGGTCACCTTGGCAAATAATGTGGTGCTTTAGCACTAAGAGTGGTCTTAATGGCGAGGTTCTACGGTACATGTATACACTCTAGGCTGGATTCCAGCATACTGCTCAGGCAATACCTAGTGTACTCTCACTCTCAATGCAGTGCTAAGCCTGGTACAGGCCACAGTATAGGGCCTACTCGTGATACTGTTACTGCTGTAGGTAAAACGCCCAAGGGTGAATACACTATACTTGCATACGGCATACAAAATTCTGTGAGGATGCATAGACTGGCAAAATGCAGGCCGCTGTAACCTGTAGATCTATGGATCATGACAACTGTTTATAAATCAAGCACAGTAGGACTACACAAAGCGTGTATGATATAGTAGGACCAACTCGATTTGAAATAACTTTTGCTGTACAATAAAAATGGTGATCTAATTAATGAGGTTAAACGGATGATTAACAGATAACTCGTGTATATAAAAACATTAAATTGCGTTAAAGATATGATCTATATACATAGGCAACCACTAAATTAGTGGAAACCCACAATTAAGACCATCCAATTTTATGATCCTTGATTTTGAGACACTTGGCTGGGTCCGAAAATTTATCACACAAAACGCCAAAAAGTTTCAAACTTTTAAGACCATAGACCTTCATATTAAGCAATTAAGACCACTTTCTCAGGTGTCAAAACTGATCACAATGTTAAACAGTGAAATAAAGACCACTTTAATATATATTGCGATTCATTGATTCGGTGATTCCCAAGGGTGGTCTTCACTCCCCATCATTAATTGTGGGGTTGAAGCATATACAGCAAACGCATAAATACTGAGGAAGTTCTGCTTATCCAAAGAATCAACACAGGATTTGTGATGTCCGAAACAGCTGCCGGTTGTTAACGGCCGCAATCAAAGGCTGTCGGTAGGTGAAGGGTAAACTATCTGTCATCTCATTACTATCCGGGGCGCACCTGGTAGGAACTTACTACCTGAGAAGCTCATGAAGCTCACGCGCACCTTGACAGCCTTCTCTACCTCCGGGCAAAAACTAATGGCAACTGATCACCCAGAGGGTTGAGTTTCAAACCGCTTCATACACACTTTTGTTAACTAAGGTTTTTCTCTGATAAAGACTTAATTAAAGCACCAGCTGCTACGAAAACGAATTCAAGCTGCAACATTAAGACAGTCTTGAATTCACAATGTTGAGTTACAAATCTTTATAAAATGGACACCAGACAGTTGTACTCAAAAGCTCAAATATTTTGTGACGTAGATAGATAGCTGGATAGATAGACACAGAAAGTGCAGCCGTCTAAGGCAAGTTCTTGCCGCTCACGAGGGTTGATTGATGAGGTGAGAGAGGGGTCTACTCACATTACATATTTACCCCACGGGTGGAGTCTTTTGCTGCATAGACACCTTGGATCCAAGATAAACACCAAGTAAAAGGGAACTCCAATTTAACGTCTCATGCGATCCACATCTAGCTGAGATGCTGCTCATGAAGTGGAGACTTTTTTCGTTGCCTTTCAGCCTGAATCCCCTTCTCCGTGACTTCTAGTTAAGCCCCTGCATTACTACCTCACACAATCGTAAGGATTTATTACGAAGACATCTTCAGTGTGGTGAAGTATCCGGTATCCATCACAAATTCTCAGAATAGCTGCAGCACCCAACACAACAAGCCTGTTAATTACTCGCAGATGATACTAATGCACTTACAGATTTGACATTTATACATATAAGTAATCTGGTAATAAGAAGAGCACACCTGTATGGAAACTGTGCAGTCCACAGAGCAAATGTAGAAATACACAGTAATACAGTATATCTTAAATTCTAAATCATGTTCTTGATGCTGTTTTTCAGCTTACGCATCCAAGAGCAACTGCAAATGGCAGATGTAATGATGAGACGATACAGTTTGAAGTGCACCCAATGAAACAGATGAGTCTTACAGGGAAAATTTATCATCAGTATTAACTCATCAAATTTTATAAGGTGATGATAAAGACTTTAAGACACCAATCAGATGGGTGGGTTGATTAGGGCTATTACGTCCTGTATTTCAGGACCTGTTTGGTTAATTAGGACAAGCAGGGACCATGGCAATGAGATCATGGATAAAACAGCCATCCAACTTAGGTTCGACCGGGAATTGAACCCGGGACCCAGTGGTTGGAAGCCACTGAGCTAGGCCCCCACCCTGACACCAATAAGAAGTGGCTGCATCTATTCATATGAGCTTTTTCCACCAATATGTAGACACAGTAATCTCTGTGCACTTGTTCTGTTTTACAGTATATCCAGCATACTCCACAAAGCTGTGGTCAATCTGCTTCTTGATTTGCTGACCACTAGAATACACAAACACCCACATGCTGTCGGAGCATAGCGTAAACACTGTTGTACACATTTGTAAACCAAATGGTTGAAAAGCTTTTCTGTTTTCTGAGGCACTTAGCAAAGCTTTTGCCACAGTTCATGAGGGTATTTTTGCTTTCAGATAACTTTACAGACACAGATGCACTCTGTAGCTGATATATGTTGCCAGATTTAGCCACTATCAAGCATTGATTCAGGAGAAGATCATGTATACAATGTATACATTGTAACTCAATACAAATCCAGGCTTCCTCTCAATTAATTCCAGCCTTAGCCACGGCATCTAAATCAGTCCAGTAAAGTTTTTTTTAACCACAACAGAGACAGTTTAGCCACTATTTTTTGAAGCAGCTTTCATAAGTTTCTTATTCCCAGTCAAAAACATAGGAGCGTCAGTTTCTCTGTGTACACTTCAGAGGCATTTCCGCCACTAAGTTTGACAGATTTTTTGGCACACAAGCATTTAATTTAGCCACAGTGTTACATAAATTTCGCCAAGAGGACTGTGGCAAACAATTAGCGGAAGTCTAGCAAAATACAATGTATATATATGATTATAACAGTCATGTTTTATGATTCGGTATCTAACCTAGGGCACCGTCTCTAGCTGACAATGATAAAATCATCCAAAAGTGCCCAAGGAGACTTGGAAGTTGGCACATGCTAATCCTAGGAATTTAACCTATGATAACTTGAGGACCTCACAGACATCCTAACCACTACACCACTCAGGAATCCACCATCTTCAGGTCTTAAAACTGCCACCCTATGGTGAATTCATATAATGATCATGCAGCGACAGCACCAATTCTCTATTCGTCCAAATTCGGCAGCATTGCCACATTGCCACAGCAAAGCTAATAAAACTCAATTTCTTGTTGTGTCCAGAACTTAATCGACCCCAACGACCTTTCCGCCTTCTCTCCTTCTTTATCTAGATCCCTGTTGGTGACCAAACCATATTGAGACGGCGAGCCCCATGTGCCCGCAGCAAAAAGCATCTTTTCCAAATTATACATTATTCACCGTAGTCAGCGCCAAGAGAGCTGAGGTTCATTGATTAGCTGGCTACTGCTGTGTATGAATAAGAGCCTGTATGCCCAAAGCTTTCAGAGTGGCCCTTTTATTGTATGTCTGCCCTTCGCAATCCTTTTTACAATTTTTTTCGGCTCCTTTTTGCTCTTTTCGTCTCCTTTTACAAACATAGTCTTGACACTAGGCGCTTTGTGTGAAGAGCATTCAATCTTGCTACTCTCTACTTGCTGCTCTCTACTTTTTGAACATTTCTAAGCACTGTACTGATATATAATTCATTGTATGGAAGTCTCTGGAAATCTCGCATTCGAATATTTTGTAGTTACACTGAATGAGTACTGTTCATCTTAAAACAAGTTACAGAAATGCCTCAATATCATGACCCCGTGTGACCGCAGCAAAATGCATCTTTTCCAAATTATACATTATTCACCGTCGTCAGTGCCGAGAGAGCTGAGGTTCACTGACCGCTGAACAGAATCCCTGATCACTGTTGTGGAGGTCTAACATCATGAACATGGTCTGAACTCTAAAGAAAGACCATTGTCTTAATTCTAGAACTTAATGTTTTCAGTCCAGGGATGCAGCGAATGCATTTTGAATCATAAATTCAACAATATCACTGAAAAGGAGATGTGGTCTTGATTCTGGAACTCCAAAATGTTTTCCATTTCGGAACAAAGCTACTTAATTTTGATTCACAAATTAACGATATCTTGAACATGTTTATGAACTTAAATATCTCCTAACAACCAAGCATATAATTTTACTTTTATGAACTTAATAATTGTTATCATGATCATGAATTTCAGGTGACCATACTAGTTTTGTCTACCTACAATATGATATAGCAGGGTTCCACAGTATACACATGATATATGGTACACGTGTCTATATTCATTTTGTATTGATCAGCAAACCACAGATATGCACTAAACGTCCTCCCCGGTACAATGTCAGATCAATCAATCAATGATTGGAGTACAAGTTGATGCCACTTTGCACGTATAAATACCAATGCATGGCCTAAAATAGATAACAGAAAAGATAAAATTCTATAAGCAAAATCAATGTAGCCCGAAAATTGTGACCACCCTGTATTAAGACCAACTCAAATTCTGACCATGTGGTCACAAAGGCACATGCATCAGACTCAGCATTGAACAATTGCCCTCACTGTCAATAGTCAGCTGTCTCCAAATTTACATTGATTTACACCTGGGTGGAGCGGAGCTAAGAGTTTATCGAAGATCTGCTCAGTTTCTCCATGCCATGGTGGGGACTCGAACCCACAACCTTTTGGTTTGATGGCGAACACCACACATAAAGACCACCTCAATTTTAGGACCATTTCAATGGGTGGTCTTAATGGGGGATTCCCCTTCTGCCCTAACATATATTATACCATGTGAAAACATGGAACGACCCAGAACTTCACACAACATAGCTCTTTCTACTTCAGAACTTTTTATGATATCTAGCCACCAAAAAAAAGTGGCAAATTCGATCTAGCAAGTCACCACCTGAGACACTCGCAGTGCACAATGACCGAACAACTTAAGACTTGAAAATGACAACAGGATTCACAATATCATGAATATCTCTCTATTCAATTCTATCCAGTGCCTCAGAATGACCTTGACTGACCTCTAGTATTAAAATGCACACATCCTGAAATCTTATGCTCGGTCTGCACAAAGCGTGCCACTTATGAATGTCATGTTTGCTCGAGGTTTTCGACTTCAAATCCAAAGATCTGGTGCATTTTAAAGTGTGGGAATGCAGTTAAAATGTCTGGTAGCTTCTAGTCTATCACTGTAAATAATGAACAATGAAGATCTACATACATCATTTCTGGTAAGAAGTCAGCAGAGTAGAAAAATATATATCATTTCTGAAATTCATTGTTCATAGTACCGGCTAGGGTAGGTTATATCTAAAGTAAAATCTAGACAACTTTATGCACTTGTTATTTATACGGTTACTTTGACAGCTACATTACTTCGTACTTCACCGTGTTCACGGTACCGTAAACTTCTGACTAATATCAATGGCATTTCATTTCATATCAATGGCATTGCAGTATTTATTTTATTTAAATTTGAAGTCTTTGTTTAAGCGTTATTTAGACCAACAATATCAAAATGAAGTACAGCACCTTACAGTCCAACTTAAGTGACTTTCCAATTTCTACTTATTCATTTATTACATATACAGTTCACAGGTACACTATGACTAAGCATACTTCGAAAATTTCACTCGCGAGAAAATGAAAGTACAGGTAGAACAAGAACGCCATAACAATTTGTAACCATGACCACCAGGATGTACAATGCGAAACTGTGAATCAGACAAAATAACCAGGTAGTGTTTTTTCCTCATTATATTCTATACGGTATGCCACATTGCAGTAGCCAGATAGTTTTAGCCCTACAGCATGTACAATGGTTACTATGATCATACATACATGTAACAATCAAAATCTAACTTAATATAACTTTTTTTCAAATTTCAGTTGAACAGTGTTCACCAATACCTTGCAATAATAACTTTCACCATGTTATTTTCCCATCCACCACAACCAAAACTAATTTCCCAGGTGATCTTATGTTAAGATACTTTATATAAATATCGAAAGTTGACATACTATGCACTTAGTTATCAACCCAAATTAATCTAAAAAAGTGTAATGTCCAAGAATATTACAAGCATCAGTAACGCATTAGCATTATTACTGCATTTAAAACCTCATAATTTCAGTAAATTTATAACATTTCTTCCACAGAAGACATTTATAGGAAACTGACATTTCAAGTAATTCCCAACAACAAAAATTTCTCTCATTAGAGCTCTGTAAATTTATAATTCAACTCCATAGATCTAAAGCACTAACGATAGATCGTCATTTTATTAGCAAAACAATTTTTATCACTAATTTCTTAAAAGAGTAATCAATGAATAAATTACTAATTGAACCAATTATAAATATCAGAAACCAAATTTGGACCCATAAAAGGAAAGATTATAATTTTCAAGAAGATTCGAAATGTTAACAATCTTTTAAAATCTCAAATCGAGTAAATTTTGAAACATATTCTATGGTTAGCTGCTCATTAGAGTTTATTTGCTTTTTGTCGTTGTGAGGGAAACGTTGAATCTCCATCATTTTCAGCAAGTGTATTAAACGGTATCAATGGACACCCAACATATATTTCACATACACGATCAATATGTGCTGAAATATGATAATTAAATCAATAATAATACGAAGTTCACATATTCTAGTCAGTTGGTTTCAAATGAAACTATTCAGCTATTCAAACAAAGTCCTTTCAATAAAACATAATCCAATGAAAATACAGCTGTACTATTTTATAACATTTTCATCATGATTTCTATAGGAAACTCACTAACTTTCAAGTTACAAATCAAAAACTTACAATGTAATCATAGTAATGTAGCCAAAAACCATATTACACGCATCTAAATCTTCTTAACCATTTAAAAATTCATGAGGCCATCCATAGCCATGTAATGCTAAGTATGAACACTGAACAAAATTTGATGTAAGTGTATTAGCCATGTATGAAGCATGTTAAGTTATGACATGCTGCGTATCATGTCTATGCAAGGGCATGCACTGCATTGTTGATCAAGTGAAGTTAAGCTTTCCCAACATTAGGGACTCAAATAGGGAGCACTGGAATTTGAAGACCTTTTAGTTTTGTCGATAAAAAAAAAAAAAAAAAAAAATGAACCAAAAAAAACTTTGTTTAACCTACACTAATTGCACAAGTTTAAAATGACATTTAATCTAAATCGTCTGGGATTAAAATAGAAAAGAAAGAAAACCCGAGTGCTCAACATACAACAAGTAATTTATTTTAGACATTTACGCTTTTTGTGACATCTCAATACTATACTGGTATGAAGCAAAGCTTAGACAATAGCCAGCTTAAAAGACCAGCTGTCAAGAGGCAGATGTAATGATGACATGACAAGGCAAAGCATCCATAACATGGCACATAATCCCCATATACAAATTTACTATATGCCTGATATGGGTGGAGTCTGTTATTCGCCCCAGCATAGTCACAATTAACTTAATTATGTTGATGGTAAACCAGGATTATATACAATGATATACTTGCATAATAGCAGGAACGTTACATATTTTCATGCAAGCTTGACAAGCACTACTCTATAAATATTTTAATTGCATTGACTTATTGTCGGCAGCATTAACAATGATGTTCTGAGCATTAACTGAAGGCCATGTATACCATTTATGTGTACATCACTAAATAATATGTAGATGCATTTATAATTTAGCACGTTTTGTACATAGTACATAACGAGTTTATATTGGCTGAAAGCAAATTGCCAGAAAAACTACCGCAGTAAATTGCCGGCAACAGTGCCATAAAGTAAATCGTCAATTTGCATTTAAGGAAAAGCGAATAATCAATTGCCACACAAGAGTTAAAACATTAGTTATATATATATATACAGTTATGAGACTTAATTGGCCAAGCTAATAAATTAATAATTTTGACACTATTTGCTATGTTTTATCATGCTTGCTTGTACACCAGTCAACTTCATACAAAATGGTTCTAATCTAGCAGACTAAACATTTAACTTTGCAAGCTTACAAAGCATCTGAAACCCAATTGCAAATGGGGTTGAATCGCTAACCCCCATTAAGTTATTGCCCCCATCAACCCTGGAATTCCTAAAAGCCCCCTAAAGCCTCCGCTCAGCATATCATTAAAGAGTAGGAAATTTATTGCGCACTCGTGTACAGTAATTCAATGTTCAATGGGGCGCCCTGAATAGAGATAGGATAAAGCGGAATGAAGGTCAATTTTGGGGGGAGGAGGGGGTAACAAAAGGGGTAAAGTGGATTTTGAAATGTTTGACCATGGTCAAGCAAAGCAGGTGGGTTGAAATACCTAGGCAACTGTATTTCATGTAGTAAACAAGATTTGTGGTTTTTGTGGCTGAAATAATAAATCAACATAACGAAACACTCGACCCATGCACATGCTTCATCAATTCATTGAAGTCTCCTTGCATAAACCAGGCATATCTCACTGTGAAGTGTAAACTATAAATCATTCAGCCTGTTGTTCACTTCAGAAGTTTTCAATACATCAGAGATTACCAATATTCAGAAGATAACATTAATTGTGTTATAAAATCAATGTGTGATATCTAGAATTTCTGTAGCATCATTAAAATGTTGATACCTTTAGAAATCCCACATTAACATAAGTTAACTAATCTTAAACCAAAGTAGTCAGACTACGAAGAATAACCATGAAAACAACACTGCTGTATCATTTTGTTTATACATTTAAAAATAATTGTATGGAACAAAGTTGTATATTATCATGATGATTATAAAAGAGTCTGACAAAATACTTCTCCAGCAATGGAATCAACCATGAAAACTATTAAACTAACAACCATATTTTCCTTTTCTTCTTTTATTGTTTAGCCTGACTTTAAAACAAAGCAGACTGCATCAACGACACTGGCAGCAGTCAACGAAATCAAATTTCGAAGAGTTACTACGGCAACCACACCAGCTGTAGCAGCAGCAGCAGCAGCAGCATCAACAATCGCAGATGTCCAGCATCGACATTGAATCACTCAATGATAGACAAACCCAATTTCTGTAACAGGACAGCGGATCGCTCTCTGCCGACATCAATGAGTCATCAACCTCTGGCTGCTGCTCCCGGACAATATTGACTTTTGGATGGACGGCTACATAACATGGCAAACGCTCTGTAGTCAGTGCTGGTCACAATAGGAAGTCAATAGGCGAATACTCAGCACAGCAGCAGTCCAGCAGACCATCGAACAAGAGAATCACTTATGTCATGTAATACCAATCAATTAGCGTTGTACATGACTCACATCCTGACAATGCATGTTATGACCAATATGATGTGTATCAAATGTATAACGAGACACACGGAAATGTTACATTTCAAATGTATGACATTGTGTATTTGCAGAACTACTCTACGCAGCAGATATCTAGCATACCAGCAAAATTGCTATGATCACAGGAAGCAGATAACGCTACATGTAAATATAGCATAATACCGGAGACATTATACATCCTTGCATAAGGCTGATTAAGCTTGAACTTTTTATAGTGATTACGCTCTTATGTTAAAACAAAGCATCAGAGCTCATCAAAAGGTTTTTATTCCAAAAATTACATTAAAAAAAGATGCGCATCAAAGCTGCATTAAACAAATCTTTTGTTGTTGTTCTGAACATGCGCTTGTTTGGAAGCAAAAAACTCCATTACACAAACATGATGAATCAGACATTACTACCGGTTTGTAAAAAATTAAAAATTTTAAATGTGAGAAGTATATTTTATCTAAACAGTTTCATACATGTACCCAATTCTATCATACATATATTCACCTTGTCAGTCGGACACACGTAACTAAGTTTCCCATTAAGTGAAAGTAAAACTCACCTCCAGCCAATGGCGTCTTATCCCTGGCAAGAATAGGAATGTCCAATTCAACCTCCGTACCGGCGGGAGCATCTTCTCTTATCAACCCATGGTAAGTGGCACTCGTAGCGTCTGAAAGAAATGTCAACACACAAATCAGCGAAATTAAGACAACAGTTGTCGGAGGACATTTAAAACACTGATTTATCAATATGGATAATTTTTCCACCTTAAGGTCTCAGGCGGCACATCTGAAGAAAAGATCAATTTCGATGACTTAATTAACAAAAATAATCTGTGCTCTATGGAAGCCTAGATGGCAACATCTGCAGTTCTAAGTCAACTTGCATTTATAAAATTTATGCCCTACACAATATTTCACTGACATCAAGATGTCTAAATTTTCAACATTCGAAATATACTGTGAAATACAAACTATGTCAATATATGGACAGTATTTCTAGCTTCGAAAGCTTGTAAATTAAATTGAATTAGTTTCCTCCTCATAAAGATGGATGTCAAAAGCCGACATGACAGGCAACAAAGGCTGATGTAAAAGTGTGATGATAGACCAGGGAGTCTGCATCAATTTCCAACTCGTTAGTGGTGGAGCAGGAGTTGTGTATCATACATGCCTCAGTGCAGAACATAAGGTCCAGTCCGATTAATCAGATTATCATTTTCATATCTAGCAAAATTTCCAAAACATCTTCATGAGCTATAGGAATTACCTTGGATAAATTAACGTACATAAGCTGGGGATCAAACCATAGGATCAAACCCACAATGACCATAGCTAACCAACGATACAATTTAATCAGTTTGACCTCTATGATAATCTGCTTTAATGGCCTGAACTTTACATATGACCACTTTCTTGTGACTATCTATCAAATGATCATGTGGTATAAGAAACAATAGAAATAGTTAAGCTAACAAAAATTTCTTCTGGAAAAATAGGATGTGTATCTCTCATGTTTGTACCTCAGATAATCATATATGATAATAGCTAATGTTATCAAGTACCATGAACAATGATGAACAACTACACCTGGCACCAGACCAAGATATATATGTGACATGCATGTTGAATTTCTATCCACCTTTGTTTTGTATCCGTAGCTGACTGGTCAAGTATTGACATTCATACAATCTTTTCTTCTTTTATCAGTGAACAATATGATGAACATTTCAAGAAATTGTAAGTTAATTACCAAAGCAGGTATAAAATTTAACCTGTTACTGACATTAGCTTAATTTTTTTGCGAACTCATACTGAAATAAATGTGTTCTTAATTTTTTCAATTGAATACTTGTGTGTACGACAAGTAAATCTCACCATGTAGGCACCCAAATTTTATTTTTGCTATACTATTCCAATTTACCAGTAGTCCAGTACATCTGATAATTGCAACTCTATTGTCTCAGTCTACCCGATGAAACAAACAAATACATGGTAACTTATCATTTATAATCAGTACCATATAACTTGTAAAATGTTTCATGACCCTTCATGACCAAGAACCATAAGTAATGAAAACTTTTTTTTCCATGTACACAATGAACATTGGTGGTTTGTAGAACAAATAACTATGACCCAATTGAAAACCGAAAGTATTTGATCATTTAAATTCATTGTTTCCGTCAGCAAAAATTCCTAAAACTAAAAATAACCAAGTTTGGAATTTTTCTCTAATTAATTTGATTGAGCACTAGAGTTCAAATACCCCAAATAGCTCTTCCTTGTTAATCAACAAAATTAGCTAAAGCAACCACCAATTTGATCCCACGTGAATTTTTAATATTACGTTACAGAAATAGTGCCTGCAAGTCGGCTAATGATATCGAAACTTGTATAATCATGAATTCATGATTGTAACGGGCTGGTTTCACTGAGAAAATTTTTCATGATGTTTAATCAGCTGAAAATCAATCCGAAGCCCTATGGTTTCAATCTAAATAGCTTCACACCTGCTGGGTTTGATTGCAAATCAATGTTTAGCAGGTTATGTTTAGATAATCCCTAATGAGAACCACAATACTATGGTACATGATTACACAAACTGATTATGTTAGGAGTGTCAAATGAATTGTTTAATTAGTGATAATTTGTGACAACACGACACCCCGTTTTGGCAAATTGCACTTGGATGATTTATTGATGACCAAAAAAAAGGCAATTCAGTCAGCAATTCCAATGAAGACAGCAAGATTTTTAGTGCTTTTCTCCAACAATGCAGGTAGAAATAAGGTTAACAAATGGAAGTTAAATATGGGAAGAGCTTAAAATACTGCAAAATGACGTCAGAATGAATTGTTACAGCCGCCACAGAAAGATGATCTAGCCTGTCTCCTGCAAGAGCATCATGGTTTGCCTGCAGTTGGCTGCCATTTCAGCTGCAGAAAAATTATTCAAGATGGCGAAAATCTGCTATGATTTCAGTCATTCCAAACTAATAAACACGGTTAATAGCGATAATTAAACAAACATTTCAATGCCTTGGGTTACTTGAGATACAATTTCGGTTTGAATTTAACCAAACACCGACAGGCGGCAAAGATTAAAGAGCTGCTATAAACAGACAAGAAGGTATCAAGTCAACACTTTCTCACCTGGAACGACGCTGAAAACGGCCCCCGTACATAAAATACAGGCCAGTAAAACGCACTCTCTCCACCGTATCATGATCCCGAATTGTTCCTGAATGTTTTGAATCCGATTATAGTTCCCTGATCACTAATTCTACCTTAAAATCTTGATAAAAACAGCAGCTACCCGCTGCAAGATGGCTGGCTTATCGTGTTGATGGATGTTATGCAAATGAGCACGCCGATCTAGTCACGTGCTCAGGCGCTCTTCTGTGTATTGTCTCTACTCCCTTACCGCACTGAAATTTTTATTTGATAATATGTAGTTAGTTTATTTAAAGAAAATTTTTCCATTAAAATATTTCTGATGATACAAATAAATAAATTATATTTGAGATATGAATTAAAATTTAGTTACTGATAATTCTATTGAATCAAAATTTTCCAGTTGGAAGGGGATGGAAATTATTTAACGTAATTGCGGAAATACGTCATTCCGGTTCAGGAGGCGCTGGACGGGAAGAAGTTGACGTTATTCTCTGAAATTATCATCTCTTTGTTGACAAAATGTAAGTTCTTCTCTGCTTTTGATGAAGCTAATCAGCGGGTCTAATGTTGTTTAAGGTTAGATGCATATTTTTTATGGCAGCTTTAGGGGAGTTTGGGCCATCTAAGCGGGAGTTGTTGCTGTTCAATAAAGTTGACACTAGTTCGGACATTTTTGTGTATTGACACTGTATCACAGCTGATTGTGTCATGCAGGTGTCAAGTTCATAGGTAAATAGGCCTACTCTTTGACAGTTGTTGATTGCAGTTAGTGATTATGATAGTAGACAATAGGACATACCCTTCTGATTGGTATTAGTACTGTAGTTACCTTGCTAATGAGGAAACGTGCTGCTTTTGTTTGCACAACATTGTCAACAAGGACTGAGTGTTCACGACTGATTTCATTTTGTGTATTTTTCCCTTGTTGGTGTTACTAGTACAGCCCAATTGTCATGTCACTTATTATAAATATTACTCATGCTTTTAATATGATAATGCAATGTGCATGAGGGGCCGCATGGATAATCCTGTGTCATGTACATGTACCATGGCATACAGTTTTATACCCTTTTTTTAAAGAGCTGTAGCAGATTCAAAGGTAGGGGGGGGGGGGGGCGGTTTAAGGGGGGTTCTTAGTCCAGTAACTGAACTAGGGGGCTCTTAGCCCCCCTCCCCTTCTTGGCTTAATACATCACTGTGCATAAGAATTTAGAGGGAACACTGCAAACAATTTTGGATCTGCCCCTGACTTAAGGGTTCTTCTATATAACAAAATTAAATTAAATTGCATTGTTGATGCAATGAATTGTGTATTTATATAGATAGATATTAAATATACCTAAAGACAATATATTTATATTAAAGATAATATATTCAGGTTTATCATATATTATCTTTAAGTGAATGTTATAGTTATATAGTCCACATAAATAAATAATGTTTGCAAGGTTGATTAATTAATTTGTGATACTAGTTTGGATAGCGACTGTCATGTCACACCAGAAAAGTGTATAAGACTGAAATTCAGACGTATTTAAATTTATTGTACCAAACAGTTTTCAGAAAATACCTAAGTAGCAATTTTGGTCTACATGGTTAGCGACTGTCATACCACATGCCATTTATAGGAAATAGCATGAAAATTAGTGACATTAAATTTCAGTGTCTAAACAAAATCCAGAAAATACATATTCATCATTGATATTCTGTTGTATGTTTAAAACCCATGATGTTTCATTAGCATCACTGTCGCGGTCAATTTCACTGAAGTGATTTATTCAACTGGTGTTGAATGTTGTATTGAAGTCATTGATGTAATCATTATGGTCATCCACTAGATTAAGCTGTTTCTGTTGGTAACATTTTCTGACACAGGAGAAATCGAACTGCACCTATTTGACTAATCAGCTATCAAAATCGGGTTATCAGCAAGCTGTCAAAACCGAGTTGTCAACACACAGATTCATTTGTAAACAAAAGTACGTGCTTGCATTAGGCCACGCCCACATCTATTTAAAGCCTGGTACTATTTTAGGGCTTTTCCCGAAAATAACGGCCTTCTCTTTCCTTATTGATATCTTATCAATGGACTGCAGGTTGGTGTTGTTTGCATTACTGTTTGTTCATATTTCCTTCTGCAATTAAGCTTTATTTCATTCCCTTCTGCTCGTTGCTTGCGTAGTCTTACTGATGAACAATGAGGCCTTATGCATTAATTTCTAAGGCCTAACTGCCACAGCCAATCACAGAGTCTGTTAGAGCTCGTTGCCTTGCAAAATGGCCTTGCAAAGAAATAAGCTCTACTCTGATTGGTCGAACGTTCATTTAGTTGACAAGCCTCATGGCAATGGACATGGCTCCCATCATGTCCCATGAAACATTCAAAACCATAGTTCTACTGCTTGTCCAGTCTTGGAATCACCTAGAAATGGTCATTAACCGAGTTCTAACGTGAGTTTCTTCAAGTTTGTCAGGAAAATCCTAAGTAAAGAATGATTTTTGTGTAAGTAGGTCATTATTATTTTGTGCGCATCATGGCCGCGCAGATTAATTAGGACAACATAGTTCGATCCGGTCATCTGAGAATAGCATGACAGTAGATTTTGTGTTTGGCCAATCTCTAGTCATAAAAGCCCTACGGGCGGCCCCTACGGGGCCGCTCCTGCGGCCTATAAACGGATCCAATGTAATTTAATAATAATGTTTCACACCTGGAATCCATCCAGTAATGTGAAAAAGGCTTTTGATGAAAGTAAACTTTTAAGTTAATTTAACACAAAAATTCTCACATGTATGCTCTTGTCTTTTTTCAGGTGAGAAAGAACCAGGCGTGATACTTACATGCTGTCTGGTGAGACGATGCGATTCCTAATCAAGTGAAGTTGACTGCAAAAACACAGCCTAGCCGCAATGGAGTTTCCGTCAGCATTTTTTCTTACCATTTTAGCAGCACTGGCACTGCTGAATTTTGGGCAGGCCCATCCTAGCTCTGGGGTAATCTCAGGTTCATTGAAATGTCCAGACACTCGCTACTGCATCTGTGATAATCAGCGAGTAGAATGCAGCCATCTAAGACACTGGGACTGGAAACGTTTATTACAAAACATTCCTCCGAGTATTAACAAACTCGCAATCAAGTGGTCCAAAGTGCAATTCCCTCAGGAACAATTGCCATCTAATTACACATTCCCTTATTTGCATGACATTGTTTTATTCGGTTTGCAGACGCAGGCACCTGAAATTGCACTGAATGAAGTCATCTTAAAACCGTTTCCGAATTTAGTGAGTTTAAACTTCAGCTACAGCCATGTCTTTCAGCTTGAAAGCAAAGCTTTAACTCATACTCCCCTATTGGAGCGCTTAATCTTGACAGGGAATAACATAGTTCAAATATCCAGTGACTGTTTCCACAATATGACTCGTTTACACACATTCCATGCAAGTCTTGGCCAAGGACTCGTCATGAATTCTTTACCCAAAGATTTATTTTCTCCTCTCGTCAGTTTATCTGAAGTAGATTTGAGTGGAGGATACCTCAAATACATACATCCGAATACCTTCAGAAACAACTCTAAGCTGAAAGTGATCAAACTGAACAATAACAAACTTGAGACATTACAAGAAGGGATATTTCATTACCTTCCTGATCTCGCCGAAATACATATCTATGACAATCCATTGGAATGCAGCTGTGAATTACATTGGCTAGTCGATGAACTAAAATCAGGAAAAGCATATCAGGATGTACACTTTGTACAATGTGTAAAATATCAGTCGCCATTTCACAGACTGCATGATTCGATTGCAGAGAACACCACAAATTCAAACCTGACTGTTCTGTTATCCGAATACGCTGCTAAAAGTGACGTTGGAATTGTGGAAGTACACCGGCTTACGAACGTCTCGAAAGAAGACATACCCTGCATGGCACCAAAGATACACCTATGGGAAAGTGACCCCAATAAAAACTTCACAATTTTGCGAATAACCAATCGCCAACATGCCTGTATAGCTGAAGGAGTGCCTCGACCCTTTGTGTATTGGATAACCCCGATAGGATCGCTAGCTTCCGTCGATAATTATGGCTGGCATGACCCAGAAACTTTTTATGAAGAATTTGATAACCTACATCGATTTTTTGCCCCACCAACTTTCCGCAAAGCTCATATCGAGGTTTTCAAAAACAACTCCCTGTTCTTCTGGAACGTGCGACAATATTTTGCAGGAAATTACATTTGTGTAGCAGTGAACCCCGCTGGAAACTTCACCCAGTTGTTCAAAATGGAAGTTACCACCATGTTGAAAACATACATGATTCAAAGCGTCATAGCAGGATGTATTGTTGCAGCAACTTTTGGCTTAATTGGTGGAATATTTGGTTTGACAAAATACTTGACTTACAGACATTGTAGCAGATTCAAAGTGCGGCCAGAGGATGAGTTCGATCCGATGGATATAGAAACGATTGCGAGAGAGTATCCGGATTACTTCGAAGTATTCTGCACAGAGGATGGATTAACGCCATACCTGTCGCCGATGAAATGCGCCACCCCTTACGAAGCAGAAGATGCGGAAAGAGACAGGGTCGAACATCGCGCAAGAATCTTAGAACAGCTTAGGGAAGTCCGTGAAAGACTACACAACGGCATGGTGCGACATGTTGGGCGCATTCGATCATACAGCCAGCACATGCGCGAGTCTAGTTCATCTGCCATGCATAACATCAAGTATTCCAGCACTCGTTATATGCACAACTTCCGCGATTCAAGCAATCAGTACATGCAGAAGATTCGCTACAACACTGGTCACTACATGGACACGCTGTGGTCGAACAGTACAAACTACGCTCAGCGAATGAGAGTCGGTGTTGCCATGGCTACTGAGCAAGTCAAAAGCCACGTGCAATCGATGAAAGAATTCTGCGGGACGGGAGATATCAGTCAGACTATTTCTACTGTCTCTTTTCAAACAGATGTGGATTCTCAAGAAGTCTGTCGAATTGTAATGAAACAGACTTATGTGTGATTTAATGATTTTATACTGCAGGAACTATTTGAGCTTGTTGTGATAACATGATATTTGTATACTGTAAATGCAAAACCCTGTGTGATATATGAAATTAGCTGATAATCTTAATATGGTAATGCTTCTAGTTGTTCTGCACTATTTAGCATGAGTCTATGAAATGATTAATTGTCAAGTGAGATGATTGATTGGTCAAAAACAGCTGACCAGGTGCGGTAATTATTGAATGATTTATGATTATGCTGGTCAGTTCTTGATATAATGTCTTGATTGGTTAATTGTACACAAGACATTTAAAGTGCTTCTTACTTGTCATTAGCGACACTTCTATGATCGGATGTCATATGCAGATAAATGTAAATGTACAACAGGCTGCTGTATTTTTCCCAATGGAAAGATGCCTTGAAGGCGGGTCCTTTGTCAATGGAGTTTTCTAGGGCTGTACACCTTTATCTTTAAAACGATACGATACGTATCACAATACAGTAAAACCGATACGATACGTATCATGATACGTATCGTTCAAGTTCGTCAATTAGTAATTTAGTACATATTTATAAAAGTTTATTATAAACCTAAAATAATCAAAAGATACTATCAAATTTAATGAACAAATCTTCATTGAATAACTGCAAACTATTGTGTATTAAGAGTCGCTGATAGTTTTCTTCACAAACACTGGAACATCTGGGTGGCAGGTGACTTATTTGCTCGAAAATGCTGCTCTGCATACCGTTCAAGCGTATCGTTATTATTACATAACGGTTATCAATACCCGTATCGTTAACCTTGTACCAGTACAAACGGTATATCGAGAACCGGTGTACAGCCTTAGAGTTTTCTGATTAGGTTTATGCTAAGGTGCTTCATTTTGAAAAAAAAAAGGTTCTATAGGTTTTTGAGAAAAGTAGCCATTGAAACCACCAGAAATTATACGTATTCGTTTTCCTGTTTTAGATTTATACTTTTATATATGCTTGAATGTTTGGAATTCTGTAATCTCTTTGTGATCATTATTTTGAAATTTTGGTTACTCCTCTGATCCATGTAGCCTGGTATAGCGATATTATAAATGAATGTCTGTCCATTTGTCTCGATGCTACTGAAGCTTATGACCAGCTGCCAGAGGCAGACCTGATGATGAGATGGTAAGGCTCACACATTTACCCCATTGATGGGGTCTTTTACCTGCCTTAGCTGCTTAGCATTGACACCGAGTAAAGGGTGCCTCCAATTTAAGGTCTCATTGGGTAAACATCTTGCTGGGATGTGCCCCCTCTGGATCCGCTCCTGGGATCATTACTGAAGTATTTAATGCAAAACTATGACCCAGATTCATCTGGACATTTATTTATAATATCACTGTATTATATGTTCTCCTTTATAAATGTTCTGACTAAGGTACAACATGTTTTGTATTGTGAAGTTTATATCTTGTGTGGAACAAGTTTGCAGACATGCTATGTCCATATACATGATATACTGTATATTTTTAATGAAAAGTTTTAATATAAAAAAAAAAAAAGGCCTTTACCATGGCATCCGTCTTAGATGATTCAGAGTGATGTCTATTGGACATTTTATAATTATGTAAAATCTGGTTGTCGCACATTCAATGCATCACCGGTGTCCAAAATCTAAACGAGGGCAATATTTAATGGATGCCTAACCACAAATATCAAGAAAGTGGTTACTCTGTTTTGTCGATTTATAAACCAATTGACTATCGGCCTTTGTACTTATTTTCACGAGTGTCAGAATTGCGATTATTGCCCTTTGTATTTATGAGCATGATAAGGAAACCTTTATACTTTGATAAAACTGTAAAATGTATGTGCATGTTTTGGGACCAGCTTATTAAATGTGATTGATGAATGGGGAGAAAAAGTAACAGAGCCCTCAGGTGGCACTTACTGTAAAATGTAAATGTATAGGTTTACAGTCTGTTTTCACTGCTCCAAGCAGTCTCAGCCGACTTTACAATTACACCCTTGGCAGGCCTGTTCAAGCATGAGCCTTTCTCAACTCCCTGGGGCGTATACAGCCGAGCAGCTGTATTCAGCGCATCAGGCTAAGCACTCGACAATCACCTTCACTGCCTATAGCAGATAAAATGGTAATTAGATGACGTCACTAATAATTGTTACATGGATGATGTCACATAATAGATGACGTCATCAAACAATACTAATCTGCTAGGGTGTCGGTGACTTCTTATGTACTTTCTCCCCATTGTACTTTGTTGTAGTAATATGTTGATGTATTCATGTGTTGTAGCATTTAATGTTAATGACCTTTTCTTTTTGAGATTAAATTGTATTGTCAAAGTGCTGCTTAAGTGTAACTGCTGGTGGCAGATGTAATGATGTGATAATGCATGGAATCCACAGTGCACACCATATTCCACATTAACCTTTGGTAAATGGACTTGGCATAGACACCAAGTGTCCATGTGATTCAAGTTCCGATTTAGTTAACATCAGTAGCGGATTTAGGAGGGGGGGGGGGGGGTTAGGGGTTAAAAGCCCCCCTTGGCCTAGCACATTTTTTAATTTTAAAATTTAGTGACCCCTACAATAAATTTAAATTTGTCAAACCTCCATGATTTTCTTGATGCACCCCTGAGCATGATCAGTTATGGGTGGGTATTGAACTTGGAACCCTCTCCCTTGTTTTGTTCACCTTAAGGGTTCATAGCCCATCAGTGAAACCAATTTCCTTGAGTTTCCCCTGATATTTCTCTGAATGTTTAGTTTGAAGTCACTGAGGTTGCGAGTGATTCATTAAGTGTCTTCTTGTTGGGTTCCATTCTACAAAATAAATAGTGTTCTGGATGGCTGCAGAGTATATTGGATGGCTGCAGTGTATGTTGGACGGATACCGTGTATATTATAGAATGAGCTGAGAAAATAAGCAATGGTGGATGGTGAGGAATTCAAGATAGAGTTTTGTGGCATTCGAAAAAATCATATTTGCCAATATAATTTTCCTAATCTCACAAAACTCTACTATTATTATGAAGTTCATCCGTTTACAGTATTTGCACTTGAAAAGCATGTTGTGATGGACGTTGGACTCCTTTCATATCGTGAAAACCAAGATATCTAATTTTTGATGTGTTTTGCAAGTGATAAGTGTTGACAAGTGTTGAAGTGTTGTGCTTCGAGATGTTTCGGTGATGGTCATTATGAATGACTCATTATATGTATAAAGGACACCAATTATTGATAATTATCTATGTATAACTGCAGTCATTCCATGATTGAAACTCAGATGATTATACAACATTATTTTAGGAATTTCATTATTTACTCCTCACAAATTATGATGATTTTATATTATATTATACTATATATGCTGTATAGATATAATTGTCACAGTAATGTAATATTGTTATTGATGAGAAATACTTTCTGAAATTCTGCATTCGCCATTACACTTCACAACTAATAGTGTAATTAGTGACTTAGAATTCAAATATTTCGTGGATAGTCTATTTTAACAATTAAAATGATTTCTATATATATATTTGAATGTTGAATAATTGTTTTGCTGAGTACTGAAATATGTCTTTTTGTATTGCACTATACTCCATTAAGCAGTGTAATTTTCACAGATTTTAGCTTGCGCTGTGTACAAAATATACAAACTATATCATTTTGATAAGATGTCATTGAAAATGAATATTACAAGTGTTGAAATAAAGTGCTATTTTACTAAAAGTTTTAAAAAGTCAGGTTGTCCTTGCCACTATTTATTGAAACGGTTTGCAGCTATCTGCAAAGCAGGGAAAACCTGGAGAATACATAGTTTCAGTTTTCCAGTAAGAGAAAACATACCAAGAAAATCTGGGGGAAACTCTTGAGGAGGTGAAAGTGTGCCCAGGGTTGAAGCCAGACCTAGCTTTTACCGAGGTCTGGTAAGGATGTCCTCTTTTTTAAATTATATTATTTTTATTCTGTAAACTTTAAATAAAAAGGCATTGCAAGGCCCACAAGAGTACAAATGCTCAAGCAGAATGGAGTTCATTTCTAACTTTTTCATGCAAATTGAGGTCAGGTCATCCTGGGCAGCTGAGCATTTGGAACATTTGCTAGGGGAGGGTGCACTACCCTTGTCTTTTATTATGATATTCTATGTTGAGGAATTAAAACTGCTGCCATCTAGAATATGAGCAGGCAATAGTCATTGCTGAGCCAAATGATAGACTTGCAGGTGCTGTCCTCTGGTGAAGAAAAATGATCTATGGGCCAATCAGAAATCAGCTTACACCATGACACAAAGACACCATATTCCAAATATGGTAGTGCTTTCTAAGGCCTTCTCTGATTGTACAATAAACTTGTGTTGCATCCAATCAGGAAGGAGATGAATAACCACACAAATTTAGGCCGTTCAGGGCAAAGGTCTCTGTGTCAGCTGCATGTAGTAAGGAGCACTCTGGCCAGTTATCAAGGTCAGGACCTAATTAAAGGGTACACCTTGTGAGGAGTTGGCTGGGCATTTTCATATTCATATTTTTTTCTACTCTTCATTGCTGTATTTATCACAACATTATGCCATATTGAGGGATACTGCCCCTTCAAATGACCATAGCCCTTATAGAGACTCCTGATGGCCCTGAGATGGAGTGTGCCAGAAGAAAATGTATCTTCGATGTTATGTCATGAGCTTGATGCTCTGCATATGATGACTAAAATTTGGTTACCACAGAGAAATCGCTAATATGTTCAGCCCTGACTTAGCCCGGTCTGACATGGATACAAACAATACAGAAACTCAAGGTCAAAAAAATGTTTTATTTCGTCTTGTAATTCCTGCAGGTTTGACATGCTCGAAGTAAGCAATGTCCTTCAGTGGAATTTTGTAATCTTTCAAGGTAATTGGCCCCTTGATGTTTTTATTCCTTAGCATATCTTTCCAAGTTCCTTTCGGAAGGTAAATGTCCCTGGTTGTTCGTCCCTTGGTAATAATAGGAGCGACTAAAACATCATCCCCGATTAAAAAAGTAGTAGAATCATTGTAAGTGATTTTGTCTGTAGGTGCTGCCCACCAAAGAGGACGGATAATAGGGTCACCAGTTCTGACTGAAATTTTGCCCCATTTTAACACCAAAGGGGTGATGTAATCGACGTGCAGTTTGACCAAATCACGGCATATATTGACGACTTCTTGGTCATATGACCACGGAACAATTGAGAATTGCATGCTGGGTAAAAAGGCTGTGACTTGGGTCCACCTGATGAAAAGTTCCTTGCTCGGGTATTGCCCTTGGTAAAGATTTCCGCCTATCATATCAGGCAGCACGAAAGGATACCCAATTAATCCAAAATGGAGGACCGTAGGGACCAGTACGTCTAATCCACGGTCCCCAGACCAGACAGAATTCATGTCCATGACACGCACAAATATTGGCAACTGTTGAGCCATGTATCCAATTCTCACTTCTAAAGCTCTGTTTGTGTAACTGTATGCTGCGTTTGCATAAGCAGTGCTGTACAGATTTGGATCATTTATAGTTGCATTGGTGGCAAAATGATGGGTCAAAAAACTTGATTCCCCAGCGTCATATTTGTATGAATCCATACCCAAGTTATCTAAAGCTTTCCTTCGCTCAAAATACCACTTTGCAGCAGCTTTATTTGTAAAATCTAACAGAGCACCAATACCATCCCACCATTTAGTCAATAACGGCTGCTTCATATTCTTATCCTTCAACACTAAATATCCGTTCTTTTTTGCAAGAGCATAGTTGACTGAATCTAGATTCATAAATGGATGAATCCAAGCAGTCACTCTGCATCCAAGGTCATGTAACGTTTGAATCATTTGTTTTGGATTAGAAAATCTCTTTTTATCGAAGTCAAAATCACCATAAGCAGTCGAGAACTTGTCATCGATTTCAACATGACTGATGGGAAAGTTGTGCTTTTTGATTTGCTCTGCATAGTTGATCACAGTGCTTTGATTGATGTCTCTTTTATACAAAGCCCATGTTGTCCATATTGGATTTTTTATCATCAGTTCATCTGGAACACCTGTGGGATTAGGCCAATAATTTTTTGCCATGAATTGATGAACAGTTTTTATGTCATCTCCGACACAAACGGTGTATTTCAAAGTCACTTTGGCCCCTTTCCAATAATCTAATGGTGTACTTTTCAAACATAAATGAGTCTGGTTTTGTCCGACATATAGAGGCACATTTCTGTCAACAAAAAGACCAACTCCACTGGAACTTAACCAATATCTTTCAAGTACGGATCCTGGTGCATCACGAAAATCACCAAAATTGTGTGAAATAAAGGGATAAAACTTCATATTTCCTGTTTTCTGATGACCAGAACGCGAGTCAAATAAATTGATTGGCCATCTTTGTTCATACATTTCTGCACCACCGAACCAAAAATCCTTACCGAAAGCCATACAGTGTATCAGTGGATTTACGCTAGGTCTTCTCACAGCGGTTACATTGTAGCACACTGGATTACTCAAAGCTCTGCGTTTTATAACCAAAGCACTTTGTTCAAATGAGCCATCAAGACTATTTAGGCTGACAGTTCCTTTCCATTTGTTGTTCACTTCAGAATCGTCCACCACATAAATTCGCAAAACAGTCTCATTTGTTGAATGTTCGGAGTTTGTCTTAAGAATTTCGCATGTCTTCTTTGTAGAATCAAACAAAAGATGGCAGTCCTGCAAAAAAAATTTTTTTTTTTGTACATTTCTTGGGATTTAACATGCAGATAAATAAAATATAAACAGTACAAATAAGATCACCATTGGTGCAACCGTTATGTCTATATACCGCCCTAATGGCATTAAAGATGATCTTGATAGACTGGGTTAATTTGGTTTAGAATAAATAATACAGTTAAGCGTTAAAAAAACTGTATACAGCGAGATGGTCTTGCAATGGGCTTCAACAATAACAGTTTCCGAGTAATGATGTGGAATATAAATAAACATATTACAGTTTTTCTATAACCATTTTGGTGGCCATCTTGAATTTTTGGGAACATTGTGAATTCCCAGCTGGCTACAACTCTAGTTTATCTCACCATAGTTTTAATTACATATTTTGCTGATATTATAAGTTATCAAATGTTTATTTTGGGAATACAGGAATTTATTCCATGAAGTTGTCATATTTCATGAAGCCAAAATATGACAACTGAGTGGAATAAATTCCTGTATTCTCAAAATATCAACATGTGATGAAGATTTTATCCTCTGTCTTTTCCAAACACCAGTGACCTTAAAAAAATAAGGTAGGAACATATTTGACTGTCGTGATCATTTTCGAGCTGTGTTGGCTCCACAGTGAAAATCGCCATCAAACAGCAATGTGAATAATAATAATTTGCTCGACTCCTAAGCGTCCTAGAAATATAATTAATGCAATACTAATTCAATTTGGAACCATTAGATACCAAGTTTTTGTCTTGCAGAGATATAAGCAAAAGTGTAAAGCCAAGTCACTACAAAAACATTGACGTCAAACCAGGGATGCAGAAAATATCAGTGGCGACGTGGCTAAACTTACTATTTAGTGAATACAGAAATATATCTATCAGCTCTCGACCAATCAGCGATCTGCATTTGGCATTGACTCAGGACAAATATATATACAATGTATATATTTCACAATGTATCACTATTTGCACTCTTTGACTTTTTAGTCCACCATATACTAGACTTTGTTCACCAACTTCTAAATTATTGTGATTTGATTCCTACCTTTTTTACTTGTGTATAATATAGCGATGAAATTACAACATAAAAACGAAACTTCAGTCTATACAATGTAATAGGATTAATTTAATGAGATCTACGACAATTATTAACAAACTCACCCAAATATTTCCTTTTGCGTCGTTCAGTTGATTCAGCTGAGGAACAAAAAACAAACTTCTAATTGCTGGGACGGGACATTTGACCACTGATGAAGTCAACAACAAGAAGGTCAATGTTATGATACCGACAATTCCAACTTTGTACGCTATTCTGAAAAAAAGAAGACATTTTATTAAGAAGTTATGTGGCAAAATTAAGAAGTTATGTGGCAAAAATACTTTAAATTGCTAACATCACTATCTCAAATTACAGCAACAAATTTACTGAACAAATGCATCTTTGAATCTGACTTGGGAGAAAGTAACAGAGCCTACAAGGGGCACTACGACAGTAGCAAATTAAAGGGCAATAAGATGATGTCACTACACCTTTGTTGCATGAATGACGTCACAATATAGATAATGTCATAAACAATACGTATCTGCTACGGTCTCATGCAGTGACCTCTGGTGGTACTTTTTCACCCCATTATATATATAATAGTGTATAATATACTTTATCTCAAGAGTCATGTTTTAGCTTACCAAAGCTTTGTGCCATTTCACAACGCTGGAGAAGTCCACGTGAAATGGCAGAAAGATTTGGTAAGCTAAAATATGACTCTTGAGACAAGTATATTATAAACGACAAATTTATTGTCTATAATAACAAGTGGTTCTAAGAAATGTTACTTACTGCAGAGCACCTGACGTCATCTTAAGCTCCGAACTTAGCTGACAATGAAATTGCTAGCAATGCAGCTCTTTCTCAAATTATAATGCTCTGTCTACTCCTCTTCTGACTTTTTTGATGTTTGGAAACTCATCCTCAAAACGTTGCGTTTTCATACAGCTAGCATTATTATCCTTGCAGCTTACAGCTCAGTCTGCATAATCAATATCAAAGTGCGCATGAACAAGATGAAAGAGAAAATAAGCATATTATACATACAAAAGCCTAAAGCAATAAATCAACATATATATATATATGCGAGTATAGAATTTATCATGCATTATGCATGGCATCTGGCTCTCCAACTATGAAAAGTAAATTGGTTTGTAAAATAAGATATTAGACTTGTACTATATTTTGTACTTTAAAATTGTAAGTAGATTAGGTTTCTCATTACACACATCACATCATGATTTATATAACTCATATTCATCTATTAAAAATTATATTCAACCAAACTCTCAGGATGTTAAGGGTTGGACCTAGTCAACCTCAGGTCTGGAAGTCTAAGGTCTGGAAGTCGACCTATAAAAGCTTCCACATAACAATAATCTTTCAATTGTGTCATATTGACATTATTGTACACCAGGGATTATTATCTCTGTTGTACACAATATATGTTCCATAATTCTACATGTAATTATTAACAGCTGATATATATGGCTTTTATTGACTTTTGTTCATATCAGAAAAGATACATATGTCACATATATCTATAGCTCCACCACTAAGTCTATCTAAAGCTACACCTACAAAAGTATGATATACAGGTTCTCATTATTTTATACATAATATGCCAATAGTATATAGCTAAACGTTTAAGGTCCCAGTTGCCGTAATTGGATGTTTTCTGGCCCGAGTCTTGCTCCAAGTAAGATATACATAAAAGATAAATTACAGATCAAACTGCAGAATATTAAACAAATACTGCTCACAATATCAATATAAGATTAAAACTTACATAATTATAGACAAATACTGATCAGAATATCACAATAAGATTCAAATTTACAGTTAACATATTTACATAAGTTCCACACCAAAAATATGTTCACATGTATAAATATTTAGTGTCCATGGTTGCATATGAATGGGAGAGAAAATACCAGACAACAATGTACTGACCCTGGCATTTGTAGTCATTTCAAGGGGGGGGGGGGGGGGGGGGTAGGGATTCTTGAGATTTATGTGTGGCTGTCAAGTGCAATAGATGGGGATAAGAATACCAGGCAACATTGCACTAACCCTGGCATTCTTAGTCATTTAAGGGGATTCTTGGTGTTCTTGTAAAGCTGTCAGGCACAATTTGAGAACAAAAGTACCAGGCAACATTGCGCTGACCCTGGCATTTTGACTCATCTAATTTGTGTTGACAGTCAGTTGTAATGGGGTAGTCATATGTCAAGGAAGTGGCATGTCAGAGGAGCCCAGTGAATTAAAGTCTACATTACTTTATTTAGAAAATTACCTAGAGTTTACATATAATTTCAGGTTCTTTATCTGGGACATCAGTGCTTTAAATTGTTGTGTTTTATCTAAGATATAGAAATTTGGTATCAGCATGACCAGGTTAGTTGCTTTTAGGATTAATTGATTTCTTGGTGCTGCATGATTGTTACAGATTAAGAGACAATGTAGTTCATCTTCTATTTCATTACTATCACATTTATCAAATTTTCTTTCTTCTAATGGTATTTTGGGGGTCTTATGTCTTCCCGTTTAAATTTTGAGGTTATGTGAGCTAGTTTAACTCTTGCTATGTTATTATATGTTATCTGGGAAGGTTGAGATTTATATAAGGTTCAGATCAATAAGTAGTTTTAAATACTTTGTATATTCTTAGTTTTGAGCGCTTCTCAGAGTCATTAACCTCTCTAAGGATCCTTCATTGTTCCCTTTCATACAGCTTGATTTCAGTTTCCCAACTATAAATTTATCATGTTTATATTACATTAATTAATAATATAGATAATACATCTATATATGTGTATTTTTTTTATTACCTGTTGGTCTGAACATTTATGTAGGATGTCATAGGATGGCAGTGTCATTAATCTTCCCCAGTACTTGGTCATATTTATCTTTTGTCTAAGACTCAAAGTTGAGTCTAACCATAAGAGGAAATACACCTGTCTCTGCATACACAGCTACACTAAGCCTAAGCTGCTAAGGTTGGGGTTTTTGCTTACACCCAAAAATAAGGATTATGACAGTGACACCCACACAATCAGCAACATTTAAACTTAAGTATAGTATGAGAGCAACATCTAGTCATTGATTATGCTGGCGGTCAAAATATTGTCTAACTGCAAATATATCTCACCCAACTTCCAATCTCAGTCGGCCATATTTCCAGTTTCTTCCACTAGGTGTCGCTGTATGATTATGGACTGCCCTGCCCTCTATTGCTATAGATCTTGACATAATAAGATATAAGGCATAGAGATACATAGTATTGATTGGCACTAATAGCTCGTTAAACTAATTAGTCCAAATCCGGGATCTTAAATTAGGTGACCGAAGTCTTATCAAAAGTATGGAAATTCTGAGCGCGGCCAAAAGCCTAATCTGTCAGAAATTCTTTCTATTTATTATCTGTCGTTATATACTGCTGCATTGGCATCAAATCCAATTTAGATATGTCTCGGCTCAGTATGAAATTGCTGAGTCTGGATTAATATTTGTGTTTTCAGAAATTTTTCTAGTCTTTCCGTTATAGGTCACTAGATTCTGATTGTAGTAATTAACTAGAAATCTAGAGGAAATAAATTTCAAACCTTTAATCTATTGGAAATTCACACAATTGTCAGACATAACATTTAAAGACATATGATTACACACACTAAACAAAAGCAAATTCACATACCTTAAACCAAAGTGCACATCATTCCTTGGTCATACACTTGTCGTATAACCTGACAATTATCTTCTAATTACTAAACTTTCAAATTCTATCTTTTCTATCCTCAATCTTCTGTGTGCTCGGTTCCTTCCAACTGGCTGCTCTTCCCTCTTTCTCTCTATTTCTCTCTAGCTCTCTTCTCTCTTCTTCTCTTCTCTAGATCTGACTAACCCCAGCCCCTATCTTGATTTTATACTCAATACCTGTACCCCCCCCTCTATGGCCTGCTGTAGAGTGGCATGGTGAGCCATGCCAGTTTCCTGCAGCAGTCTGCTTGGAGAATAGAGCTATTTTTAGATTTACCCTTCTGTGTTTTACTGACCAAGGAATTGTGTGCTCTTATTACAATATGGTAACTAATAATTCTACTGCATTCAATTCAAAATAATAATACATTGGTAAGTATCCATTAGAACATCATTACAACTTAGTTGTCCTACATATGGAAGAAGTACATTAATAATACATTAGAGCCCTTATAGTGGGTATGTTAACTGAAATAAATATGTTGAGACAATAAGGTACATTAAGAAATGGGAGGTGTCAGATATCGCATATATCTTCACACACAAGCTTCATCTTCATCAAACTACAAACATCAAATATCATCACACATTTTATAATCATTTAATTAAGTACTACAAAACAATTACATACATATATGTTACATATAAAAACACTATATGCTACTGTTTGGTCATTAATGAGCTGCAAAACGGATTATTAAAAATTGACATAATTGGGTTACAAACACTTTCAATATGTTATTAATTGCTGGAGGTCGTAGGGTGCTCTTCCTGGCACCATACGATATCCCCGATATCCCCTGTGGGTGTTGACATGGGTTATTATAGCCTCATGTCTAACACACATCCCTCCTTATAATAGTAATTATTCTATAATTTATAATATCATTAGTGAGGTGAACAATCATGGCTCTTATACGTGTCTCAGCTCGATATGCTCACAGGCAGTCTCCTTGGTCATTCTTGTTCTAGTCGATCCGTCGTCTTCCCGCTCTTTTGTCTTTCCTCAGTCTTTGATGGTACTGCTTTTCCCGTGCGCGTGCGTCAGTTCTATATTTAGAAAGTCACCTGATGCGGAAAGTTCTTGAAGACGATACACGAGGTTTTTGTGGCTGCGGACGAAACACTCGAAATGTCACTACTACAGACGTTGGTTTCCTTCTTAGGAGTTGTTGTTGGTGTTACGTTAGGTGAGTTCATCTTCTGAGAAAGTTTTTATTCAGTTTAGGTGTATAAATGTTACACTGTAAAACTTTTTCTTCGGCAGCGTTGCAGTGCCTGGCGGGTCGGCAGGAGAGTAAAGATGGTGGCCCCAGGGAAGGGTCGATTGTGCCGCAAACTTGCGAGGCAAATGCAACTTGCTATGTAAGTGGCATATTTGAGTTTTTTAGAGCTGTGGTCTTCTATGTTTTATTCTGAGAGTTTGTCAATCGGCTTTTTTGTTGAAATTTCTTTTGTCTTCTGATTTCCTTTTTCTTTTGTTTCAGTTGGTGCGCCACGAGGTATTTGGTACAGTGGCCGTGAGGACCCTAGGCTGCAGTGGGTACTGTCCTCGTACTAGGGCTCATTTGAAAGTTTACTGCTGTACGGAAAACCTCTGCAATCTGAGTGTCAAGACGAGCCATTCTTCTGCAGGATTCATGGCAGTTGTCGTGGGGTTGGCGAGTTTCGTCACTTTTGGATAAATATGTAGAAACTTGGCATTTTTATGCTGGACTTGGTGGGTTAAACTGTCTTTTACCAGCGGTTCGTTTTTGTTCTCGTTGCTCCGTTTGGGACTGACAGTTCCCCTTTTCACTTTGGCGCATGGATATGGCCGCCGGCAGAACTTTGTGTGAGCATTTGGAACTGAGACAGTTTTAAAATTTCTTTGGAGCCAGGATTCTCCACTTACCTTTTTTAGATGCTCTTTTACCTTGCATTTACAAAACAAAACAGGTATTTATATATTTACAAAACATTTTCACATTTTCAGTATTACTATATTTTATATTCGGTATGGACATGTCATTCTTGCATTTTAAGCGTACTCATTGTCATAAAAATAATCAACTTATTTTGATCTTAAGAACCTTTATTACTTCAGGTATTGTGCATAACATTTTATATTTGTTATTATACAGGGTGTAGGTTGTTAGGCTTATTGTTGGATGAATATGATAAAAATATGTCTATTCTTATATTATCGTAAATCATTTCCAGTCAGATTCACTATGTATATGGATACATCCAATGTTTATTGATTGCGTGTATGATTGATCACTAGTCTATGTTGTGATGGCATATTTAGATATGCAGTTTAATGCTTAATATTGTGTCTGTTGATCAGGATCAGTATAGCTAAGTACAGTATTATTTAATGGTATATACCTATGTAACCATTTTACTTCAGAGTTTTCTTGGTGATTATACATATCATTTTCAGATTAACGATTGTACTTACATAAGTCTTCTATATCCAAGAGTTTACTTAGCTTTAAAAATATGTGATAAAAGTTGACGAGATTGTATATCTCTTACAGGGATAGATGATTGATATCAAACGATATGAACGGGTTTATGAGGTTGAGGCTATTGCCTAAGATATGTCATTGATTTATCTAGTTGGTGCTGGACATTTATCTAGAAATAGGTAATGGTGTAAAACGGATGAACAATAATGAATTGATATTGTAACCGTGATAAAAAGATGTAATTAAAACATTTATACTTTGATTATTTTTGGAGTTACTTATAGGGGATCTGAAAATTGGGGGTGGGTTTATAGAGCTTCTATCATCGGCGGGAAGGAATTGTCATGACTATGACTAGCGCTAGAGTCAAGGAGGGGATAGGCAATATTATATTGATCTATGAGCCAGATCTTTGCTCGGTATTGGCGTTGAGCCATACGACGGATGGTCCACATGTGAGCCCAGGGGGTAGATACTGTATCTGGGACATTTATATACATTGTTCCGCATAGTAATTTACTAGGTCCAGTAGCCCCAAAAGTTAACGTGAGAGCTCCTCCACACAAAGAGTTTCTGTAACCCAATATTCGGGGTTGAAGTAATCCTATATAAACAATTTCATTTATCATTCCATTCAAAATGGCTATGGGGAACATTAGTCTTTCCGTCCCAGACACTATCTCTAAAGTAAGCCTCACTTGAGGATATCCCAGATATAATTCTGGGTTCAAAGAAGGTAATTTAAATGATGAAAAGTGGGTATATAATTTTTTGAGAATTTTGATTACTATCCATGAGAGGATGACAAGAGTTAAAGTACTACCAGCCTGAATTACGAGTGGGATAAAATTATACTCACCATTGCTGCAATCATTGCATGCGAAGGCAGGTTTTGCTTGGCTCAGGAGACCTGCTCCTACCACAGAAGATATCTTCTGATGTTGTGCGAATGTGTAGCACACACATAAACAACTTAGAGCCCCAATAATTGAACAGATCAATGACAGACCCAAGAGCCAGAAGGAGCCACCAAACCACTTGCTAGTGTCTGTGGCTTTTGGTGCATCTCTTTCCAGTATCAGAGCTTCCCTTTCTATTTGTTGGAGCAAATTCCTTTTGAGATCAATGATGTGCAAGTCTTCATCTGCTTGATCATTCTTTGTTAGGTTACTGACGGTCTGGATAAGTTTAGGAATTAGTTCAGCCGTATTGCTCCACATATCTGATTCTATACTATAAGCTTTTAAATCTGTTGTTAAATCTTCAATAATCGAATTTGTGAAGGGATTTAAGGGGTTCTCCACGGAAACTTCTGACACTTTGATCTGTTCACACAAATAACCTTTTAAGAAATATGATGGTGTTAATACATTACATCTACACAAAAGGTTTTTGGAAACTAAGGCATAGGTGAGGGAAGTTAAGGGGTCAGGTTGGTTTGCATGCTCACACCAGATTTGATGCTGTTGTTGTAGGCCGAAGATGAGAAGGGACTCTTCGGATTCCAATATTTGTGCACCCCATTGATTTATAGGTTTAATAATTATGGGGCACTGTGCGTAACCTTCATCGGTATGATGTTGTTCATATAAGCTTACAGCACATGATGGCACAGTTCTTCGGAGGAGTGGAAAAGTTAGTGGACAAACAGTGAGGTGGTGGGCTCAAACATTATGGCATGCATCTAATTGTTTCTGATTAATAATAACGTAGTGTGTCTCTGAAAGGCCAAAATAGGTGTCTGTTATGTCGATTTTAGAAGCTAAGTTAGAAAGTTCCTTTGTCTGGTTTAGCGGAACAGGGATACTTACAATATTGTAGAGGGCCATAACGGGGGTATGTTTCTTTATTACTTCCAAAGGGATTTGAACTATGGCCCCCCTCGGTGTAACCGAAACTCTAACCCTGTTATCCATGTAGATCTGATTTAAATTATTAGTAACAAACTGGTAATTGGGCTGCCATTCTTTTAATTGTTCAGTTGCCATGGTAAGTGTTTTTTGTAACACTTCACGGTCTAATAACCCATGTTGTAGGATACCCCTTTGGGCGTCTCTTAAATTATTTAAAAGTTGTAAGTCAGAATAATAGACTTCAGGTAATTGTGAAAAAGCGAGTGTAGCCAAATCAGCCCTTAGTTGTACCAGTTTGGATAACAGGGGAATTGTAATGGTCTTTCTGTCCAGGTCTGAAGTAATAGTAATAAAAGCATTAAAAAGTCCACTTACCTCTTGTCTAGTACGAGCAATTTGTTGTTCCATCTGGGCTAATTTCATGTATGTATTCGTCTGTTGCTGTAAGTCTAACGTAATGTAATGAGCTAATTCTCTTTTTAGGGATATTATTGACTTTCCTTGAACTTCTTGTTGCTGGGCCAGTATAGAGAGACCTTTTTTAAGATCTCTGTCTCTTTTGAGGTCGATTAAAGTTTTGATTCCTTGACCAGCAGCCCATCCGATTCCACCTAAAATTAATCCTGCTATTGCTCGCTTGCGTCTAGGGGGTGGATTTGGTTGGACATCAACACGCAAGTCCTGGAACTCTTGTTGTAAATTTTCGATACGGCGTTCCCAGTCTTTAGAAATGTTCAAGTACAAATAGAGGGAAGGGAGTTGGTGTTTACAAATCTTCACTACGTAGTTATTGGTCATGTTGGGATTTGTACAAACAGAGGTTACGGTAGGGGGGAGGTTAATAGGGGTAGAGGTCCAGTTTCGAAATGGTATCATAAAATTCAGGGTCATCAGATGGGGACTTATGACTAGTGAACCCATGGGTTGGAAACCAACTCCATAATTTTCACGCAGGATGGTATCTTGAACATTTCTTTCAGACTCTATCTTTTCACTAAGTACAGCAACAGACCAAATACATATAATGAATGTTAACTTACCTGGCGTTGACGTCATCATGATGTTGGTTTTACCTTGACTTTGATTCGACAAATATGTGTGACTGTAATATAAATCAAACCTATTTGCGATCTGTGTCAAAGTAATCCCAATCAGTGGAGTCCCCTATCAGTGTTGCGTTGTTTGCGGTGTTCGTGCCTGCCAACTTCTGAAGCACACGCTGGAATGTCCAGGTGTTGTCTGCATCGACGCAGGGCGAAGGGGGTTGCTCCCAGCAGCGCTCGCGCCGGATCGTGTGCTTCTGTTTATCGGCCCATAAAAGGCTGCGTGCGTTTGTACAGGAGCATTCAAGAGGGTTTTTTGTAATGTCTAGGGTGGTGGGGCGTTCTAAGTTTAGCTGTTGGAGGGCACTAACGTCTATGAGTCGGTTGTGTTTGAGGTCGATATAATCTATTTCCCCTAAAATGGAGGTGAGGGCGGAGACTTCATGGAGTTTATTGTAAGAAAGATCTAAAGTGAAAAATGTTACTTTAGTGATGGCTATATTTAAGTAAGTTAGTGCATTGTGACTTAGATTTAAAAATTGTAGTGAGGTGCTGGGGAAAACTAATTGAATATAGGTCAATGCGTTATTGGAGAGGTCTACGTATTGAATTTGTTGGAAATGGGTGAAATACAAGATGGGGTTCTGGATCACATTGTTGGACAAGTCTAAATGAATCATATTCATGTGGTGAGGCTTTGTTAAGTATCCCACATCAGTTAGATTGTTGAAGGTTGCTTGAAGTTTTCTGGTGGTTGATAATTCTACTCCATTGAGCCAGCTGAGATTTTCATGTGATTGGTTGTATATCTGAAGGTGTCTGATACAAATAGGAATGCCTAACATGGTTTTATGAAATATAATATGAGCGTTATCTAATCTAAGTTTATTTAAATATATATTTATACCAGGATGAATGGTATTAATGGCTTGGGAATCATTGCTAATAATTTGTAATTCATCTAATAAAACATTGGGTCCTAGCAAACTACTGGGAAATGGACTATTAGCCTGTATGAGTACCTTAGAGACATGGCAGGGGAATCTCATTCTGTCACAAATCAATTGAGATAGAGATGCTGGATAGCGCCATTTGTTCGCAGTTATCGACACAAAGTGGAGTTGTGGGTTAAAGCGTAAAAGGTTGGAGGCTGGAATTAATAAGGCATCGGCTTTAAGAATGAAGCTTTTCAAAGAGTGGCATTTAGTTAGTGCATTAGGGAGTATTTCTAGCAATTTTGGAAAGGTTAGAGATAAGTGTTCAATTCGACATTCTCGGCCAAAATAAAGTGTTCCAATTGTTACAATATCTGGTCCATGGATTTGTAGGTGTTTAATTTTACCAAATTGTGGGAAGCGGGACCAGGTGTTTTGATGTAATCTGAGAAATAATTGTCTGAGCCCTCCTAGCCATTGTAACGCTTCAGTAGTATAACTAAACACGTTCAGACCAAGCAGGGTATGTAGCTTCATATACAAAAACCGTTGCCTTACATCAAGTGGGATTTGTAGAGCATGAATAGGCCAGTAAGACAAGTCCAATTTTGTAATCCTAGAACCCTTCCGTATGATCGACCCCAAAGATAACATAGACATGTTCTGGGAAGGGGTAAACCATAGGTGACTCACCATGGCAAGGTGATGGGGTCTGATCCTGGCATTCCATTCTTGCTCAGAAATTTTCAGCCCCGTGTACCTGCCTAGTTGGAGTTGTCGTACTTCTCTTTCAGCGCACGTGGAATTCATACAGTTTAACGTAGTACCTTGGCAATAATAGAACATAAAAACGAATAGTAATACAGCAAAATACTCACCCAAAGACATGGCGACTGCTTCTCTTTTCAATAAGTTACCGAACAAAGACAATAAACATAAATTATGCAATATTTCAGGGGCGCCTTGTTTATTGATTAGGCGTCTGAGTGTGGCGTCAGTTGTGGAGAGCTTTCTCTAGCTTCAGATGAGTTCTCTATTTCAACTGTATGCTCTCTCAATACCTGACAGGTTTTCTTGATGTCATTTAACATCGTAAGTTGGGCATGAAACTGGGTTTGTAATTCAACAGGAAGGGAAGCAATTAATTCTGTCAATTGGCCAATCGTTGATGCATATGATTTCTGTATTTTAATTTTGGCTATATGGATTCGTCGAACATGGATGGGTTGTGTAATTAGGGTTCCATCCAGAGCACACAAAGTAACAAAATTATCAGGATGTTTACGGACTAGCACGAGTGGACCCACATAATTGAAGTTAAGCTTACGGCTATTGGTGACTAGTCCGGTTTTGTATTGAGGAACCCAGACATAGCAAAATAGTCCTGGGACCCAGTTGTTTCTGGTGTGTCGCCGATTTCTTTGTCGTCTAGCCTCCACTTGTCTTCTTAGCGTTCTTTGTTCAATGATATCTTTGCGCATCTGGGCCATTCTTTCATGAAGCATACTGATATACTCCTTATATGACTCAGACGTGTTGTCAATAGGGATGACCTGAAGTGTGGATAAGTCTGTTTTATAGTTACACACTCGTCCGTAAAAGAGTTCGAACGGCGTGTAGTCATCGTACATGGGAGTCATATTCACACCCCAGACGGCAAATTGGACCTCTTGGAGCCAATCATGGTTTCTATTTTTGGCGACAAGTGTTAAAAGGCGGGTCTGTATTGCCCCTATGGCTCTCTCAGCAAAACTAAAGTGATGGGCAAATACGGGAATGAATTCCAATTCTATTCCTAAAATTTTGCAACTAATTTCAAAACATTTGGCCGTGAAGGATCTATCACTGTCGGCCAGGATCTTTCCAGGAGGACCCATTCTCGATACTATGCGTAAGAGGCAGTCAGTAATCTCTTGACTCGTTCTGGTTTTTAACGGTTCAGCGAATACAAACCGTGAAAAGTCGTCTGCGATTACAAGAAGATACTTATAGCCTTCACATGATTGGGGTAATACCTTAATATCGGCATACCATAGGTCCATTGCTTGTCTGCTTCGGGGGACAAATTCGGGGTCAAAATCGAAGTTGTCGAATTTATTAGGTGGAGGACGCTTCTGCAAGCATATAGGGCAGTTTTCAACAAACTGTCTAACAGTACTGTACAGACGCAATCCATAGAACTGTCGTTTCAGGAGGTTGTACAATTTTGAACAACCAAGGTGGTGTTGCCTTGGATCTAAATGAGCCCTTGCCACGACTTTCAGGGTGTCTTCTTCTGTTAACACGGGGCGGACCCACAGAGGTTCATTTTCACGGGATAGGAGGTGCACTAGCACTCCGTCAACCAGCCCAAAGGATTCCGCCTGAGTCAAGACACGCCGGCAAAGTCGCTGGTCAGAAGGGAGGAGGCCTTGAGATAAAAATCTATATAAATTCCCCCATTCCAAAGACAATTGTTGGTGTTGTGTGAGCTCTTCTTTACTAAGAGGCATCATTAGATCTAAATCACATTCTTTTAATATAGCGTCAAAGTACGAGTCTATGCTGGTCTGACTGGGTATATGAGTTATTTTGATGTCTTTTCGACATAACTCTGACCAAATTAACCTTCCTGCGTTAATTTCGTCCACTGGAATCTCTCGTAGGTCCTCCAATGTGACTATGAAGCGTCCTTCGTTGTCAACATGAGTCAAGGGCCTACCTTGAGGATCAAAGGGGTTATGTGGTCTATGGTCTTCTTCACTTTCAGCTGTGACTGGGGGAGAGTCCAAAACGTCAGAAAAAGGGGACAAAGGTGCATCTGAGTGTCGACCCTCAGCAGCTACCTGCCCACCCTCCTGAAATGGAACTGTTTTCTCTACCCCTTCACTCTCGCTGCTCTTTTCTGAGTGAGTCATAGATTTACTGCTAAGATTAGCAGAATCCAGGGTTACATCTGTTTGCAGTTGGAACCCCTGTTCCTCATCTCTAAAGCGTAAGGGCACATTCCTGTTTTGCCGCAGGTTATATCTCGGCTCGGTATCTTCTTGGATTCCTAGAATGTGGAGTACGCTCTCAGTGTTATCGGTCCATAACTTATCTTCGCGAGCAAATGGCCAGACCCACGTGTCGGGGTCCTCTGCACTAAATACTTCGCGTGATAAGAAATCGACCGATCTTAGTAAAGTGGAACCAGACACATGACGCACGGTAAAGGAATAGGGTATAAGCTTCTCAAGTAACCTAACAACCGTGCGGGAGGCGTCCTTATTCTGATGGGATTTTGGCCTCAAAATGCCCATGGCTCCACTACTATCTGTTTCAACTTCAAAATGTTCGCCAGCCAGGTAATGCTTAAATGTGATGATGGCCAGAGTGATACCAAACAATTCCAACTCTGCTGATGACTCAATTTTAGGTGGATTCCTGAAAGCCTTAGAATCATAAGCTATTACTGCCTCATGAATCCCATTCCCATCAAGACTTGGTCTTTTCTGAACAAGCATACATCCCATTCCCTCAAGACTAGTATCTACTCTAACAGTGTATTTAAAGCCAGCCATTGGTACTTCGAGTACTTCAGGGTGAACTAGAAGTTTTTTCAAAGTATCAAAAGCATTTTGGTGTTCTTCTAACCATTCAAAGTCTTTTCTAGAACTGGTAAGGGAATATAGGGGCTTAGCGATCTCTCTAAAATGGGGCAGATGGCCTGCGAGAAAATTTGCAAAACCTAAGAGTCGTCGTACTCCCTTTCTTGTGGTGGGTTCATACATACGAGCTGCCACCGACACCTTGGACTTCGGTACCTTTACCAGCAGTCCCTCTTTGCCCAGTGTAAAATCGAACCCTAGAATGGTGGTCTGCTGTCCACAAAATTGAGATTTCTTGAGGTTCAATTTCAAATTATAGAGCTTGATTCTCTCAAGAATCTCTTCCAATGCTTGGATATGTTGCTCTAAGGTAGCGCTCATAATGTAAATATCATCAGCGTAGTGGGCTACCTGTTCATGATACTTTAAATCACGCAGTACCATGTCGAGGGCCTCACACCACGACTGCAACGATCGGGTGCCACCCATCGGAAGACGCGTAAGACGATATGAGACCGAATTGCTGAGACTTAATCCGAGCAATTTCCGGCTGTCTTCGTCTAGAGACACTGAATAGAAAGCTTGAGAAACGTCAAGTGCTGTGATATACTTAACGTTTTTTAAGCACGCAAGCTTTACGTGCAGTTCAGGTCTCGTAAGGAGAGGGTGACACTTTGGGTTGACCATGTCATTGAGTTGGCGTGCGTCTAGGATCAATCTGACGCTTTTCCCATCAGGTTTGGCACGAACAAAGACTGGTGAGAAGCAAGTAGCAGGCCCCTTTTCAATAATACCGTGCTGATATAATTTATTTAACTCGTATGACATGCCTTCTAATAGGTGAGGGGCTACCGCATATGGGCGCAATAAGAACGGTTTAAACGTAT
This sequence comes from Alitta virens, assembly GCA_932294295.1. NCBI lineage: Eukaryota > Metazoa > Annelida > Polychaeta > Phyllodocida > Nereididae > Alitta > Alitta virens. The sequence goes on along the minus strand of OW028578.1, from coordinate 7,424,579 downwards.
CTTTCACCTCAATTTTAGCTTGATATTCCGGAATAAGACCTATCTCATCATAGCAAGCGAAGGCTTCGCTATGTTTATGAATTAGATCTGTTATGATACTCTGGCTATCAATGTCTAGCACCGAGTCAGGAAATTGCAGCGTAGCATCCACTATTTGATCTCGGTTCAGGGTAAGTCTAAGGTCCGAATCGTCCAACCATGGGTATTTATCTTTGTTCTGTCTTACCAGTTCAGTTTTTGGCAAATGACTGATGGGCCGTCCTTCCATCTGCACATTTATTTGGCTGTCAGGACCTCTAATTAGCGGTTTGTCGGGTCGGTCTGGTTCTCTGGTCTTCGTGGTTCTTTGAAATAGAAAATATCGCCGGGATGCCAGAGATTTCTTTACTGAAAAAAGATCAATGGCATTCTCTGTTTTCCTCTCACCCTGCAGACAGACAAGAGCAGTATCCAATTCTCCTATGCTACCCATAATTTCTCCCTCCCTGATAACTAAGTCAAACTTGCTATTGTTGACGCAAGCCACGTAAGCCATAGTGTGAACAAAATGCAAATGAGTGTTTGTTAAATGGGGTTTCAAAATTGGAGTGGGTCTGATGACCACGGGGTGACGGATCATGGGGCATATGTCATGAGGCATTTTCACAATAATCATTCCCATCTCCTGAGGTCTTAAACAGACGGTTTCATCGGCCACCACATAGTTAATCGGGTATTCAATTTGTACCTCCTTGGTGGCGACTTTAATGACGGCTCGCAGCTCCTGGAGAATATCGTTTCCCATTAGGATTAAATCATTTGTAAGCCCATCTGCCACGAAAAGGGGTATACTAATATGATTACCTATGAGAGTAGTGAGTTCAACTCTAATGACATGTTGGGCTAGAATTGTCCCATCATCTCCTGCAAAAAAGGTCATGTCTTCAATAGGCTCTAGAGGTAAGTTGGAAAGGTAAGAATTTTCTAAAACCGTTTGTTTGGATATCAGAGAACGAACTGCCCCTGTATCTACGACTACCCTTATCCTTTCCCGCTGATCCCTCCCCAGATAACATGTAAGCCCATTAATTTCGTCCATGGTAAGTGTGGTTACTCGTCTAGGAGCGTTAATAGAGATTTCTTGAGGAATTAAAGTGTACCCTGCAAGATTCGTAACAATGTCATTTTGAATAGCATTTATTGGTAAGCGGGGTATGTTATTGGCATCACTTACTAATTCTGGCTCTGATGTCTCTGGAATGGTTTCTAAAGTGCGTTTAGTTTTGGGATTCTCAGTATGCACTTTTACTGAGCTCCCCGAGGAAAAGGCTCATTACGTTTAATGTCTTCACGTACGTCTTGAGACACCGCGGGATTGTTTGATCCGGCAGGCACTGCTTCACGCTCCTCCGCTCTATTATACTGAGGCCTGGAGGCTTGACGGTCTCGGCTAGCGGGGGCGTTTGGCGCCGACCATGAAGGCGGAGATGCTGCCTGATACGATCCATACGGGGGGTAAGAATAGTTGCCGTATGACTCTTGATACCCTTGGGGTTGAGGATATGAGTTGTAGGGAGCAGGAGCCCAGTAAGGGGGGTATTGTGCATTACCTGGATATTGATAGTTCTGCGGCTGCTGTTGCTGAGGTTGGGAAAAACGCGGATGACCAGAGTAATGGGGAGGTCTAGAACTATGGGGGGCATTAGGACAGTTTCTGGCTATATGTCCATAGCGGTGGCAGGAGTAGCATTCTACTTCACTAAGAGGTTTTCTTAGCACTGCCCTTCTCATGTTGTCACCTGTTTGAGCCCCAGTGTTGTGATACGGTGCTTGTGTGGCCAAGATATATTTGACTTCTGATTGAACGGGGTATTGGTTGATTTCCATTACAGGGCCTTTGCTCTTGCATGGGGCACCCCTAGGAGTAGCTTGGCTACTTGTTTCAAGGCCCTCACGTTCATAGAAGCGTATGACCTCAGCCACCTCGTCAAGTGTTTCAGGGTCAATTTCCCGTATTCTAAGTCTTACCTGTACTGGTAACAATTCAAGTACTTTGTCAATGAGCGTCTGCTCAGTATACCCTAATTTGTGGTTTAACATTTTGAGCCTCCCAATTGTCTCTCCCCATGATTCGCCCTCAGACCTTTCGAGATACCAAAATTGTTGTGAAGCCGAAGTCCTGGATCCCACATCAATATGGAATCGGCTGAAGAATTCATCTTTCAACGATGCCAATGTGAGGTTCTTGGGGAGATCTTGGAACCAAGACCTGGCAGCCTCTTTCAGCGACAACTTAAAGAGTGCAATGGCGGTATCTTCATAGCGTTTGCCGGTGATACCGTGGTATTGAAGGAAGTCCTGGAATGAATACCAGTGACCTCGCGCTGCTGCAGCTGTTCCCGTGCCATTAAAAAGATTTGGGAAAAACTGTGTAAGTTTCTTGCGCAGAGCCATGGTATCTATAGTGATATGAGGTTCCCCATCAGAATCACTAGTATCATCTGAGGAGTCTGGCGGTGGACCTCCTTTCTTTAATTTACTCTTTAGAGTTACCTTATCTTTGGACCCACCCCGTGCAGTAAACAACTTTCCCACTCCCTTGGGGGTACTTGACGAGGATTTAGCTTTAGGGGGTTGTGAGCTCTTGGGGGTGTCTAGCGGAGGATCTCCCTTTCGTGAACCTCTGAATCTCGCCCTAGCTGCATAAACATTCACAACAGGCTCAGGGCTAGATTGAATAGGCCTGATAGGAGATAATAGACAATCTGGACCTTCTTTTAGGTTGTAATTGTTGGCACTCTTTTTACTCTGATGAGGCCATTGTCTCTCAGGGCGCAGTGACAGTTGGGTAGCTAACTCAGCCATATTTTCATCATCTTCTGAGAAATCTGTTTGATGTGCTAGCCCATGTCGCGTTATGGGCGGTTTCTTGGTATCAACTGTCTCTTGCTCCATCCATTGTTGATCAAAAGTTGATTCTAATGGACCTGGAACCTTGAACTGACGACCAAGGGGTCTACCCACAAGGTCTGGTGCAGCTGTATAAGGGGGTGTCAGGGGAGGGGGCAGAACAGGGGGGTAGCGGGGTGTGGAGGTCGCGGGGACTTGTCTGTCTAGCTGGTTTCGAGGGTTAATGGTGGACAATAAAGTGGAGAATTTATTGGTAGAGTCTGCTACAGATTTTTCCAAAGCTTCTAGTCTTTGGCCCATCTGTTCCATCTCGATCTCATCAGTGAATGTTAGTTCAGCTTCTTCCCTTTCCCTTTCCCCTGTGGTTCTAACGACATCTGTTCTTTGTTTACTTTCTACTTCTTGAGGTTCCTCTGTCTTGACTTGCACCTTTCCTCTGTCACTATCGTACCCTCGTGATGGTGAGCCTATATTCCCCTGCATCACTTGTTCGCTGGACATTGAGAACCAGGTTTCTATTTGTAAGCGCATATCCTTCAGATAGGATTTCGGTAGGCTTAGTTCAGAAATCAAAAACCTGTCGAGTTTTTGGGCTAGACGCCACATAAATTCATGGTTAAAACTATCCAATGAGGGACCCATATACAAGCGCATAAACAAGTCAACATCAGCGGTGGGAAAAAGGGGAGATTGGCTGGGATCATTAATCGGGATTTCCCACACGTTGGACATCATACCAATGCATTGCTCTCGTTTAAGAAATTTTGTGTTCAAAAGCATGACCAAAATCTGTGCTGCGGTTCCCGCTGACATGTTGATTGTTACAAGTGCAGAGGCCACTTGTCTAAAAATAGGGTGAATATATTCGAGCGACAAGCGTGCCCAATCTGCAGGCCTTTTATGATCGAACCGCTCGGCCAAATATACCCCAAAATGCGAGGCGATAGCATGCTGAGTCATAAAGACGTTAGAATTGGTAAACAGATGCATATCCACTCGCACCGCGGGAATGACCTTAGGGGCCTCTGTGGGATCAACAAACATGGGGGCAAACTGCAAGGGATCTGCTGCTGCTTGTTGGGCCCTCGTTAGGCGTTCCTTCCACAGTTCCTCTTTGGAACCAAAGAAAGGTTTCATTTTGCCTTTCAGCAGACTCATTTTAACAATTTACTAACATACAATCATAGGTCAATAATCAAAAATGTCACTTACCTGGGAATTAACTGGATCTATTTATCATTATCAGCTTTCCTATTTCTATAGTTTTCTTGCTATTTACGGTCAACCCTTCCTTACAGACAAAAATAGTCCAAGTATGATTATACAACTAGAGAAGGCAATTAGCCGGACACCAGAATTATCACACTTCTACCTAATACCCGGATTCTCCACCATATTGATTGGCACTAATAGCTCGTTAAACTAATTAGTCCAAATCCGGGATCTTAAATTAGGTGACCGAAGTCTTATCAAAAGTATGGAAATTCTGAGCGCGGCCAAAAGCCTAATCTGTCAGAAATTCTTTCTATTTATTATCTGTCGTTATATACTGCTGCATTGGCATCAAATCCAATTTAGATATGTCTCGGCTCAGTATGAAATTGCTGAGTCTGGATTAATATTTGTGTTTTCAGAAATTTTTCTAGTCTTTCCGTTATAGGTCACTAGATTCTGATTGTAGTAATTAACTAGAAATCTAGAGGAAATAAATTTCAAACCTTTAATCTATTGGAAATTCACACAATTGTCAGACATAACATTTAAAGACATATGATTACACACACTAAACAAAAGCAAATTCACATACCTTAAACCAAAGTGCACATCATTCCTTGGTCATACACTTGTCGTATAACCTGACAATTATCTTCTAATTACTAAACTTTCAAATTCTATCTTTTCTATCCTCAATCTTCTGTGTGCTCGGTTCCTTCCAACTGGCTGCTCTTCCCTCTTTCTCTCTATTTCTCTCTAGCTCTCTTCTCTCTTCTTCTCTTCTCTAGATCTGACTAACCCCAGCCCCTATCTTGATTTTATACTCAATACCTGTACCCCCCCTCTATGGCCTGCTGTAGAGTGGCATGGTGAGCCATGCCAGTTTCCTGCAGCAGTCTGCTTGGAGAATAGAGCTATTTTTAGATTTACCCTTCTGTGTTTTACTGACCAAGGAATTGTGTGCTCTTATTACAATATGGTAACTAATAATTCTACTGCATTCAATTCAAAATAATAATACATTGGTAAGTATCCATTAGAACATCATTACAACTTAGTTGTCCTACATATGGAAGAAGTACATTAATAATACATTAGAGCCCTTATAGTGGGTATGTTAACTGAAATAAATATGTTGAGACAATAAGGTACATTAAGAAATGGGAGGTGTCAGATATCGCATATATCTTCACACACAAGCTTCATCTTCATCAAACTACAAACATCAAATATCATCACACATTTTATAATCATTTAATTAAGTACTACAAAACAATTACATACATATATGTTACATATAAAAACACTATATGCTACTGTTTGGTCATTAATGAGCTGCAAAACGGATTATTAAAAATTGACATAATTGGGTTACAAACACTTTCAATATGTTATTAATTGCTGGAGGTCGTAGGGTGCTCTTCCTGGCACCATACGATAATAGATCGGCCCGGCCTGCTGACAGGTGCTGCCTCGCGTGGCAACGTCATCCGCCATATTGGCCAAATGAAGAGCAGCTGGGCACTGTTGATGCAATGTTAAATGTTTATCCGGAGATACACTGCTATGGCGTACGGAATTTACTAATATTGATAGAAAATTCATTTAAGCGAATAAAATTTATTTAGAGGCTAAGGTCAGAGGTCACGAAGCTGCCAAATGCCGTATTGGCTTTTAGCATAATATTTTATTTTCTGTTTTTTGATCTATTGGTTTTGTACTTGATGCACAAAAAAAAAAATTAAATAAAATGCTAGTACAGTGTACATTGTCATCAGATATAAAAAATATATTCAACTGCATCAGTGCATGTGTGTATCTGAAAACAACAGAAAATAACCAATATATATATATAATAAATTTAACATGAATATATATATGTATATATATGTGTCCAGGGGCAGACTGGATGAAATAGTGGAAATTTGAGTAACAGCGGCCCAGATGTACCTTTTTTTTTTTTACACCATCGGCCTACCGGGAAACCTTCCGGCCTTTTGGCGGCCCAGTGCGCACCTGTATGTGTCAAAAAAAAAAATATATATATATATATATTCATGCTTAATATATTATTATATATTCACAGCTGCTTTACCCTAATCGTCCATGATGCACAATATGGTGGTACGTGCGCCCCCCCCTCAAAGGGAGTGCCCCCCACACACACACACACCCCCAGATTGGCTCACAATATTTCACCCCAAAAAAAAAATTTTGCCCTGCTGAGTGCCACCCCCAACCCAAAAAACATTTTGCCCTGCTGGTAGTGATGGATGAATATTTTTTTGTCTTTTTTTGACAAGGAATTTTCCATTTCAGTTCTTGGCCTTTATAAGCATTTCCTAATAATTAAAATATCACTTTTCCAGTAAAAATTAACATAGTCGCCTACTGCTAAAACCGGGAAGTTATGTAGAGTTGGCAAGTTTGTAGTGCTCAAATGACTCCATGGGCAGTTAGCTATACAAATATATATATCTAAGTCTCAATTTCTTTTAGGTTGTGACAACAGAGCAAACCCCAGTTTCACAAAGTTTACCTTCAAAACTGCTAGAATCAAGAGAGATAAGTCAAGAGATCAAGAAATGATGCTTGTAGGTTCTAGATCGAGATTTTATTAACCAAAGTACAGCATTATTTTGTCAAAAGGACTGCAACATAACACATTTTTTGGCATGACCTCCTAACAATCAATTAAAATTGACTCCAACTTTGTTGAAATTCCCAGCAGCATATTTACAATCTGATAATAATAAACATTATGTTCAATTAAAACTCGACATTTAACAGACAGTGATCTAAATAGAATTTATGTTTTCCATAGGTATATATGCACAGCTTGAACTTTCTGCAGCTGTTTGAATACAGTGCTATTTGAAAATAATTAGGTTACTGTAATAATTATGCACATTTGGAAATTAAAAAATGAAAATATTTCTTATCAAGAGGAATATTGTCCCTGCAGTCAAGAATCAACATCACTGTCCTTTAAATTTTATTGTTTTCATGAAATTATGCCGAACAATGTGTTTTTTTGATTGTGCATTATGCAGCTAAACAAGGTGATGAATTCTAAGGTGAAGAAATATTCGGACTAATTCCCTGATAAGACACCGATAGTGGTTGTCAAGGCCATCTTGAGTCTCTTTTTCATGTTCTTCTTGGTTGAATAGGTTTGTCATACCTGCTTCAGCAAGCACAAGTGTTTGAATCCTCAGAACAGATAAAGTTGAGACATCAGAGGATTCCATGAATCGACGTACATGTCTCTCAGCTGATCGAATAATTTCGATTGAGCCTTCAGAGGGTAGTAGAAGCCCGCCGTTCTGTTTGTGAAGCAAGAGATGAAAGGATGACTGGAACCTTGCAGACGGGGTATTAGTCACGACCATGTCCTTGCATTCAATGCATTTCAGACGTTTTATAAGTTTCCTTGCCACCCAACCTGAAATGATAGTGAGATTAAGAAAACAAAACACACTTGCATGAACCAGTAACTGAAGATCAGGGTTGGGGTTTGGTTTGCTGAGCTTAATCTGAGTACCTGCAACATACACGATGACATTTTCAACCAAAGGCTCCATTCTGCGGTTGTCATAGCAATGGTCAACATGCATCCATTCTTCAGCTGATGAACACACTATTTCATGTTCCTCATTCTCTTCATTTCTGACTTCGTCTGTGATAGGTGGAATGTAGGTGCTCAGTGAGCCCCTGACAAGAGCTGTGTCATCAACAACTGTGCAGTTACCATGTTTTGAAACCTGAAAAACCAAAAGGCATTTGTTACCACTCATAATTATGTAATATTTAGTTTATAAACTATTTAAGGTTGAAGTCAATTTAAGCTTGTTAGATAATCTACCTTCAAGGCTCCACAGTGAGTAACAATCTTTCTGAATGAGCCCATGAATGCCCTCGCTGTAGGATTATTGTTCCAGCCGGCTGCAAAAAAAGTAGACAGTGTACACATACTGCAACAAAACTAAAAACTTTAGATTTGTGTAATACAGTTGAAACATGTAATGGACACAATTTCTCACCTGTTCGTCGAACAGCATTAAAAAAGAGCTCCAGGTGGTCTTGTGAGCATCTGTAAGTGAGAAACTTGTCCTGATTTTCCAAGAGTCCCTTTGAGAGGCCAAGAACAGAATCAATTGCAATCACGAGACCCTTTACACACATCCCTCTGCAAAAAATAATAGAATCATAACATGAGACATAAATCAAAATTTTTGCTAGTCAATTTGAATGGAACATACTACTATCACTTACTTCAGATCTAATTTTTATTTTTCTTCCCCTTATTCTTTGCATGATTTTTAAGGAGTGTTACAGAGAGGCAAGATTTACGTTTCACTGGCTACATTGCAATATAGGCTAAATTGTCTCACTGTTACTACAAAATGCATTTCAATAGTGTCAAACTAAAGCCATGAAATGAGACTTGTATGATCATGATAACGGCAAATCAAATAATTGATGTGTAAAAAAATGCAAAAGAAACTGCACAATACATGCAATGCAAACAAGCAAAAATATGAACATTAATACAAACTTGACACAAACTTGCAAAATAATTGGGTTACAACTGAACTCTCAACGAGAAATTCTCATATATGAAGAAGCTACCTTCTTGTCGCTACCAAGCACGGGCCATCATTCAATAATCTCAGATTGAGCAAATAACCTCTCATCTCGAGCATAAAATTTGTCATGCTGTTGACATTGTCCTTCATTAAAGGGCCTTTATAGCCTTTCGCTAAAGGCGACTTGCTGTTCAAAATGTCGAATAGTCTATCTATACGCTGAACAAGAAACAATGATACTTGCGTAAGTTAGTTGTGAGCAAGTGACAGTTCTAGGTAATATTACCATATTGTACACGAAAAATCTTTGATCATCTCCAATGTAAAATAACTAAGTCTGATGTGATTGACTTCAATGGGTGGTCATTACGTCTGATCTGTGCAACTGATTGGCTGGTGGACAGAAGCCTCACTGGTTGTACGGTAATAAAAGCCTTAAAGGGCCATATGAATGACATGCAGGTAGCTGCAATCGTAACTTGACCCAAACTAACTTGTCCCATGTAGGATGCCCCAACATTGCACAGATTGTCTGATGCTACTCAAAACTGTTCGTGTACATTGTACAGTGCTGTATTGCCCTTGAAAGAACAAAGTCCTAAAGTGATGCAGGCAGTCTTATCAAAAAAAAAAAACCACAATGGGACATTCATATAATTCATGAAATATTTCAAGACGAAAAAATAAATTCATTTTAAAGCTGACAAAGTAGATCCATGAATCTAAAATCAAATAATAACTGGATTCAACATCAAGATCCTCACCTCCAGAAAGCTAGCAGTTGCCTCGCAATCTTCAAAGCGAGTATCGCCCAACTCTTTCATGGCACGTAGGGCCTTGGCCACCGAATTTGACAGGACTTGGACTGCTAGGCTTACTTTCATTTTCTGTTGGAAGAAATTCACATGTTTTGCCGTCAATCTGTTAGCCATCCTCAGGCCAGCATCCTCCTGGGCTTTGTGCAAACTGCTTACAAGATCCCATGACACAATGCCTTCATCACTCTTGAGGCCTCTGAACGCATGCCAACTGTTACGTACCAATTTAATCATATGGCACACGTCCGGGATAATGTAAGTGACATGCTGCTGGCCTTCCACTGGTCTGATAGACACTGTGTAGCTGGTGCGTCTGGGGTCAAGATCAGCCCCAAGCAGGGCACACATCGCCATATTTGTTGCATGACCATCCATGGTAACGGCATGCACCTCAATGCCAAGTTCAAGCAGTCTTTCTAAGCAATGACGAAGAAGTTCTTTTTGTGTCTCAGCTGTAAGCACATTAGTGAAGAAAAAGGCCACTGGGGCCTTCCAGTTGCCGTTGAGACCGACCAGCATGAAGACTAAGGCCTCAGACGCATCTTTCCCTTCTTCTGCTCCATTACCTAGGTTGACATAACCGTTGAACTGTTGAGTGTGTTGGTTAAACTCTATTTGCTTCCTGATAGACATGGCATCAAGCATAAGACAACATCTGAAAACAACAGAAAATGATATGCTATTGCAAAATTTTATATCAGCAAATAACTGTAAAACAAATGACTTCAATATACAGCATGTACCACATAACTTTTATAAACATAATGATTACTTACACAAAAATTGGAAATAATTTTTGCAAAAAAAGGCATGCACACAAGCTCACTTGGTATATTCGCTGGGATGTTCCTTCCTTTTTTCAGCTAACACTTGTAGCATTGATTCATTGATGCCAGGATTGCCATCAACACCTTGCATCCACCTGAGCAACAGCAATTAATGATGTATTGTAAAACTTATCCAAGTTATCTTAATATGCATACCTCCATAGTGTATGTTTATTGCTGCAATGCACAGGCAATTGTAATTAATCTTGCCCCTTATTTTATTTTTATTATTTATTAAAAAAAAATGTCTAAGATAATATATAGAAACTGTCCTGAGCAAGTAAACCTGCTGTCTTGAACAATCCTGACTATTAGGGCCACCATGTCATTTGCTGTCAAGGCCTGCAATTTTAAATGGCTGAAAAAATATACACTTACTTTCGAAGCGTTCTTGAATGAGGAAGAGGAAATCCTGTTGTTCTAAGATACTCGTAGGCCTTTGGTGACTGAAGGTGTAATGACACCGCAAAGTCCCGCTGATCAAGATTATACTGTTTTGTGTCCTTTTTGAACAAATCCCATGGTATGTCTGCATTTAAAAAGAAAAACACTAACATTGTTGCAATAACTTATGCTACAAATACCATAATTACAGCGAATGAATAGTTGACATTATAAATGTACATACAAAAGTCCATTAGTATTTATCATCCCAGGCTGCAGATAGCTGAAAATTGTGTGCTTGAGTTTCTTAACTTTGACAACATTTGCATCATCTTAACTCCTGCACCTGCCTCTGGCAAGTCGCTTTAGCCCTCTTCTCTCGCTTCCTGGCATTCTTCAGCTTTTTCTCAACTTCTTGCAGTTTATCTTCAGTTTCATACAGCTTTCTCTTCCACTTTTGTGGAGATGCATAGTAAGCATGATCCTGAAATTATAAAAATATCTTAAAATCATGGTTTATTTCCTAACTGCATCATTCAGCTTACGAGCAGTGAGGATTACACAAAACTACAATGCGTTTCAAGCACATGTGGCATAAATTGCTTACTGATGATGAAGGTATAGGATTAACTTCCTCTTCACTGCTCAAAACTGACATTTCCAGGTCTTCCATGGCCCTCTGCGAAGTGATTGTGCATCTCCCTTTTGGTGGGACAGTCTGTATACAACAAGTAACATTCATTATTACAATGGACATCTAGTTGGCCTACAAAACTAACAAAAGTAATTATTAAGGAATACTACCTGTAGATGCTCTGGAAAATTGAAAATAGTTGGAACTGCTCCATCCACCAGTCTGACAATTTGGCCAGTCCTGTCAACGCTCTCCTTGGTGAAGTGTTGACAGCACAACACTCCCCTTTTCCAGGCTGGCGATCACGTCTGCCATTCCTCAGCCACACCTGATACAGTTCCTTTTTCTTGTCTTTGTCTGGGAATCTGTCAAAAATTCATAGAAGAGTTATTTGCATTTGAATCTACAGGCATTATCCCACACTGTAAGTGTAATAGGTAATGATCCATCATGTCCATTTGACATGTTTAACCAGCCAGTACCCAGGAATTCTGCAGATGTAAATACTCAAATGTTACTTAATTCATAATAATCTGTCTAGTGTTGAGTGCCACATACAAGAATTATCACTGGCGGGTCCAGGGGGGGGGGGGGCGCCAAGGCAATCACGTACCAGCCTTAATTTCTATAGTGGCCGTGGCCCATTACAGTGACACAGCTACACCTGAATAATCATGCTTTACTGTGCTGCCGCTGGCCGCTCATGTTTTGGTCGAATCATTTGGCCAATATGGCGGACGGCGTTGCCACGTCACGTGACCGGATTGCCGATCTATGTATCTCTATGATATAAGGTTCCTTATTTTGGTGGGATTCCCGGGTGCCTACCAGGTAAACCTAGCCGGCACCCCTACAGGGAGCAGTCAGTTTTCAATAATTGCCAGAAAATGAGAGCACCGAGCTGACCCATTGGTAAATTTAGTACATGTGGGCAAAAGAGGACGACCCAGTGGGCCCTGAGTGGGGAGAGGAAACCCAGTGGGATACCTTATGATTAGTGGGACTCCCACTTACACAGTGAGGTGGCGAGGAAACCCAGTGGATACCTCATGATCTAGTGAGACCCCTTTTACAGAGTGAGGAGGTGAGGAGACCTGAATACCAAGCCTTAGTGGGAAGCATGTTAGAGTGAGAAGAATGGATCTTCGAGATGGGGAGCAAGGAGACCCAATGGGATACTAAGCCACTCTTACTGAGTGAGGAGGCGAGGAGACCCATTAGGTTACCCCTAAAGATAGTGGGACCCCCTCTCACAGATGAGGAGGCGAGGAGACCTAGTGGGCTACCCCTACAGGTAGTAGGACCCCATTTCACAGATGAGGAGGCGAGGAGACCCAGTGGACTACCCCTACAGGTAGTGGGACCCCCTCTCAGAGCTGAGGAGGCGAGGAGACCCAGTGGGCTACCCCTACAGGTAGTGGGACCCCCTCTCACAGCTAAGGAGGCGAGGAGACCCAGTGGGCTACCCCTAAAGATAGTGACACCCTCTCACAGATGAGGTGAGGAGACCCAGTGGGCTACCCCTACAGGTAGTGGGACCCCATCTCACAGATGAGGAGGCGAGGAGACCCATTAGGTTACCCCTAACAGTAGTGGGACCCCCTCTCACAGATGAGGAGGCGAGGAGACCTAGTGGGCTACCCCTACAGGTAGTAGGACCCCATTTCACAGATGAGGAGGCGAGGAGACCCAGTGGACTACCCCTACAGGTAGTGGGACCCCCTCTCACAGATGAGGAGGCGAGATCAGTAAGCTACCCCTAAAGATAGTGACACCCTCTCACAGATGAGGTGAGGAGACCCAGTGGGCTACCCCTACAGGTAGTGGGACCCCATCTCACAGATGAGGAGGCGAGGAGACCCATTAGGGTACCCCTACAGGAAGTGGGACCCCATCTCACAGATGAGGAGGTGAGGAGACCGATTAGGTTACCCCTAACAGTAGTGGGACCCCCTCTCACAGATGAGGAGGCGAGGAGACCTAGTGGGCTACCCCTACAGGTAGTGGGACCCCATTTCACAGATGAGGAGGCGAGGAGACCCATTATGTTACCCCTAACAGTAGTGGGACCCCATCAAACAGATAAGGAGGCGAGGAGACCCATTAGGTTACCCCTGACAGTAGTGGGACCCCCTCTTACAGATGAGGAGGTGAGGAGACCCAGTGGGCTACCCCTACAGGTAGTGGGACCCCCTCTCACAGATGAGGAGGCGAGGAGACCCATTAGGTTACCCCCTCCCCCCCCCAGTCAGGAATCTGATATCATAGTGATCTCACAGCGATCAAATCGCTGATCTTATCACACGAGATAATTATGAGATCACTGCGAGATCAATCTGTAATCACATATTGATCTCGGAGCGATCTTGACATTTGATATCAATCTGTGAGATCATGTGATATAATTTCCATATTTCTTTTTTGACATAAAACTCGTAATACCTGAAATTAGGTATTTATTATAAACAAATGCAAACATGACTGATGGGACTTACAACCAGAGGGTACCTACCACATGTTAGCAACGTAAGTTCACATGACCAAATCCACCTACTTTTTGCTTAATTGTAGATGATGCCATAGCTACAGTCTTGCACCAAAAGCCAACACACGTGCACACAACGGCCAGCAGACATCCACCAGGCGTCACCACTAGGGCTATTCTAGTAACACCTGGTGATATCAATCAGATATCATCAATATGATGTGAGAGTATGAGATCGCTGTGAGATCATTATGAGATCAAAGTTTGACATGAAGTATGATATTTTACATAGCTGAGCATTATGTCATATCATGACCGGGGACACATAATATTGCGGAGTTGGCCAGCCGGTCTTTTCTTGGTACAAAGTTGCACTGTGTCTTTGTGAGTTGGCTGTTGTCTGCAGGTGAAATCTTTCTTGTATCCCCACCCTTTAAGGACTGCGTCTGTGATTTCTGTGTCAGACATGGGTGGTATAAGGTCTTCGTCAGCGTACATCTGCTGGAGTTCTTGAATCATATTTGTTATTCCGGGGTATCTGTGCCGACAGCATTCCCATAGCGGATGTGGTTTGCTAATCCATGCATTGTGTATGTTCATCCATTTCAGGGTCTTCATATTTCTAGCTTATTTGATGATGTTGCTCCACTCTTGCCATATGATTACTTGGTGTGGGTTTTGAATATCCGTTTGAACCATGGCTGGATATCTGGGCCGTATTTTCTGATCAACTGGTTTTGTAGTTGTGTAAAGCAGCTTGTTGAGGTTTCGCTAGTTGTCTTTGAGCTAGCTGTCTAATAGGGTTATCCATGTCGAGATGTGTTACCGCACCAAAGAGTGACACCCTGCTTAATAGCAGTGTAGCAGCAGGGTAGTGATCCTACCAGAAGGTAGCTTGCAGCATTAGCAACGTTCCCTGGCAGGCCTTGTATCTGCCGCAGTAGGTCCTTGTGATATTGTTCTAGTTGCTGGGACTGTTTGGTGGTTTGAGTTGAAGCATTTGGCCCATATAGGAGTCTTTGGATGTCATAGGTGTTGATCAGTGACGTTGATGGGTCTAAGCCGTTGATGCCATGTAGGCTAACTCCCATTAGTGCATATGCTTCTTGCGGATTTCACCTTGGCTACGTTTGGAGGGATGGACCCTTGCCTCCAATCTATTCCTAAGTGAGTGAATTCTGATGTGGTATAGACCTCTTTGTCACCGAGAGACCAACTCATGTTATTTTGCTTGCTCGGTGTTTTTGTAGGTGTTGTACAATAACAGTCTTGGTGGGGTGCAAAATCTCATGATGATCATCCGCATATTTGTTGCAGAAATCCATCAAGCCCTGAAGTTCCCAACGGCAGTATGAGATCAGTAGTTGGTCATCTGCTACTGTCGGGGCTTCTACGCAGATGTTTCCAATAAAAAGACCAATACGTGCTTTTCTCAATGCTAGGAGCCTTTCGATGGTAAACATTTTGTACACATTTGTGGATAATATCCCTCCCTGTCTCACACCTTGATTGACTTGGTATTCTCTACGGTTGGTGCCCTTGTATCTAATCACTTCTTTGTTGTCAGGGTATAGGTCATCAGTAAGTTTCCACAGGGATCTTCTGATAGGGGTGTTGTATAACTTGGTCTTCATCAGTGAGTGAGGCACGATGTCAAATGCCTTACATGCGTCCATGGAGCAGATATAAACTTCCCTGCTGGAAGCTTTAGATTCTATTAGGGATTCTGTCAATATGAGCGTGGCCATTCCGGGGTTGTGGCCTTCCCTGACAGCTTGCATGTCTGGAAAATTGTGTTGATAACAGAGCTCAGAGAAGTAACCGCTTCTTTAGAGTTAATCAGGAGCTTGAGATGCTCTGCTTTGTAGCCTTGCATGTCTGGTGCCTTCTTGGACTTAAGGGTGTTGATGACCTTGATAAGGGTGTGTGCTTCGATTGAGATTGTTTCATATGTAAGATCAGCAAGAATCGCATGTGGGCTATTACTTAATCCAAGTCGTCTGTGTTATTTGTTGGTGTAGCCAGCTCCTCCGCTGCCTGGGCAAACTGTTCTCACTAGATTTTCATCTGGTTATTTTTCCATTGGAATAGCGCTTGGTCGTCCTGGGAGGCATTAACGATCAGCTTGGATCTTTCGCTGGGTTCCTCTTGTCACTGGGTTGAGTGTACTCTGCGTGAGTGAGGTAGCTTATTTCTGGTAAAGAAATGAAAGTACAAATCCATGAATATGGATGATTTCAAAAGTCATATATAAATATATATATATATGAGAAATTAATTATGCAGCCAGAGTACCTTGAATAAAGGCTCAGCTGTGTCTGTCTTATTACACAGCATTCAGCAATATGATTGAATCAGTCAAGTCTTAGAGAAATATGCACAACTGAAGGATTTCTCTATTTACCGAAAGGAAACCCAACTCGATGATTCATGTCAGCAGCCAATATTAAAACCGATCAATCTCGCTAATTTTCATCAGATCCTTCATTTACTAATGGTAGGAACTGATACGGGTTTGTGTGGTTTTACTAGCGCCAAAAATAACTTCTTTGTTCTTTGCATTCTGCTTGGTTTCGCCAATGTTTGGTTCGCTGTAAATAAGCTTTTATGGAAGCTACCACATCCAATTTCCCATTGTCAAACTGCGAGAAGGCAGCAAAACGAAAACTAAAATAAATGGAAACAAATAAGATAGACTTTAGAGGCTTATGAAGATCAAATTAAAAAACAAGTACAGTACTTCTTCAAATCACCTGAAAGCTGATAAAATCGTGCATATAACAAGCACATAATTTTTGATACAATTTATCAGATTAATACTGATGCGGTATATAGTAAGTCAAGTTGAGGGTACCAACAGTCCCTGATTGCCGCTACACAAAAATTGTTTTGTTCTTTATTCTTTAGAGACATAGATGAGTATACTGGTGACTGGCCGCAAGTGCTGCTGTTGACTTGATATGGCCACAAGTGTTTCCAATGTTTGTTGAGTCGGATTGTGAAGGCATTTAATGGTGCTAGGATTAAACTATTTGGAAGGCTATTCCATTCATGAATGATTTTGTGTTTCAAGAAATGTTTCCTTAGATTAAGATGGATTCCACCTTCTACGTACAGTTTCAGATCATTTCTCCTAGAACTGCCGGTGTTCTTTGGTGGTTGCAGAGATATGTCCAAGTCATAGGTTCCAGATAGAATTTTGAAGGGGTTGATCTTCTCCCCACGAAGTCTGAGGAAGACTAGTTTTGGTAAGTTGAGGTATTTTAGACGATGTGTGTAGCCTTTGTCCAGTAGTCCCTTGACTGTTTTGTTGCATTTCATTGGACACCTTAGAGTTTCTGGATGTTTCTTTGGAGTGCAGGGCTCTACAATGATTGTCCATATTCTAGGTGACTGCGTTCTAGGGTATTGTAGATTTGAAATTGACCTTCTGATTCTCCTATATTTTGTGATGTCTTTTTGATGATGGTGTTTATATACTTTTCAAAGTTTAGATGCTCATCAAAGGTAATTCCCAGATCTTTCTCCTTGTCTACACGTTGTAGTTGTACAAGCGGTCTTGGTGGTGGTTGGTCAGTTTGCTCTTCCAGCGACTTGTTGGGTAATTTCCAAGTTTCTGCCTCCTTGTTTGAATACATTAGTCTACATTTATTGGAGTTGAAGGCCAGTAACCATGTGTGGGACCATTCTTATATTGTTGTGGTTGAGCTGGCTGTGTCTGGTGATTCACCAGACCCATGGTGAATAGCGAACATTAATACTTTGGAGTGGAGATTGTCTGGTAGGTCATTTATAAAAATGCCCCAGCACCGACCCTTACCACTTATTGCTGTTAATGCGAAGTTTCATCTTGTATTACCACTTGATGTTTTCGTTTTAGCAGAAGTTCCCAGTCAGGAATCTGATATCATAGGGATCCCACAGCGATATCATCGCTGATCTCATCACATAAGATAATTATGAGATCACAGCGAGATCAATCTGTAATCACATGTTGATCTCGCAGCGATCTCGACATTTGATATCAACCTGTGAGATCATGTTGACATCTTTGTGATATAATTTCATCATTTCTTTTTTGACATGAAACTCGTAATACCTGAAATTAGGTTCAAATAATTTATTATAAACAAATGCAAACATGACTGATAGGACTTACAACCAGAGGGTACCTACCATATGTTAGCAACGTAAGATTACATGACCAAATTCACCTTTTGCCTAATTGTAGATGATGCCATAGCACAGTCTTGCACCAAAAGCCAACACTCGTGCACACAATGTCAAGCAAACATCCACCAGGCGTCACCACTAGGGCTATTCTAGTAACACCTGGTGATATCAATCAGATATCATCAATATGATGTGAGAGTATGAGATCGCTGTGAGATCATTATGAGATCAAATTTTTACCTCATGAATTTTAGACAAGTATGATATCATACATAGCTCAGCATTATGTCATGTCATGACTGGGTTCTGATAGCCAGTTGAAGAATTTTCTGTTGATACCATAGTGTTTAATTTTGGAGAGAAGGCGTTTATGTGGAACAGAATCAAAAGCCTTTTTAAAATCCATATAGATGACTTCTGTGGTTTCTCTGTTGCCTCAGGCTTCTGTCTATTCGTAAAAGACTCTCAGGAGTTTTAAAGTGGTTGACCTTCCAGGAATGAAACCGAATTGTTGCGGGCTGAAGAGGTAGTTTGTTTTCATTTGATGCACAATTAAGTCACGTATAATGAACTCCATGAGCTTGCAGGCTATGTTTGACAAACTTTTACTTTCTTTTTTGTGGATGGCTGAGATGTTTCCGAGTTTCCAAATATTGGGGATTTGACCTGTTCATTTTAAGAGGCAATGCGATCACAACTGCTATTTCTTTTAGGACTCTTGGCATGATGTGATCAGGTCCAGGTGATTTGCCCTGTTTCAACTCCTGTATCTTTTTTTAAATGTTTTTCTCAAAGAAGCTTACCTGAGAAATATGTACCCAAGTCTTTTTTTCCAGACAAATTAAAGATTGCAAGAGTAACACCTTTGTTTAAAATTGGGATAGCACAATGTTAAAAAATTACAGACCAGTGTCAGTACTATATGTACTGCCATTACTTTCTGAGACATTAGAAAGATTAATGTACAATAGAATAATCAATTTTATCAATCACCATAAATTGTTCTACAAATATCAGTTTGGATTTAGGGAATGTCACAGTACTATTTTGGCGTTAATTGTTCTAGTAGAAAGATTACTCAAGCAATATTTATTTATAATGGAGAAATAGTATTCGGAGTTTTTCTAGACTTTCAGAAGGCATTTGATACTGTAAACCATATTATATTACTTAATAAACTAGATAAATATGCCCATAAATGAATTAAAGACTATTTAACAAATAGAGAACAGTATGTGTGTATTGATAGATATAATTGCAGTAAGAGAGTGATAACCTGTGGGGTTCTGCAAGGTTCTATCATAGGTCCTTTTCTTTTTCTTTTATATATATATATATCAATGACTTTGCTAATGTTTAAAAAACCTATTTTATTTGCTGATGATTTTAATGTATTTTTTATCAGGAAAGTCCTTACAAGAAACTATAGAAACATGCACCTAGAATTAATTGTGAAATGGCTTCAAGCAAATAAACTCTCTTAAATGTTTCTAAAATCCATTTCATGGTCTTCCATGGTGCATGCCTAAATATAGATAGAACAACAGATGTATAACAAACTGATAGATAAAGCAGAAAGTACTAAATTTATAGGGGTAATATTGGACAGTAATCTCTTTTGGGCAAGTCATATACAAATGGTAAAAAGGCAAATCCCTTTTGGGCAAGTCATATACAAATGATAAATAGGCAAATCCCTTTTGGGCAAGTCATATACAAATGGTAAAAAGGAAAATAGCTCGGGTTTGGGAATTATAAACAAGGTAAGAAAATCCTTAAATGAATCAGCACTGGTTACCTTATACAATTCTCTATTACATCCGCACCTTTTGTATTGCATCGAGGTCTTGGGGGTAGCAGCAAATGTTTACATAGATTCCCTGTTTAAATTACAAAAAAGATCAATAAGGTTAATAACATCAGCTCCGTAAAGGGCTCCGATTTTCAAAAACCTAAAAATACTCCCCTAGAGAAACTTTTTATTTGCTGCTTTATCATATTCATGTTTCAATTTACCTACTGTGTTTGATGGATGTTTTTTAAGAATAGCTTTTATTTTACCAGACAAAATCAGACACTTAAAGTGCAGAAGTGTAAGATTTCAAGGTGTCAGAGGCTGGAACTGTAGTAAATAAAATAGACAACCTTTGCAGCCTACACACCTTACAAAAGAAAATTAAGTCATTTCTTAACATTCAAATATGAATATATTCATACATTAATAATGAGTGTCATAATTTTTATGAATTTTGTCTGTTGTGTAAGATCTTCATAATGTGGTACTAATGGTATGATGACATTTAATAGTTTTATCCTTTCCTGAATATACAGAGGACAATCTAAGAGGAAATGCATTTCATCTTCAACTTCATTTAATTTACAGTAAATACATATTCTATTTTCTTTAGGTGTACAAGGCCACATGTAACGACCAATTTCAATGCACAAGTTTTAATTTGTACTTTTGTCGCTTGATGAGAGAATATAGGATATCGAGATTATCTGAAGTTCTACAGTCAGCTTTAAAGCCAAATTGAAAACCGTTATCCATCTCGAGTACTATGTTTTTGTATTTAAGTCTAGGTTTTAGAATAGACTCTAAAAGCTTTCCTAAGATGTTATCTTCCTATATATGGTTATCGGGAACATTTAGTGATTCTTTTTTGCGCAATGGGTTTATAATGCCAAGGGCCCAGTCATCTGGCCAGTCCCCTTTGTCAAATATTACATTAAATAGAGCATATAATATCATGTCAATGTCCTCTGTAGCATATTTAATAAATTCTGCAATAAGACCATCCGCACCTGCAGCTTTGTTTCTTTTTAATTTCCTAATATGACACCTGACTTCTTCTATCGTAATTGGGCTGTTACAAATCTCGTTAGCTAGATTAGGTGTTTGAGTTTCATCTGTATATATGTTATTTTTATCTGTTACATAGTAATTATCAAGGAAAGAGTATATTTTTTGCATGTGTTCTTTATCAAAGTAGCTTACCGCAGGAGGTGCGACTTGGGTTTGAAAGTACTCTTCGAAGTCTTCTTAACATAACTATTATTCACAGGTTTTGGTTTAAAAGCTTTCCAGAGATATGAGTAGGAGGCAGGATCGTTTCCCCTATGATTTTCAAGCTTATTCCGTATTGCTTCATTATAGGTTCTCTTCTGTTTCTGTTTAACCCTATTATATTCTAACTCTAAGCTGAAGTAAGTAATGTTATGTGGAGTTACAGTTATGTCTTTTTCTTTTGCATAGTCTCTCATTTGCTTTTTTAGTTGTTTACATTCACTGGTAAACCATTTATTTTTTGGAAAATTACTGTTGTTTCCTTTTTTGTTTAAAAGTTGGCTTAATTGCACTGTCTAGAAAGTTTTTGAAATCCCTGGAGAGTTCATTTCTATTTTTCTGGTTGTCCGATGTCACCTAGAAGCTTCCCTTCATAATTGTTATGTTTTAGTTTTTGCTAAAAATTCAAGGTCCCAGTTGCCTTAATTATGGGCTGAGAGCTGCAGTCATGCTCTAAGTAAGATATATATATATTCATAAAAGATAAATCACAGGTCAAACCGCGAAAGCTAAAAACGTCCAGGTTAATCAGGCGTGTAGAGCTCTATTTAGCCTAACACATAAATGCTATAATCTAGACTTGCCCATTGACATCCAGTCAGAGTAATTTGACCAAATGATCTCCCCAATCCTGCTTTATGGATGCGAGATCTGGGGTTTTGAAGACTTATCCTTACTAGAAAAATTTCATATTAAATTCTGCAAAAAACTATTAGGAGTACACAAGTACACACCAAATAATTTAGTTCTCAAAGAGTTAGGACGACATAAACTGTCAGAAACTGTTGAGAATAGGATATTTAACTACTGGGTAGAAATAAACAGTGAAAAATGTTGCAAACTAACTAACATCATGTTAAAGATATCTATAAAGCCCCATGGCTCAATAAAGTTAATAATATTCTAAACAAGTCAGGAATGACCTATCTCTGGCATGCAGACTTAACACATTTTAATAAAGACTGGCTTAAACTAACAATGCAAAACAAACTCACAAAGACAGGAACAAGATGCAGAACTAAATTCTAATCGCCAATGTTTAACTTACACAGAACTACACCAAAAACATCAGCTAGCTCCTTACCTAAACTTATTAGATAGAATATTGCAATGTAGGCCCCTTACTAAGATTAGATGCCTGAATAATAAATTACCAATTATTACTGGCCGGCATAGATATATCTAAGCATTGAAAGAAATGAAAGGTACTGTTTACTGTGTCAGTCAGAAGACTTAGGACCCTCTAGAGGTGATGAATAGTCTACCACTTTCATACTTCCCTTTTTCCACCAAAACAGAATCTCTCTCTTAAAAAAGTATCACTGATAGAACTCTTTAATTCGAAAAGATAATGTAACTTTAGCGAAGCTCAAAATTGTGTGATATTATTGTAACAAAATTTGAAAATAGTCAACAATGGAGGGATTGCACAACTTGCTCATAGCCCCTGGTCAACATCTATGATTTGTGTGTATTTCAAATTGTATGTTTTTAGGATTTCAAATATGTTTTTTGACTTATTTTATAGGCCGCAGGAGCGGCCCCGTAGGGGCCGCCCGTAGGGCTTTTATGACTAGAGATTGGCCAAACACAAAATCTACTGTCATGCTATTCTCAGATGACCGGATCGAACTATGTTGTCCTAATTAATCTGCGCGGCCATGATGCGCACAAAATAATAATGACCTACTTACACAAAAATCATTCTTTACTTAGGATTTTCCTGACAAACTTGAAGAAACTCACGTTAGAACTCGGTTAATGACCATTTCTAGGTGATTCCAAGACTGGACAAGCAGTAGAACTATGGTTTTGAATGTTTCATGGGACATGATGGGAGCCATGTCCATTGCCATGAGGCTTGTCAACTAAATGAACGTTCGACCAATCAGAGTAGAGCTTATTTCTTTGCAAGGCCATTTTGCAAGGCAACGAGCTCTAACAGACTCTGTGATTGGCTGTGGCAGTTAGGCCTTAGAAATTAATGCATAAGGCCTCATTGTTCATCAGTAAGACTACGCAAGCAACGAGCAGAAGGGAATGAAATAAAGCTTAATTGCAGAAGGAAATATGAACTAACAGTAATGCAAACAACACCAACCTGCAGTCCATTGATAAGATATCAATAAGGAAAGAGAAGGCCGTTATTTTCGGGAAAAGCCCTAAAATAGTACCAGGCTATAAATAGATGTGGGCGTGGCCTAATGCAAGCACGTACTTTTGTTTACAAATGAATCTGTGTGTTGACAACTCGGTTTTGACAGCTTGCTGATAACCCGATTTTGATAGCTGATTAGTCAAATAGGTGCAGTTCGATTTCTCCTGTGTCAGAAAATGTTACCAACAGAAACAGCTTAATCTAGTGGATGACCATAATGATTACATCAATGACTTCAATACAACATTCAACACCAGTTGAATAAATCACTTCAGTGAAATTGACCGCGACAGTGATGCTAATGAAACATCATGGGTTTTAAACATACAACAGAATATCAATGATGAATATGTATTTTCTGGATTTTGTTTAGACACTGAAATTTAATGTCACTAATTTTCATGCTATTTCCTATAAATGGCATGTGGTATGACAGTCGCTAACCATGTAGACCAAAATTGCTACTTAGGTATTTTCTGAAAACTGTTTGGTACAATATATTTAAATACGTCTGAATTTCAGTCTTATACACTTTTCTGGTGTGACATGACAGTCGCTATCCAAACTAGTATCACAAATTAATTAATCAACCTTGCAAACATTATTTATTTATGTGGACTATATAACTATAACATTCACTTAAAGATAATATATGATAAACCTGAATATATTATCTTTAATATAAATATATTGTCTTTAGGTATATTTAATATCTATCTATATAAATACACAATTCATTGCATCAACAATGCAATTTAATTTAATTTTGTTATATAGAAGAACCCTTAAGTCAGGGGCAGATCCAAAATTGTTTGCAGTGTTCCCTCTAATTTCTTATGCACAGTGATGTATTAGGCCAAGAAGGGGAGGGGGGCTAAGAGCCCCCTAGTTCAGTTACTGGACTAAGAACCCCCCTTAAACCGCCCCCCCCCCCCCCCTACCTTTGAATCTGCTACAGCTCTTAAAAAAAAGGGTATAAAAATGCCATGGTACATGTACATGACACAGGATTATCCATGCGGCCCCTCATGCACATTGCATTATCATATTATACTTTTTGGCTATACCACTCATGGTCATGGTGGTTGGCACTTTCCGTGACTATGTTCATCGTGGCATGATCGTGCGTTCAAGCGTGGTAATCTTTGGTTCCCCCTAGCGGGCGATCCTGAAACACGTCCGGCCATCTGCTGGCGCTTGCTGCGCGATCGGTTTTCCGGGACGCTAATTTTCGAATGGTTGTAGCTGATTAGGATTGCTGGATCGTCTACACATATAAAAGAGGGGATTTCAAAATATTGGTTTTCCGTCACTATGGTCCGTTTGGGTGAGTATCCTGGCTACTTCCTACGAACGCGTCGCGTTGTCGGTGATTTCAGAAATGTAGGAATCTACTAGGATAGCTTGCATGGGCCTTGGCCTTGGCCTATGATTCCTCAGCAGCGACTGGCTGTGCTACATTATGTAGTATAGAACGAGCATATTAGCATAGGCTAAAGTTATTGTATAGCTGGATATACTGTAAAACAGACAAACATAACATGTATAGATATAAATAGGCCCTACCGAGCCTTTGCATAGGGACTAGATAGATCTTCATTAATTTTAAGTGTGGCAAGTAGGACTCAGACTGTAATGTCAACCTTTATCTTTAATACAATACGATACGTATCATATGATACGATGTGCAGTGTCATATGTTTTTGCTGTTTATGCATGTATGTTTATACTTTATCTGCAATGAATTAACTGATGTGGCAGGCCTGTTTTCATAGTCTGCAAAGTCACTTTTTATTGCACATAAAAAATTATCTTTCTGGCACTGAAATTCAAGATATTTGAACATTGTCAGTTGTCTCCCTGGTGCATTTGCATGATTTGCATGTTTTCATTTAGAATTCTGTTAGGAGTAAATTTTAAATTTAAATTGCACAAATATCAATTTATGGGGCAAAGTTGCTTTGCTCAACTCAAGAAGAACTACACTTCTTTATGTAAAGTAGTTCAAATTATTTTGGTGTTTTTGTTTTCGGTGTTTGGTATATTTTCATATAATTATATGCTTCATACTTACATATTTTTATGTTGTGTGTGAAAAGTGGTATGACATTTAGAAGTGGGACATTGCTCTCATTTTTTGGCATACACATGTCATATATAATGATATTTGTGTATACAACAGATCACGTATGACTGAATCAATACATTTTTGGATGATAACAGCACTTTAACATTCCTGTATTCAGTCAGCAATATCGATAGCACTGATGATAGTTTCTGTTCATAAATGTCTTCGACATGATGCTGGGAAATGATGGACGTTGGAATACTTGCATTATTTGTCTTGGTTTTCCCCTTAGTCAGAGGAAAAGCCTGATTATTACTTTTTTTTTTATACAAGCTTGTATTGTTTCACAATATGGAGTCAGTCAACATTACGATTCTGGGCTGAGTGCCATAATTATGATAATGGTCTCTCTCATTATCAAGCTCATAATTGGCCAAGATATGTGATGTTTACTTTGATATTACATGTATGAACGTGCATGATAAATTGACTTTTTTTTATTTGCCCTGTGTCAATTTGTTATGCGCATGAACTTGCATGTTAGGTTTTTTTACCACAAACATTTCAAACAAGATGTCTTACCACGAATATCTCATCGTCTGGCTTGCTTATTTTACATTCTGTCTGGGCGTGTTGTGAGTGCCGTTCTATTCTGGTATTGATGTTAGGATTTTGCTTAGATCAATATAGATGTGATCAATATAGATGCAGGAAGGAATAGGACTCGAGAGATGAAAAATTACATTCTCACTTCTATAGTTCTCTTGCCATCTAGTAGTTAGATGGTTCACTTCAATATTTTGACTAATAATAGTAATATCCAAACGGAGGGTGGGGGCCTAGCTCAGTTGTAGCTTGCTGGGCTTCCAACC
The DNA here is from genome assembly GCA_932294295.1 of Alitta virens. Lineage (NCBI taxonomy): Eukaryota > Metazoa > Annelida > Polychaeta > Phyllodocida > Nereididae > Alitta > Alitta virens. The sequence goes on along the minus strand of OW028578.1, from coordinate 7,398,400 downwards.
ACTGGGTCCCGGGTTTATTTCCCGGTCCTATGTTGAATGGCTGTTTCATCCGTCATCTCATGCCATGGTCTCTGCCTGTCCTAATGAGCCCATCAGGTGCAGAAATACAGGACCTAAACCACCCAATATCCAAGTGGTCTTAAATAGGGAACTGCCTTTTAGGCAGTTTTGAGACCCAGTTAAGTGGTCTTAAAATCAAGGCAGCCATAAAATATTGTAAAAATGAGAGGTCTTAATTATGGGTTTCCGCTGTGTTTTTCGTTTCGGCTCCAAGACTTGTAATCCCAAGACCTTGAAAGTGTTTTTAAATTGGTTCAAGGTTGCTTATAAGTTATAAATATATTAAAATGTTTTTGTAAAATGTATCAATTTTATTATCTCACTCATGTTGGTCACAAGTTTGAGTGAAGATGCTGCAAGATGTCTTGTATATCACTGACCTACATACATATAGATGATACAGCAAGTTCATCACGATTTGTATCTGAAATTTTTGACATACATATATGTATGCATAACACAAAATCCTCGCGTGATAGAGACATTCTGACTTTGGAACCGGCACCAAATATAGTCAATATTACTTGTTTTTGTCCTGTTTTTTGTTGACCAGTGGATCTTCAATCGTTCTGAAACCTGTTGGGTTTTAATTAGGATCTGCTATACATTATTTTGCTTAATATGTTTTGTTATTTTATTACAGAATTGAAATTTGAATCGTGAGATGTGGCTGCTATAGTCGTTCATTCTTCATATTCATGCAGTGGTTCATAAAAAAAAAGTAAGTTATGGGGCTTATTCCAGCTGTTGGCAACATCTACTGGTGCCCTGAATTATAAAATTGGCAAATGAGAAATTGTTGTCCAATTAATGCATTATTGTGTGGAAATTAAATTGATGAATAAATTCACTGAGTAATCGAGTCATTTCAGGATCAATTAGTTCTGGAAAAGTGTGCGATGGTGTTAATTTAACTTCGATGCATTTGCAGTATATTGTCGCTTTGTACATAAAGTCGAACATAATAACTTACAACAAAAGCATATTGACTAGTATGCATTGAATTTATAGTGCACTGTACTATTGCACAGATGGCATAAACAAACTTTGTGCTTTCACTAATCAGCTCTATATTTTGTTACGTTGTATAATATATATATATATATATATATATATATATATATATATATACTCAAAAACACATGTGCATTGTTTTACTTGTCTTTTATGTATTTTCAGAAATGGTAGTTCCAGATCATTCAATCGACAGTGTCGACAGTTCACCTAATTCACCAAGAAGGGAAGCACATAGTACACATGGTAACAGAAGGGGTGAGGTAAATTCTCTTCCCGAACATTCCGAAACGCAGGATTCCGGAATTTCATCTTTGAATACATCTAGCCATAGGCCTGGCCGGTTAGACAATTTTGTGGAGCAGGACGGTGGTTACAGTTTAGGTTATTACAGCGCTGCTGATGCATTACCTGAATGTTATCCATCAAATCGCGCCTCTATAGTAAGAAAAAATAAACAAGTATCAGAAAAGATTGATACGTCATTACGTACTGACCATGTGTCATTACGTACTGACCATACGTCACTACATACTGACCATATTCAAGTATCTCCAACGCCAGAACGAAAAGTTATAACATTGCATGAAGCTTCTGTTATGAAAATAGAATTATTGATAGTCTCCCAAGACAAAGATGGCGATAATGAAATACTGCTCGCTGCAATGAAAGGTATAGAGATTTACGTTATTTTGCTTATTAAATGCCTAGTAGAACGAAAATGTCCAAAGTACTTGAATCTTTCTAATGATCTCGGTCAGAGTATACTCTACTTGACAGTATATCACAATATGTTGAGAGCAACAACGTTGCTAGTAGAAATTGAAGAAGTTGAGTTGGATACGAGGGATAATAATGGAAATACTCCGTTGCATTTAGCGTGCCAAAAAGGATTTTTAAGTCAAGTCAGGGCTTTGACTATGGAATTAAAGAAGCCACAAAATACAGTTAAAAGGCAACACTCTGAATTGACAGAGTTAGAATCAGAGAGAAGAGCAAGACAAAAATCGCGATCATCTGGTCGAGAACTTGCGGAATTGCTTAACTATAAAGGATGGAACAGCTTGCACGTCGCTGTCCAAAATGGTCACATAGACATTGCGAATTACCTCATTAAAGAACTGAAAATGAATCCAAACACCCCCGGGGGATCACGGGGTATGACTTTATGTCACATCGCCGTTGAAAATGACGACGTACCGATGCTCATTTATCTGATTCGACACCCAAAAGTTGACGTGAACATAATGACGTATGATAAATGGGCAGCCGTACAGTTTGCGACATTTAAGCAACTGGATCACATAGTCAACCTCCTTGTGACATTCAATGCGCATGTGGGAGATGTTAAATACTGTCAGACGCTTCTAGCAAATCAAGCAAGTGCACAAGATGATGATGATGATGACGATGAAGAAGATGATGATGGGAGCTGATGAAGGGACTAATTTTGATATAATTTGCGCTTATGCTTCATTGCTAGATGTGCAAACTCACCACAAGCACAAAGCAATAACCGCAAGTTATGATACAAGCTTGACGAGGATTTCATGTTTTTTCGCACCAATAGAAAATGATGCAGTTTAGTGGATTGCATCTTTTCTACTGAAGGCGGGAATATGTAAGGGCAGTTTCCCATTGACTCCCACAATCAATAATTGGACCATTTATTTGCGATGAGCTATTTCAGTAGACACAACAACATATGAAGATATTAGCCGATATTCTCATGTTCTATTTCGGTAAAAAATATAAAGATCTATGGCGTTGTGTTGTACCACGCCACGTATATTTGTGAAGAGGAATTTTTGACTCTGTAATACATGTGCCGGTTATGCTCGTGCACAGTTGTGTATGTGTTATGATATAATCACCTTGATGATACCAATATTTAACCAGGAATTGAAGGGAATAAATGTACAAGTGTTAATAAACATTAGTTGGGTGATATTTTAATCTTTGACTGACGTTCTTTAGAATCAAACTTAAGATGTTTAGTTTGTTTTGATTGTTTTATCTATTAATACTTATACTTATTTTTCTTTAAATTGATTTGTGATAGTTGATTGATGATTGATGGGTAATGGAGAATTTGCATTTAAAATGAAAGTATTATTATTCTCACAGGCAGCGAATGGCAATACAGTTGTATATTGCGATGACATTTTCACCGAGTTAAAATATGTAGCTTTAACTGCCTTGTACTTTAACTTTGCCGTTTGTGTTGTGTTCTTTGAAGTAAAGAAATTACCTTAAACATATTACCAAAAACATAGAATAAGTCTTCCTTTTTCGTTTGTGTTGTACCGTGAAATGCTGGCGACCATGGAGTCATGTCTTCTAAAGACTCCATATTAAGACTACTTTGATGATCAACCAGCTTCGCATCAAATAATGGAAAATAATGAATGTTAAGACATCAGCCAGTCAGGATTGTCTGTGAAAACCTCAACCATAATCCAAAGCAGCTTGAATTAAATTTCTTACAGTCACTGCATAACTAAACATCAAAATACTATTTGTTATTGTATTGATGTGTCTTAATTTGCTGCCAAATGTTTATTGGGTTTAAAGGCAATCATGTTATCAGGCCCATCACTCTATTAGGTACACCTACTCTAAATATACATGTCATATATTTCATGCACAATTTCAGTTTTGGTATACATGACACAGATAGCATTTATTTACATGCCTGTACTCGTAAAGTCGACATAGTACGTCTGTCATGCAATTGTAGATTAAACCGGGCATGTTTACATTTGCCTTTTACAGGGCAGGGCATCTATGCTGGGAAAATGTGGTTCATCATTACATTTGCCTCTTGAAGCTGGTCATATGAGCTGACTGTAAGCTTAAGACCAGTAACATTTAGATAATATTTACATTACAATACAAAAGGGCTTGTAAATTTTAATTAATAATATTGATGAAGTCTACAGATTTGGGAAACTTTCTGTGAAGTGGCTGAGCACTATAGAAAAATAATTTTTTATGAGCCGATCCTATGTAGCAGGGGAGCACTTTTCTCTTTTATTCTTCTAGTTGAAAATATGTTATATTTCAGTTATGCACTATTTACCTTTGAGTGCACTGAAACTTCTTGAATGTTCTCTAGTGGACTTTACACGTCAGCTAACAAGTCAGCTCCAGAAAAAAGTGCAATTTATCTGAAAAATAAAAAAATAATAAATAAAAAATGTTTAAATTTAAATGGTTGCAATAACAGTCCAGTAATATATCAAATTACTATTGGTATGGAAATGTCTAAACATATAAATTAAATTGGAAAAAAGAAACTGGCTTTGCAGTATGCCTAAATGATGAAATGTCCTCCTCTCAATTCGATAAATTAGCACAGAGTCCAACTGCTGTGTTTTTTTATATTGTTTGTGTCAGTGATGGTTTAAAATTTATGAGCTTGAAATAAGATGCCTCGAAAGGCACTGACCTAGTTAAAATGGTTGTCAATGGTTGTCAATGGTTGAAATCAACAGACTTGAGTCTCAATTCAACAGTTTTTTGTTTTATTTTGATGGGGGAAAGCTCCAGGGACTCGGAAAATAATTGGTCGCGAGTCATAACTTTTTCAATCAAGGGGGTCGTCGTCTATGTTAAGTTTAAGTCATGACTCAGTAACTACGTACTCGGTTCTTTCTTTCAATTTTTTAACCACTCTTTGTATGTGTAATGGGAATTTTCCAAAAGTTGACCTTTTTTGAAGTTGTCCAAGTTTTAATAGATGGTTATATCTGGAATTTAATTGATGATTACGGACTCCGTGGTTATATTACACTATAGATGTTATATCTGGAAATTAACTGATGATTGCGGACTCCGTGGTTATATTACACTATGTATAGATGTTATATCTGGAATTTAACTGATGATTGCGGACTCCGTGGTTATATTACACTATTTATAGATGTTATATCTGGAATTTAACTGATGGTTGCGGACTCCGTGGTTATGTCACACTATATATGTATATAGATGTTGTATCTGAAATTTAATTTATGGTCGCGGACTCCGTGGTTATATCACACTATATATAAAGATGTTATATATATATATATATGAATTTAACTGATGTAAGAAACAAAGATACACACAAAAAATGTCAAAATTTAAGACAACCGACAGTATAAGAAGTTTTTTTTTTTTTTTAACATAGACATTGCATACTTGTGGTTAAACATTGATATTCACATGGAGTGACTCCATGATATTCATGAGCCAGCATCCAGGGTATTTGGGAGTTTGTGGTATGGGTATTTCCACATATATTTTTCCTGTGTTGGGATCTATTTTTGGATTATCAACCTTCATATTTGTTAACACAAAAGACTGATTACTATTGAGACACAATGTGAATGGTTATAACATTTTAGATAAATTCTGACATGCTTTTAGGCCAGGGTTGATGTGGTTATATATATAAATATGGAACTGTAAAACAACTAGTGTTTTGTTTGTAGGCTACATGAACCTTTTTTTTTCTTTTTTCTTTTTGGGAATGTTGTGTGGGTTTTTCCCCTTTTTATTTTAAGTTTAAAAAAAAAGGAGATTAAGACACACAAAAAATGTATGTAACTATGTACATTATTGTAGACTGAGATAAAATGGGTCAGTCATAAAATCATTAGTCTTTCATTCATGCATTGATGCATTAATTCATCAAAATGTCTAGTAGTATACTCATCAGTTGTTTCGCAATAAAAACAGAATCTATCTATCTATCTATCTATCTGTCTATCTATATATCTATCTATCTCTATATATCTGTCTATCTTTATCCATCCATCTGTCTATGTATGTATGTATGTATGTATGTATGTATGTATGTATGTATGTATGTATCTATCTATCTATCTATCTATCTATCTATCTATCTATCTATCTATCTATCTATCTATCTATCTATCTATCTATAAAACATTATTTTCTCATTTTCTTTGTGTAAAACCACAAGCTTATCACGGCTTTTCTTCTTTTTTTTTTTTTTTTTCACAGGCTTATATTGCTAAGGTCCCTCTGCTGTGGCAGATTGCTTGATATGCTGCCTAGGGCAGTTCTAATGAAAATGTGATAATGGTGTTTCAGCAGCTGCACAATACTCCAGGGTCTGATAAAAACTCGGAAGTGCAATTCAAGGGTACTTTAGCAATGGAACTGAATGGTTAGATTACAATGGACCCCCCACAATTAAGACCACCTCGATATTAAGATCCCTTCATTGGGTCCCAAAACTGGTATATGTATATATACATGGCCAAATGTGCCACGTGCGTTTTCCATGAGAAGGAGGAATGCATGGAAAATGCACGGTTTTTAGCTAATTATATTGAGGCAAAAACCATATGCGTTTATCCAAACGCATGGAAAACGCACGTGGCACATCTGCCATTTTAAAAGAGATCAGTGGAAAAACACTTCTGGGATTCTCAAAGTTGCGGACAACAAAACAAAATAATGCTAATTAATAAACTAAATTACTGTTTTTAAACATACGTATTTATAGATGACAATTTTGTCACTTTAGGTGAATTGTAGTATGATTTCATCAGATTGACTGGTGATCTGACATCTGATTGGTTAGTGGTCTACTCAAGCATATCTGATTGACTATCTGTAACAGATGATCTGATTGTCTTGGGATCTCCAATAGATGGTCTGATTGGCTGGTTTAAGCAGCCAATCGGATGGTCTGTTAGAGATCACTGGCCAATCAGATCATCTGCTATACAGATATCGCCATCTGTTCTGACTTCTGAACCACATTTCTAGAAGACACTCAGGAATTTTTAATAGTATGTTTTTTGTTGTTGTTGTTGTTGTTTTTGGTAGCGTGTGTACCGTCACAACATATGGTAATTGTCTGTCACGTGCACATACATGTATTAGCCATTTAACCAAGGTATTAGCTCGTATTACTTGTTTAGCATTGATGGTTGCACCATGGGGGCTACCCCTGTTTAGTCCAAGGGTCTTGTCTCCATGGTTACACGAGGTTGATATCACGTGGTTGCTGATGGTTGCTGTTACATTTTATCAATGATACTTAACTGAGCTTTTTCTGAAAATGTCAATATGTGCGCTCGATTTGAGTTAGCTTAAGTGTAATATTTAATCTCCCTGGAAAAAAAGAAAAGAAAAAAAAGATCGATGTATCGTGAAAGTGGGCCAGTGGAGCAGCAGGGTATAAGGGGGGGGGGGGGAGTAGGTCGAACCAAATATCATTTCAACCGCCCTTCTTTGCCCCAAGCCTCCTGTAAATATTATCAGGGCGTAGCCCAACAACTGGGGGGGGGGGGGGTCAACACTGGTCAAAGGGACTTGCAAAGGAGGGGTGCCCCCCCCCCCCACAGGGGTTTTTGTACCTGGTTTAGCCACTTCAGTTATATAATATTATATAAACTAAATATGACACCAATACACAGGTACAAAAACCCCCTGTGGTGCCTCCCCCCCCCCCCCCCGCTTAATTCCGGCCTCTACGCACCCGAATTGGAAACTTCTATCACGCCCAGGGCCGGTCCTAGCACTTGCGGGGCCCAAAGCGGGTCCTTTGCATCTCCTAATTATGTTTTTAGAAAGTGAACACAATTTTTATTTATTTATTGCTTTTCAGTTATCAGCTTGGCTCATTAATACAGTTGTCCTATTTAGGCGCGGGGCCCAATGCAGCGCCTTGTTTGCGTTGCCCTAGGACCCTGATCAGGCCTTTCATGAGAGTTCGAGTTGGAGCCTGGTGATATGTTGATAACCTACTTGTTCATCCATGGAGAAGAGTACTTATCTCCATGGTTTTTATATATGTACTTATCATAAGTTGTTGCTTGTTGTCATTTGTGACATCCAGGGTACGGATGTTGTAAACTGGATTTTTAACACATATTATATTGTTATATTGCTATCAATACGAGACAATAGCTCTTATCATATATAATAAATAGGATGTGATAAACTATATGATACTGCTAAATAACCATTGGAACCATAAGTGTAGTGCTGTTAATTACAATATTTTTTCGTCAGGCTAACACAAACGCATACCTCATAAATACGTCTCATGATGTCTGATCAAAGAAAATTGCAGCACTAAATTAAAGATTACACGATTTATGTACAGGAAATTGATATGATATATGCCCTGCTTTGTTATAGTAGTCTGGGAGCTTCAAAAGTAATACTTTCCCATGAGAAAATAACGATATAGGAGCAAGCTGTTTGTCATATATAATGTTTTTTCACGTCATTTTCTTTATCTTAAAAAAACAAAACAAGACAAAAAAACAAAAAAAACAAGTCATTACAAATACAGACTCATAAATTTATCTAAGAGTTATATATATATATATATTTTATTTTTATTTTTTATTTTTGAATAAGCATTGACAGGATGTATTTTGAAAGCTTAAGATAACACGTGTTTGACCTACAATGAATACTTTCCAGAAACATTAACTGTCGGAAATACAAGTTTCTGAACTCTTATCTGGAGATCAGATAGGCCTTGATTAATTGCCAATAACATGAAAAAAAAAAAAAAAAAGAGGAAGGAAAAAAAGAAGAATGAAAACTAAAAACCATTGGCTTGGCGAAATATAATATAATTTGCTATAAATTGCCAGCTGCTAGATACTGTATTTTTAACTGTATTTTCTTGAAACACATCTCATAGAACATTGTAAACTATAAGAATGATTATTATATAAAAAAATGTATAGCATATTTGTGTGAAACTTAAGACCATGGAATTAGTCAGGGAGGAGATGTATCTCGTACTCTTAAAATATAATTTTTTATGGCTTAGTGAACTTGTTGTGTAAGGACCGAATATAAGCTATTTTGGACTGGTTGGAATTTTATTGTTGAATATATTGTAAGATCTAATGTAATCTTACATCAAGTCTAATCAAACATCTAATCGTTCAAATTGACCATTGAATTGTTTGTTTAAAAAAAAAAAAAAAAATATATATATATATATATATATATATATATATATATATATGATGTAATGTTGTAAAAGAAATACTCATGCACACGTCACTTAAATACAAAAACATTATCATTACTGTAATATAAAATCTAATCTATAAATTAACCTTATGGATATGAAACCAAATGTTTGAAGGACGTCCTGTTTTATGCAATAACATGCCCAGGATGTATATAGTATTATGTAATGACCCGGAATTTTGAAATCTCTATATATATGGTCCCAATTTCTGAAATGGGAAGTAGGCCTTGTTTACAAGATTACAGACAATTAACACTCACCATCCTTGTTTTCAGGATTTGGATTGTAAAATTTTCAAATTACCTCTTGAATCATTTAAATCTGCAAAAGGTTTCAAATCCTGCAGTAAGCATTGGGGGTTCTACTCTGAACATTTGCATGTTTAACAATTTTTATTTTTATAGATTTTTATTTCGAAGATATCAAAGGGTTGCCTGATCAGCATTTAACTATTTTTCATCTGGGCCCTTCGCAGTAACAAGTATATAAGATAATAAACGCATAAAACATGTTATAACATATTCATATATAGATACGTAACATTAATATCATATAAAATCGACAAAATATAGTTATTAACAGCCATGTACTGTAACTCTTTTGATATGTTGCTTTAATAGAATCTTAAACTTATCAATAGTAGTAATTTCTCTTAAATGATTTGGTAACTTGTTACTGTTCCTAGGTCCTCTGTAGAAAAGCAAATAATAACGGATTATGCATGCTAATGCTGACTTATTTAGCAACTGTATGTTTTATGGTGGCACCAAGCTTATTATTTGGGACTACTACATTTTCTATTTATTTTACTGTAAAATAAACTTCTTTTTTTTTTTTGATCAACAGGTGTCCTGGATAAACCCCATTCAGAATAATTAACCAACTGAACTGAAATTTGCATGGTTGTAACCTTTTTCTTTTAACTTTCACACGCATCCGTTTTTTGCAAATTAAAATATGAGTAATAACCAAAAATTTTCCGCAAAGTTCAGAATTTAATTAAAATACAGCTAATTCGAACATTCTATTCAAATGTATTGTGTACCTAATGAGGAAAGCATGAAATTTGGGTTTTCTGAAAAGAAGAAAAGTCCATATTTGTATATACACAAAATATTAAGGAAATGTGATTTCCTTTGTATACACATATATATGTATATTACATTAAGGAAATATATATATTTTTTTGGTAATACAGTTGAACCTTAACCTCACCATTAAGATTTCCATGCAAAACTGAGGTGGTCTTAATTGTGAGGTAGTCAAGCAGCTGGGTGGCCTCGGATAATGGTTAAGGTGATTCCATATTGACCAGCGCTGCTGAAGGTCCCGGGTTCGATTCCTGACCCGAGCACTCTTCATGAGCTACATCCCAGCAGCTGGATGTCGGTTGCATGAGATGTTAAATTGGATGTGTCTTGTACTCGGTGTCTATGCTGAGGCAAGTAAAAGAGTGTAGGTGTTACATGATGTGGACTCCATGCTTATCAACTCATCATTGTGTCTGCCTCTGGCAGCTGGTTATATTAGCTGGCTTAGCATACATTTAAAACAAAACATCGAGGTCATAGTAGTGAGGCAATCTTATAGTGAGGTGGTGTTCGTAGTTAGACTTAATAATGAAGTGGACATGAGTTCCTTATTTGGAAATAGCAACATCTTGAGTTTCTTTATTTGGGCATTACATGAACGTCATTCTGTGTGGTATGAAATGCAGATCACCCAGCCCATATCATCCAATATTTCAGGTGATAAAGCTGCAATTGGGGAATAATATACAGTCAGATTTTTTGAGCAGGGTGGTCTTAGTAGTGAGGAGGGTTCTATAGCAAGGTATCGTAATGGTAAGGTGGATGGTAAATGCGGAGTTGGTGTCAATAGAGTTCGTTTTTTAGTGAGGTAGTCTTTATAATGAGGTGGTCTTAATAGCAAGGTGGTCTTACTAGTGAAGTGGCAGCTGGTTATATTAGCTGGCTTAGCATACATTTAAAACAAAACATCGAGGTCATAGTAGTGAGGCAATCTTATAGTGAGGTGGTGTTCGTAGTTAGACTTAATAATGAAGTGGACATGAGTTCCTTATTTGGAAATAGCAACATCTTGAGTTTCTTTATTTGGGCATTACATGAACGTCATTCTGTGTGGTATGAAATGCAGATCACCCAGCCCATATCATCCAATATTTCAGGTGATAAAGCTGCAATTGGGGAATAATATACAGTCAGATTTTTTGAGCAGGGTGGTCTTAGTAGTGAGGAGGGTTCTATAGCAAGGTATCGTAATGGTAAGGTGGATGGTAAATGCGGAGTTGGTGTCAATAGAGTTCGTTTTTTAGTGAGGTAGTCTTTATAATGAGGTGGTCTTAATAGCAAGGTGGTCTTACTAGTGAAGTGGTCTTAATAGTGAGTTGGTCCTAATAGCAAGGTGGTCTTACTAGTGAGATCGTCTTTATAGTGAGGTTGTCTTACTAGTGAGATCATGGAGTCACCAGACTCCATGGTGAGATGGTCTTTATAGTGAGGTGGTCTTAATAGCAAGGTGTTCTTACTAGTGAGGTGGCCACATGGTCTTTATGGGGTTTTCACAACAGTTTAGATTAGGTCTTTATTGTCCAACTGACCATGGAGTTCTGGTGGCTCCATGAACTGACCAAAGAAAAGTGTTGAATACTATACTACATATAAGTTAGCCAAGTGGGCATGGCCTCATTTGGGGTCGGAGTTTACAGAATGATATATAAGTATGATTTATAAGATAAATGTGGTTCGAATATAATGGAGCCTCTAATAAGACCACCTTAGTATTAAGACCACTTCAAAGATCTAATGTGGTCTTAATTGTGGGGTTACTTCTTTGGTTTATATATACATCCATCATTGTGTATATATATACTTATATATATATATATATATATATATGTCGTGACTTTAGAAGTACCCACATATAGGTACAAGCAGGTAATTTATGGAATTTTCATCGAATATTTCCTGATCATGAATTACCCTAAAATTAACTAAATATGAACTAGGGCATTGTCAAAAAAAAAAGTTTATAAGTCAGACTTACCTTGATGTCTACAGCTGTATGTAAATTATATTTACAAAAAGGAGATGAATAAAAATGAGTAAATATTTAATAAATATTGCACCTGGTTCAGCTTTTAGATTAATAGCAGCTTTCATGAGTGAACACAAAACTTTACTCAGTTAAAAATAGAAATGATTTTATTTTATTTTATTGTCCAAAACCAAACATATATTTTATGGATTTAGATGAAGCTATTCAAATGAAATTGATTTAGTTTTTTTCTAGAATTAAAAAGTGTTTGGATACCCCTTCCTTTAAAAATTTAGGAAATGTGAGACCTTTTTTCGATTTAATTCAATTAAATGGACCAACTATGGAATAAAGCATGATTTATACACAATAAACACAATATACACAATATACACATTATAGCTTTGCACAAAATAGGACATCTTATGTGCAGGAAATAGGACAAAATATACAGCAAATAACTGCCACAGCTGAGCTTTGACCTATGTTGTCTGTGTTTTGACCGTTTGCACATAAGATGTCCCACTTGTCAAACAAAAAAAGTAGGCTAGTTATACAAGTATTATTTACATTGGGTTGGGCTGTCTGAATAGCTAATATTCATATTCATTTTCCTTTTTTATGGCGTTATGTATGGGATGATCGACCAGCTGATCTGGTTCCATATATATGAGGTGATATATATAATCATAATGAATGTATCATTTATGAATCATTTATGAATCATTAATGAATCATTATGAATAAAAAAAAATTGTAAGTTAGGTTTTCTTTAAGAAAAAATGTAATCAAACTTGTTTTTAATAAATATTAAATTTAATGTTATATTTTTAAGTAAAGAAATTATATTAATTTTGTATCACAATACAGTAATTCCTGTAATTGAGTTCATTACTAAGTAATTCTAGTATATTTTATTTTTCTTAGTTTAACAATTTTCATGCTTATTCGTTTATTTTGTTTTATTTCATTATTAAAGCTTTCCAACTCAATGTATACACTAACAGCCAATTTCATAAACTTGGAAACTATTAGATTCATGGGACGTCCATCATGTGAATCCAAGACTCCTATTGGCTAAGACTGTTTCTGATCAGCCAATGGGAGTCCTGGATTCACATGACGTCATCTGCCAGCTGGGTTCTGTTTCCAAGTCTATGAAATCTACTGTACACAGCTTTAGAGTTTTATATTTTTTTTACTTATTTATTGGGAAGGGGCGAGGTGCACTCAATTTAATATTGACAATGCCTCATGAATATTTAAAAAAACTTTAATCTTTGGAACTTCCATTGTGATAATTATTCATCCAATCATGAGATCATTGTCAACTTAGGGGAGTGTTTCTTTTTAAGGTCAATGTAGAGTGTATTGTACTTATTGTTTAAAAATGCAAATTATAGGTTATCTTCCACTTAATCTGTCATGAGTAATTTCATGACAGAGCGAACAAAAAAAAAAAAAAAAAAAAAGGAGGGGAAAAAGAAAAGAAAAATATATATATACATTATAAATATAAATAAAGAAGAGACAAGAAACTCTGTACAGAAACAAAATCATTTAATAGAGAGCACATGTCAATAAAGATATTTGTATATAGTGCAAATAAATTATTATCTGTTAGACTTACATATTTTCTACAATAAGAATATATACAGGACAATTATTTCAAAGGCCTTTTTGAAGGGATTTTTCGGTTGAGAAATTTCACCCAACAGTAAATTAAAAGTTGGTAGCATGAAGACATGTTATGATGCGGTTAGAATTGCATGGTCCAAAAAAAATACGTAAAATACAGAGAATTAAACTACGTCTCATATATATGTTGCAATAGTATATTTTTAAAATTACTGAAGCAATGCAGAAAGTTCAGATTGGTGATATATTATGGAGTCACTAGTGAAGTCCTACATGTATATCTTTATTTTTTAATGGGTGTTTTTTTCCCTTTTTTCCCTGATGAATGAGTACTGTCTGAAGTAGCAAGTGAAACACTTGGAACTATTTCATCAGTCTAAGCTAAAGTCGTCATGCAGTAAGTATAAATACAGTAAAATGATAACAGTAAATATAAATAAAGTAAAATAATTACAGTAAGTATAAACATTTTAATATAAATTGCTTATAAATAATTGTATTTCAGTTTATAAAAATCTTTGCACAGATTATTTGATGTATGCCATGTAGACTAGATATTTTTTAGTTGTATGTGAACATATTTTAAAAAGCCACTGTATATTTAAGACTAGTTTACTGGGTGCCAAAACTGGTTTTGATGCCAGAGAGAACAAGCAAACTCTCTTTAAAAGAGAGACCTGTATCAGGACTGGTTGAAGTAGTCTAGACATGGGGAAAAACAATGAATTGATGTATTTTGAATAGGCTAAAAAGTATTAGTTGCAGGTAACAGATATTGACAAGGTGTCATGTCAAAATACAATTAATTAGTACAGTTCATATAAATTTATGTCTTTGTCTTTAAAAAATTACTTTTCCGTAGTTACATATGTTCATTTTCATTTCAGTGTTGAAAGATCCTCACTACTCTTGCCTAGCTACCCACAACTGTCTGTTAATTGACCACTCGCACCATCTATATAGTATTATTAATAATAAAAGAGACCTTTCCTTGTTAGTATTGCATTTCTCAACATTAACATACATAATTGACAGGTTCAGTGAGTGTAGCATTTTTTAACTGCATATCTGCTGTTTAGTAAAGTTTGCGAGATAATTTCTTTTCAACATGGGCCTATTTGTAATTTATTACAGTGTACAGCTTTAAATGCAGTCCACTATCAGAAACATGAAGAGCAATTGAGAGATCTTTTCTTATTTGTGTTATAACCCGGTTTCATTTGAGAAAGAGTGAGAGCAGTAAGTGTGTGTGGCCAGTTAGACAGTTGTCATTTCCCAGAACTTTGAGTGTGTGTGTGTGTCACTCACTGGCCAATCAGGGTCAGAGGCTTGCAATGGAGTGACCACTGCTACACTGGTAAATACAAGTCCCCTGTCCATAGGACAGGGTTACAAGGTCCTGGATGAAAAAATATTGACTTTTTTGCTTGAGTGGGAACTAGCCTTTTAGTAAAAGTTTGTCACACAACATACACCCACTGTAGCGTTAGACATACCTTTTTTCTATTGTGTCGCGCTCAGATATGGTTGATTTCTTCCAATATTATTCGATTTCTGTGCCATTTTTGAATTCACATTTCGGTAAACAAAGCTTGAAGCATGGCCGCCTAGTTCCGAAAAACTCACAAGAGGGCTCTGGCGATGTTTCAACGCCCCTAGTGGCACACAGAATAGCGCTGGAAAGTCCGTAGTTTTCTCAATTTCACAATTAAAATATTTTAATGAACTATTCCACACGATTCCACTGTTCTATGGGTCTAATGAAGCTAAATTATTAGATATTTATCTGCACCATTGCACCTGGGTGGCGCTGTGATGTCGCCGGAGCCCTCTAGTGAGTTTTAGTGTAAGTAGACATCAATAACATGGTCGATTCGTCACAGCACGATTTGTCTTAGTAAAAACTGGACGGTTCATCACTCAAAAAAAGGTCGGTTCTTCACCGGCAGTTAACATATTTTATATAATAGCAGTGACCATACACTGTGTACCGGCCAAATCAACCAATTTCGGATGACAAATCGACCAAATTTGGGTGACGAACGGACCAGTTTTCATTGGGTTGAATCAGGCAATGACGAATCGACCTGCTACCTGTGAAAGCATGAACCAAGCGAACGTGAATTTTGAAAATGCTCTTAAAAAGGATGTTTCCAGTGGCTTTTTCAGTAAAATCAGCGTGAAAGTAGTAAACGGAGTAGTAATCCTGTACATAACAACAAAATAAGGTATGCTAACGTGTTTTTGAGAAAAATGTGTCGTAATTTTGAGCGTCCATGAATTCCTATAGCAGGCGTTCCGACCCTACATCGCATCTAATGCAATGTAGGTCGGTTCTGGCTACTACACTGGTAACAACAGCAGCATCACGGCACAAATTCATGATGTATTTTTATTTAACAGCTAAAACACAATAGTTAACAATAATATTCAGATCACATTAGTGTCATAGTAATGAAATAATGTAAGTAGATATTAAGCTTATGTTTAGTTGCTAGGCATTTTTACATGATGGGGCTTCAAAAGATATTTGTGGAAAACCTCGATAGGTTTTCACCCCGAAGACCAAAATGAACAATGCCAATTTCCAGGAAAACAGACCAACATAGAGCGAGTCCATTGATGTTAGAGGAGAGACTTAAAATAGAATAAATACCTTAACAATTAACCCAGCCACTTTTCACCTATGATGTCCAATTCAAAGTTGCACAAGGAAGCCAAACATTCCTTATTTAGGCCTTTTTGTTAATCCATCAAGGGTGTGAAGCAAAAGGTGTGAGTGTTCAGGCCACAGCTAGATGTACACAAACATCTGTGATGTCACAGCCAATCTTCACAAAACTGGGCATTAGTGGGCAGAAACGAAGTACCCTGTGACAACAGTAAATGTCAAAATCTAATAAGAGATCTGACACATAAAGGATATCTTAAGGATTTAGATTCTGAAACAAAAAAACCACAATATATTACATACAAGACCAATTTAAAGTTAATTTTACAAATGAACCTGGTTTGATAATTATTTTAATTTTATAATAATACAGCGGAACATGAAACATTAAGATCACCCTATTACAGCCAATTTCATACACTTGGAAACTAGGTATACTCCTGAGGACGTCATGTGAATGCAGGACTCCCATTGGCTAAGACAGTCCATCAATCTGCCAATGGGAGTTCTTGATTCACATGACAGATATCCTGTGCAGTTTAGTTTCCAAGTTTATATAATTGGCCGACTAATAATTAGGTCAAAGCCCAACTTTCTAACCCATAAAAACCCCTCTCAATGTCAATAATAACTTCCAGTTTCCTATCTTTCCAATGATAATTGTATGCCTTCTTGTCATCAGACATGACAATTTGTGATTGCTTCAGAGAAGCAGCAGAAATTACAATGAAGAATGATGCAAACTTTCAGTTGTTTGTTTGACATTTCGTGTTTCATCACATTTCTGTCAATTTCCTGCTGCTCCTTGTCATTTATGGAAAAATAAGCACCAAAAAACAGGTGGACCTTATTTTGATTCCGACTGTATTTATTCTCTGCATGGTTGCACAAAAGGTCCATCATGCAGTAGCGGATTTGGAGAGGGGATTGGGGGGGGGGGGGTTAAAACTCCCCCCTCTTCGTATAGTACCTTTTAAAAAGATTTGTGGTCCCTGCAATAAATATTTTAATTTAATTTAATTTTTTTTCTGGATCAGTCCCTGTCATGGCCTAGCCCTGAAGACCCCTGTGTGTTAGCATTGGTCCCCAGGGCTAGTCATGGTCTGTGTAGCATAAAATATGCAGACAATTTGCTTATCCGCTGTACGCATATGCGTTTTTTTTTTTTACATTTTCAAAATATTTAGGAAGTTGTTTCTTTTAAATTTTAAAATCAGGCGCCAGTGGCAGACCACAAATTTAACAGTTCAGCCAACATTCCAGCATGGTTACTACAAGCAGGACAAAGAACAAAGCTGAAAAAACCTGCAACCCTTTTTTGCGCGAATAGCTGAAATATGCACATGGCCTAATTAAGGGTGAGGTGGTCTTAATAGTGAGGTCACTGATACTGAGATGGTCTTAAACCGTATCAATTTGATAGCAAATTTACTTGAATGATCTTGAATTATTATAATGCCAATATTTTGTCTAATTACCACATGGTCTGAGTTTTAATCAGCTTATGCACCAGCTGACAGTGACAGAACCTTATAAAAGGTCTTTACAATTTTATTTTAAATTGCCAAAGATAAAATGCTAATAATAAAAAGAATATTATATTGTAGCAAAATTTGCATGGGCCTATAACTCATATATTATGTATCTACATACATATCTGAATGATGTATTACAAACTGTATATGCTCAGCTGTTGTTGGAAAATAACCAAGACTGCATGTAGCAATTTGTAACTGCATACATTTCCCCTTGTGTGGTTACAGGGTTGGGGTGACTGCATGGGGTCAACCCCCCTGACACTTCATGAGTTCATCTCTTGCCCAATATTAAAATAAATTTAAAATCTTAAGATTTCAGAAACTTTAATATAGGCCTATATAAACCTAAAAATTGCTAATAAGCATCTGAAATATTACCATGATATTATGAACACAACTATGTTGAACATAACATGGAGACAAATAATATCCACGAACAATACAAGCTCATAGTTCAGGAGGCGTAAATGTGCCATTAGGTCAGAAAAAACAAGATCATGGTAGTGCAAGCAGTGCAGTAGAACCTCTCTTTTAACAATACCCTTATATACATGAAGTGAAGACTCTCCTATACATGTTTTCACTTGTGTGGTGTACAATTAATAATTATCTCCAAGTCTCCATTTTTTTAATGGTCATTTAATTTTAGCAAGTCTAAAATTTGTCCTCATATAGTGAAATATGATAGAAATGAGATCTACAGAATGACTGAGCCATAAATAATTAAAAAAAAATAAAAATAAAATTATCTGTACAAAATTTCGTTACATAGGTCTGGTATTATGGTATCATGGTACTCTTGTCACGTGAAGTAATCATGCAGCTGCTGGTACAATAGTGAACTAAGCCCTTAGTCCAAGTTTTAAAATCCAACATGATAAAAATAATTATTTATAGCCTACACTAAATAAATGGGACAGGATGTGTTCAATCGTGTTTAAAGTTGAAAACATGATTACATCAATGGAAATTAATACTTAATTAAGTCGTGTCCTGGTAGTGCCAAATTAAGTACATGCCAAATTAAGTACGTGCCTATTGCAAAATTAATTACCCCATGGGCGGGTTCAGGAATTTAATTACGAAGGGGCAGGCATGCACATGGCGCGCACACACACACACTTTTGAGTGAGATGAAGGTTAAATTAGGCCTATTTTGAAATATCTGCATCTTTAAAATGGCCCTAAAATCTGCCGTTGTACATGGCCAAATGTGCCGCGTGCGTTTTCCATGAGTTGGATAAACGCATGGAAAACGCATGGTTTTTGTCTAATTATAATGTGGCGAAAAACCATGCGTTTATCCAAACGCATGGAAAACGCGCATGGCACATTTGGCCATGTACCCCTCTAAAATAAAATGACAAGTCAATAAATTTTCTTAGAACTAATTAATATATACCTTATTACATATAATGTTTGGCATCGTATCGTGACACAAAAAAATCATTTCAACACTTGGCAGTTCATTTTGCAAATTCAAAACGTAGCTAATCAATGTTAAATTTACAGTACAATCAAATGCTTGACTGTAATCGAAGCCGTAAATTTGCACTCCTGAAAAAGCATGATAATTCTTCCCTTTTCATTTTTTTGGTGAATTATTTTAACTAAATTTTTATATTTTATTACAATACAAATGGTTACATTTATTGTTATTGCCAAATATTGGTGGTGGCGAATATCATTGAATGCACAGGCGCCCTCCAGCAGAGGCTGGCATGTCAAGACATAGAAGAAAGGAAGGTGGAGCGCTCAAAATTCTGCAGAGACAGTCATGCGGACAGGATCTAGGTCAGTTGCGTCGCCAATTACGTTCGCCCTGCTCTAAATCAGGTCCGCGACCATTTGCAGCCAGTCTGTGGCCCTACTGGGCCTCCCATGGGTGCCTCTGCTGCTGCTCCGAGTGACCTATGTTCTGTCCGCGCTGCATGACTGTCGTGATCGTATTCACGTTCGAAAATTGTGTTACAGCGTAAATTGCGTAAATAACCCTATGTTGTCGATTCAGTACAGTAGGAAATATTGTTTATTTGATATTACCAAAGAATCAGACGTTTATATTAAGTGTAGTGTGTGTGTGTGTGATTAGGGCTTTACGTCCTGTATTTCGGCACCAGTTAGGCTAATTAGGACAGGCAGGGACCATGGCAATGAGACGAAGGATGAAACAGCCATCCAACGTAGGCTAGACCGGGAATCGAACCGGGGACCCAGCAGTTGGAAGCCCAGAGCGCTACCTCTGAGCTAGGATTAAGTGTAGTGAGAGCATCGGACATTTGAATGCGGT
Source organism: Alitta virens (assembly GCA_932294295.1). NCBI lineage: Eukaryota > Metazoa > Annelida > Polychaeta > Phyllodocida > Nereididae > Alitta > Alitta virens. The sequence continues at coordinate 7,378,106 of OW028578.1, read as the reverse complement.
CAAGTTAACTAGCTCAGTGCACGAGAGCGGTACCTTCTTACGTTTGTATCATGTCTTGACAACGCCAGCTGGACAGCGCCTGTAGTGAATGGCAAATTTTGAAGATTCCGACGCCAGCTGGACAGCGCCTGTGGTGAACGGCAAATTTCAGAGATTCCGAACAACACTTCTCAGAAGTAGATGTTTTAGAAAAGTCAAAAGTATCTGAACACTTTTGGTTTGACAGTGTATTTATATAAGATGTTTTAGGAAAGTCAAAAGGATCTGAACAATTTTGGTTTGACAGTGTATTTATTTATTTTATAATTTTGAATGAGGATGCAACTTTTCGAACATACCGTATATAGTGTATGGTAAATATCAATTTTAAGTAAGGAAATGACGCTTGCTATATGACTTAATTGTGCCTATTTTAATCAACGAGTGATCCCCCACAAAAAATTACCCGGTCTATAAGCAGTTACAATACATGCCAGGCTGGTCAAAATACAACCTATTTTTTCCACATAATTTTACCAACACTTCATACAACCATGGAATTAAAACACCTTTTGATATCATGACAAATTTAATTGCAATTTAATTACACGGAATGATAAGAATTAGTAACATTTTATATATATATATCTATATATAGCATCTACTCATGACTAATTAATTATCAGGTACATTAACACATTCATTAACAATCAACAGTTATCAACAGTTATCAAGTATCTTTGATAAAATCTGATAAAATAGATTTTTCAAAATATGATTCAATAAAATAGTTTTGTAAATATCAATATATATATATATCTTTTGATATAATATAGCTTTTGAATTACACACACACATATATATATATATATATATATAATTACAAGTATATTACATATAATTCGAATAATCCTATCAATTACATATAATTACATAATTCAGTCTGCAAGTAAGTCAATATTTTTATATATCAGGCACCTCACAAAATATATAATATAGCACAATATTATTACAGATATCCTACATAATAATAAGATTTACTCTTAATTCGTAAGTTAAAAATTAATGAGATGGAGCATACACACTAATGGAATTTATCAATATACACTCGGGACTAAAAAAAGAAAGAAAGCATGATCGTCAATGAGATTTAATAATTTTTTATTTTTCCGAGAAACTTGAATTTTAATAATTTTTGTATTCATAGTATTCGACATTTTGAAAAAAAATCATTGATATAGTTTCCCGGAAAACAGGAAGTATATTTAATCCAATAAACCAAAGTCAACCACACAAGTCTGTGAAGAAGTACACCAATAATTTCACCAAAATTCAGAAACCAATTTTTTTTTATGGTTATTGTCATAACTTTTAAGAGGAAGAGAAAGGGGGAACATATCTCATCATAGTAATGTAATGTCGAAAGGAGGAAGTTTATAATGACATAAAAATTATTTATATAATATATCAGTGTGGTAGTAAAGAATAGAACAGTGCAGCCCTCTAAGACATGGACTTGTCACTAACTATACAAGTACCCCTATTAAATAACAATTCATGAACATTGGCTCGACGTAGCCCAGTGTATCAATGTTAGGCCAGTGTCAGCCTGATCCAGCATATTGTTTGATGTCTATCTGCATTAGCACTAAATGGCCACTTCAATAAATATATCGCACGCAAATCCAAATTAACAGTCATCTGTGAAAATTAATAGGACTGCCGAAGGACCGCAGCAGTATCTGACACCAAAAATGATGAAGAATATTACCATCTCCCTACGATAGGTCACATTTTCGTTGTGTAATCTTGAAACGTTCATTTCAACTCGCCTGAACACTGTAATTATCTAGACCCAAATTTATTATTACAGAGGATATCGGGCAATATTTTTAACAGGAATCTACTTTCACACGATAAAGTAGTAATGACTGAACATATTTTGCCGTCTTTAACAGGGATATTTTTACTTCCCATGACACTGCAGGTAAATTATAATAATACCTATCCTGAACTATGTCATAACAATATATCATATCACTAACATCACGAATGTGTCACGTTACCGAACATTCACTAACTGACATTCAAAAGCACAATAACTATTCTATTTAGCCTCATTTGACAGTAATAGCTATTAAACTTACGGATTGTCTGCAATTCAGTTCAGGACTATATGATTGTACTGCATAAATGTATATCACAACTCCATTGAATAAAATTATTTTTGGCGTAAATTTGCAATACCAGTTTATTTCCCTGGGGTAAACTTAAGTCTTTGATAGAGGAATGTATTTTGTCTATTAAAACTTATAAGGTTATATCATTATTAAAAGCAAAACAATGTACAATGAAATAATGAATATTAATTAATATTCTAAAGAATGCAGACTAGACAAAAAAATTCCATTTTGTTCTAAGGTAAAGAGTATCATTTATAACCAAGGTCACTCACTACATCTTTTGTCGATTCTTCGTGCTTAAACCTAGGAAATTGTTCATTTTATACAGAATAAAATACATAATAAATCAATAAGATTACATGACATGAAAGTAATGAAAAGTTAAAACCATGGTCTACAATGGTTCATACATTAATAAATAATATTTACAAAGTTTTAAAAGCATAATCGAACTCTTTGCTGAGATGAAATCAAAAGATTTAAGACAGTCGTTTAATATTGCACTCTCAATTTTGGCTATTCCCAGTGTGTGTTGTATTCCAATAAACATAATTTTTGAAATATTGATTTTTTGTTGGTCATGCTTAATTCCCCGAATTGATCTAAATATGGTCATTTAATTAAAATACCTTGTAACAAACATTACAATATTACTAACATATTACGTAATATTAACTATTATTTTGGGAATAACAGCAGCTTTACACATGCAGTCTTTGGTCATGGATACAATTTAAAACAATATAGCAACTTTTAAAACGTAATATTATGGAATATGTATACTAGAATCATACATAAACAGCAACTTATATACTACTGCTAAATTGTGTAAGTCATAAAATATATTTTGTATACATATTCGTAAAATTGGAAGTTATAACTTTCAAATAATACAGTAATTTATACAACATAATACCATAGAATAAATATCCTATAAATGTATTTTAACAGTAAATTATTAACATATACTTAAGTTAAAATATGTATATTGATATAACGGCAAGGTAAAGTAAATCGCTATAATGTTATGCAGGTAAAATTATTGTTAAAAGCCTATTTAAATAAGACAAAATAACAGCAAATTGTCCATATTTGACTATAGGACATTCTCATTATGTTCCCTGATAGACTAAAGTAGTGTTTTCCGTTCGTGGGGACGTTTCACTCGGTGGCTCTTGACTTTCTTCTTCCTCCTTTTTCGTTTCTTGACGACTTCCCTCAGAACTGTGCCAGATTCCGTAACCAAAGTAGATCACAAGTCCTGAAAGTAAAGACCAATACATGTGTAATATTAATATTAATTTATTTCATCTTATTATTGTTGTAAAATTTCATTTCAATCTATTTCATTCTTGATGGAAAAATCATCAGGTTCTCTGTCCATATCAGCACTTTATTACTGAGATGGGTGGACGGTTTTGATGCCGTCGAATCCAGCCACTGCTCAGGGAGCAAGTAGGGGGATTCCAGAATGGCCCAGAACTGAGCCACTAAGCATGTAGATGGCTGGTTATTCGGCGTATTTTGGAAATAACAACCCCCTTGCTTAAAAAGCTAGAAAAAACTGGCTATTTTCGCCCAAATTGGTGCGGTTCTTGGCCCAGTCTGCCGCCCCCAATGTTTGTGTTAGAACTGCGGCAGTTTATGTTTGTAAAATTTGTCAGATCATCAAAGCATTTGACAGAAAATCCGATTTTCTTTTGAAGTGCTATTTCTATGGTGGTTTGTGCATAATATGGTGAACGTGAAGTTCAATCAATTCAATTGTGCGGTTTCTATGCTTTAAAAAGACAAGTTTCATAAATTATCAATTTATTGACAGAATGTGAACTTTATGTTCAAACAATTTATTGACAGAATGTGAACTTTATGTTCAACCAATTGAATGTGGTTTCTGTGGTTTAAAAAGACAAGTTCCATAATATATCAATTCATTGACAGAATGTGAACTTTATGTTCAACCATTTCAATTTTGGTTTCTGTGGTATAAAAAAATCTTTTTTTGTTCAGCTAATGAAAAACTCTCAGACATTTAGTCTGCAGTGCTGTCTCTCTTATCTCAATATGGATTACATAAGTATAAAAAAAAACCACTTAAATGAGACATAGATATCAATCTGTCATTAATGACTGTTAACGATTATGAGAACACATAAGTTTCTTCTCATTTCAATCTCATGAATCGTATTTATCAATATATTTTTTTTAGCGTTCCACAATTGCTGTTTCCCAAAGCTTGGTTTGGACATAAGCACCAAAAATATTTCAATAACTAGTTGCAATTTATATATATACTCAATATTAATTGGATTTTCTGTAAAATTATTTTACATGTCTATCTCGAAATGACCAAGGAGATGCAAGAGAATGATATAACCACAAAGATAAAAGCAATTTCTCTTCCTAACAAGATTTATCGACATACTTATCTCATACAAGTCCTTTTAGCTTGACTAAAAACAGTATTTTCTGGGAAATAGTTATTTTCTGCTTTCTGACAAGTGTTGAGGTCAACAATAAATATTTATGACCCTGATATGAGTAATTGATCTTTGGCCTCTTTAGGTACAAAGTTCAAACAAAAAGATTGCATAGTTTTATGCCACACCAACGACCTTAACGGTTTTAAGGGAAACTTGGCCACACTAACACCTGCAATGCTGCCCCCCCCCCCCCTCCACGTTTGGCACCAATTTTACATTGCAATAATAACCATCAGTCAGGGAGAGGTACTGGCAATTTAATGATAGCGTCCCACTGTCTGAAATTTTTCAGGATTAGCCGCCGACCTTATAGTTTAAAATGTTGTCATTACCTTACACCTTGATTTAATACAATGTACAACTTATTCTGGAAAAAGTAAAGTTGAGACCACAACTTTTATTTCAGATGTGAATGTATTATGGTTTAAAGAATAAATAAGGGGAGTTTCAGAATTTTCTGTTGTCAACTGATTTTTAGGCTCCATGAAACCCTTGTTAATAATAATTACATATATAATTACATATATATATATATATATAATCATATGATAATATGAGAAACCTACCAATCGCAAGCCAGACACCAAAACGAATCCATGTAGCTTTTCCAAGTTTCATCATCAAATAAATATTCACGAACATGCTCAATGATGAGACGATCGCAGCGCATGGGACCTGAAAACATCAAACAAATATGTCATTAAAATTAATCTGTATTGCTAAAATTAATGGCAAAATACCTTATCTACCATCAAATTAAATGAAACTTGAGATTGATCCTGAGAGTAAACCATTTAACTCCACCTTTTTGACTTATCCAACTTGTAATGTTAAACAGTTTGCCTTAATTTTGGACTTAAAAGTTCTTGTACGTTTTCTCGTTAGGGCTGTCGAGGGTTATGCCTAAAATCGATACTCGAGACCTCCATATCGATCAATACTCGAGTATTTTCGGGTTTTCTGTGTAATTAGTACAGACGCCAATTTCGTGAAACAAGTCATAAAATGTCACGAACGTCGTCATACTATACACCGAGCATTGGCATTAGGAAAAAAGTTCACATCTGTTTAAAACATGTTTACAACAGTGGGAAACCTAATAGTTTGCATATAAAAAGTAGATAAAATGTTAGGCACTTCATCAAAGTTATTAATTTTTTAAAACTCGATATTTATGGGAGCTGGCGAGCAGCAGTGCTGCTGAGCAATAATTGAGTATTTGCTTGCTCGACACAGACCTAATTCTCGTAATACTTGCATTAAACATGTTTTTCTAATTCTTCTCTTAATTTATTTGACTGCTTAATTGTCATTTTGGATCATTCATTATTTTGCATGATCCTTTATTTTACTTCATAATTTCATTGAATATTTTATTTGAATACATTTGTATTTGTATTACATTTTATTTTGTTAATGACAAATATATATCTAATTTGGATACAAGACTTAAAATTAAATGCTGTATAAGTGTATATATATCTGATTCCAAATTTTCTAATACTTGCCTTGAATGTTATGAAGTCTGTGTTTTCAGGTTGACGCAGGAGGATGAAGATGCACAATAAGACGGCAAATGTGATGGAACATAGTACCAATAGGGCCCACCAGGTGGCCGCTAGAATTTGCTTTTCTAGGAAGATGAGAACCAGGCACAGGACTATGATTAGGGCACCTGGAAATAAATCAATAAAGGACTTAATATTAGAGTGATAAAGATTTACATTTTTAGTCTAATACAGCAATACCAAAAAAGCATTTAATTTACTGTTGCAAAATGTACGGAGGACACTATATAACTTTAAATAAAAGTCTTAATTGATTAATATACCTTCCGCAGCAACAACGACTGTAGCTATCTGTTGACTTCCTTCCGATACTTTATCATCATTGGGTCGGAATAACCTTCCCACAATGCCTTGTTCACCCCCGGCAACCAGTTTCGTAGATTCTGATTGGTCAATTGAAGTTGTGTCCAGCCTGGAAGAGAATGCACAAAATTTGAATTTCAGAGTTCCTTTAAAATTATGAACATTTTAGCTTATAAAATATACATTGTATTTTGCAAAACAAGTTCAATCTAGGAGAGATTAATAAATAAAAGTGAGTGTATAACATGAAGGTGAGGTTTAGGGTACCTTAGAACCTAACTCTTACACCATAGAATATACATGCAAGGTGGTGGCAAGTGCTTATATTGGTTAGCATTTGGTTTTAATAATACATATATTGTAGTGTTAAGTAAATAGAGTCTATGTGGTGATGCAGCTTCCTAAATAAATTTATAACATGGGGTGGACCATAAGCCTTATCATATCATCATTATCAAAAAGAAGAAAATTAAAAAGAAACTAAAACATGTTCTTCAAAATTAACATCTAGATATTTTTTTTGCTGTATGAACTAGATTGCAAGGAGTGGTTTGTTTTCTAATAATTACAACTTCATTCTTGCTGATATTGTAAAATAAGACCATTCTATTAATTATTCGTAATTGTCTGATATCTTTTCCTCAACATTAATTGCCATGGTTATCTGTTTGTTAAATTTGTTTTCAGCATTATTATAAAACTAAATGCTGCCGAAGTTATAGAACAGGAACATTTGTTGAATTTTCTATTGAATGTCCGTAATTGTTGTTTTTAATAAATCTACTTAAATCTGTAACGGATGCTGAAATAATTCTAACTAAGACTATTAAAATTGTGCAGGAATTGGCAACATTTTTTAATATTCTAAATGTGATCGATGGTAACAAACAATGGGGCTACTAAAGGATTTAGATAAGCTGATTATCGCATAGGTGGTGGGTGGGTGGGTTAGGGCTTTACATCCTGTGTTTCTGCACCTGTTGGGCTAATTAGGACAGGCAGGGATCATGACAATGAGATAAAGGATGAAACAGCCATCCAACTCAGGCTCGACCAGGAATCTAACCTGGGACCCAGTGGTTGGACGCCCAGCGCGCTGCCACTGAGCTAGGCCCCCACCCCTGATTACCGAACAGGAAGAATCTGGCTTATGATAATCAGCTTATATCCATCTATGGTGGCTAGACATCAAGACGCAAGGATATTATCGATAATAAAAAATAATGCAACCACCTATAATATCAGGGAATTAATTTCACAATTAATACAAACATTTATGTGGAATCTTTTGGGATTTTTACGATGCATAAAACCAACTTGGCACAGATATCTAAACTGATTAGAAAGCAAGAATAAAATGCAAACATTTTGAAATATTTTTCTCGAAAAGGGAACACAATCATTAGCTTCTTCAAACTATCCTTTTTCTATATTTAGCGTTATTTAACATACTTCTATGTACAAATTAGGTGATTGTAAAAAACTGGCCAGTCATAGTAGGCCACATTATATTACCCAATTGATAATAGGCCTCTTCTTCCTTTACCTGATATAGTTTACACTTCCTTTAACATTTTTAGTGCTTGCAATTCTTCCCAATCTATCAGTAGCTAAGCGGAAAAGGTGAACGTGCTTCAGGAAGGTGACTATCCCTTATAGTTAATAAAACAATGGCAAGAAGTTTGTGACTTATTTTCGCTATCCTGTCATTATTTATTTTACGGCCAAATCAAACCAAGCTGTTTAACCATTAGAGTTGGGAAAATTACCATAAAAATATATGCATTTAGACTCATATTCTATTTCTTGACAAAAATGACTTCAAATCAATGAAGCTTCCTTCTATACATGTAAATTCTTGTCAAACGAAATTTTCAGACAAATTTATGAAAATTTTCATAACGAAAAGTTGGAGGATTACTAAAATCGTTAGAAAAATATTTAGAAAATTAAATCTTTACTTCCAGGTTTCTGCAATCGATACGTTAAGGACACTTTTTTCTTTTTTGCTTACAATAAACATTTGTTCACAAAAATTATCTTCCAAAAGGTTGAATTTCTGCTGTCTTTTAGCGCTTAATTTAATTTCGGAATATTTAACGTGACATTAAGTTCAAGAACGGGAACTTAGAACAAGGAGGGGGAACTTAGAACTAAATTCACTACACACTACAACACAGCACCATGGAAACAGCCTGCTTCGGTTTAATCAAATGTTAATTAGCATACTTAATCAAACGTTAATTAATAATATTGGGAAAGGAATGATTTAATCCCTAGGTAATGAATAACAAAATTATATTTATGTCGTATAATAAAAAGAGATTTAGGAGCTTTAGGTGCTTGGTACAAAAATTTATTAAAAGTTCCATCCACAAAATTAAAATTGATTTAACAAAATAAAAAAATAAAATAAAAATTCAACAATTTCTGTCCACGAAATTAAATTTGATTTTTAGATCAACTTCCACAGAAAAAAAAAAACACACCAAACATTTTTTTTTTTTTTGGGGTTGAAATTTTTGATAAACATCACAAACGTACATTGACAAGGAAGGAGCCATCTCTCGATTTGATTCCAAATTATCAGCACTGTTGCCATGGAAACAGAAAATAAATATGATACACCAAACAATTCACCAGAAAAAACGTAGTACAGTACAACAGATCTACAAAGAGAGCTACAAAGAATTAAAACGGTTTTTTTACATAATATATACACAGTGCAGAATTACAATGCAATATATTCAGGTATGCCATTATGTCATGACAATGCACAAGTAAACTATAGTTTTGCAACAACGCGAGTCTACATTTTTTTGTCATTAGTTTTACGGACACTTTGGTATTTCTCAAACATACACAGAGCACAAGCATAGGCCATCATGACAGCACTTAGCAAATTAGCATTCAATAAAGATATTAGTTAAAGTATAAGAGAGTACTGTCATCGAGATACACAATTTTTGTCTATAAAACCAAAGCGCAGTGATACCTGGTGACAATGGACCAAGGTAGGACCAACATTGGACCAGCATTGGACCAACGTAGAGCTGATATGTGTTTTGTGTGAAAGATGTCCGTAAAACATGAAATAAGTCAGGCCTTAAAACGAGGTATATATATCTTTTTGGAAATTCACAAAACAAAAAAGATTATGAAGTCAGTTCATATGACCATGAAATAATCTTTGAAAGGTCCCATGACTGCCCACAAAAAAAAATTTGACAGCTTCAAGAGTCTGTTGACACATGGAACGACAATTAACCATTATGTGCATGGAGTCACATGACCTCTTACATGCTATCACATGATTAAGTAATCACTATAATCAGACAGGTGACATGTAGATATACACGCTATATCAATATCGTTTGACTTTTTTATCGCTTGAAAATTTGCGCAGTTGGGAAACACTTATCTGAGCAGCCCTGCAATAGATTTTATTTTATAAACGATTTAGATAAAACGGCTTACTAAATAAGATGAAAGTGATTTTAAAATCAAGTTAAAAACTGCCTAATTGAGATAGATCTCTACAATGAGAACCAATCATGTTCCGATAGTGGGGTTCTATCCACATCCAGGCATTCTTATGAGCTTGTTCTCAGCTCGATGGCTCTTGCATGAGACATTCAACTGGAGGTGCACTGTAATCAGTGTCTATGTTGAGGCCAGCAATAGACCCCACCCATGGGGTAAAGGAGCAACATGGTGTGTACTGCAAGCCACCTTCTCATCAATAGTTCTGCTGGACATAGGCTGGACATACAAGCTGATTAACCATTCATGAGCATTTGGACACAATACAATACAATACAACACAGCACTATAACTGAAGAACAAAAACCTATGCACATTTATAATACATTCATTTTTATCTATCGTTTATGTATGATGTGAGTTGACCCTTTTTTTTGGAAGGGGGTTATTTTCAGGTCATAGGTCTTACTTCCTTCTAGCTTTGCACGGGAGGTTCACGTGTTCATTGACAAAAAATCATACAGTTCATGCACTAGTTGCTACCAAATAAATAACTTTATATTATTATTATTATATATAATATGAAAACAAAAATTATGATGACAATTTGTAAATATGAATAACTCATATTGGAACCATATGCTACCTCTGAAAAAATAAGTTGTTACAGTTTAGATTTGCATCAAATTCAGAGAATTCTGAGAATGCCTGAATACTTTTTGATGTCATTGCAAACAGCACACCAATGGCACGTTCACAGTTCTAAAAACATTTATACTTAGAACCTTGAACGTGACTGGTTTGTTCTCTTCTAGACTAGATCATCTATCAATTTGTTTTTGCAAAAAGTGCTTTTCGGAGACTTATTGCCTCAATCAAGAGATGCTATGCTCTGGAGTGGTGAACGACTGAGACTTGGCCCTGTCCAACCAGTTTACATTAAAATGTTAAAGATTTATTCTGGTTCTCTTAGAGTGAGACTAATTAAAATATGAAGAAAATACTCCAGTCTAGAGGAGTAAGACAGCTACCAAATTTATGAGTGAGACTCACTCTGAATGAGTGAGACTTGGCACATCTGCCTCAAAGCTATACCCTCTGAATTTTAGTGAGTATATATCACCAGCAGCAGGCAGACATAATGATGAGATGATAAGGATTAGTCTCCACCATGTTACACATTTACCACATGGGTTGGGTCTTTTACTTGCCCCAGCATAGACCCAGAGTACGAGGCCCCTCCAGTTTAACAATGTTTTACATCTCATGCGACTAACATCCTGATTGGATGTAGCTCATGAAGAGTGGGTCTAAAATTCTGAAATTTGAGAGGTAGTCTTTCGAGATAGTACTCAAGTGGGGTTTTCTTTCATTTATTGGCAAAACTTGCAAAAGGCATATAATATATTCAATAGAGGTTACAAAATGACTACACAGTTCTTTGTATAACACCTATAAAACACATATTTGCTTTGGTAATATATTATAATGTATAATTATACATATGCATTTCAATATAATGTACCAATCAGTCACAAAATTTGTAATAAATTTGAATTGAACAATGGAACTTAGCAATAAGACCTCACTTGATGTACTTTATAGTATATATATATTAGTATATACACTGACCTAAACTGTGAAGTAAACTATATTCTTTATTCACATAGTTGAGTTAAACCTCAATGGTCATGATTGCATGAACAAATATCAATGAGGAAGATATTAAAGCATTTTTGAGGCAGTATTACAAATCACAACAGCCTGTGGCCGGATAAGATTATACTTGTTTCAATTGCCAAATTTTTAATTTTTTAATTTTGCTTTGTGTGTTGAGCCCATTGAGTCATGTTACACACATGTCATAATCTCATATTAATCAGAATCTGATTATTATTATATAATCCCGGAAATCATTCTAAAACACAGGCTGCGCTGCAGCAAATCCTCAGATAATGAACGGAACAAGCTTTCCTGGCCACACTCTATGCACTGAGCCAGAATGCTATCTAGTATTTTGCTATTTATATATTTATATATTTGCTATTTATATAACTGGGTTATTACATATCAGAGCAGTTTCAGTAACATTCTAACAACACTTTCACAAGGAAGTGTGTGAGACTATATATAGCCTATAGGGGCAAATGATATCATATTACTTGACTTCTTTCTAATCAACAATTCTGGCCCGAGGTGTTACAATTTTTCATGGTCATGTCAACGTGCAACCTGCCCAAAAGGCGGAGTGGAGTGCAAGTCGGGGTGCACTTTCAGCCTTGCCGTCACACGATCGGCCATGAGCGAATTCACCACATATAGTTCCTGGGTCATTCTGATAGAAAACAGCTGCCACATGTCCCCGAACTATGCCCAAAGATAGATATTCTATTATTTTAGTAAATTAGCATGAAAACAGATGGATTTACATAGCTTTGTAGGGTTAAAAGCCGAGATACTGATGGACGTATTGATATTCGAGTAAATAGGTTTATCTACATCGTGAAATCCCTTTTTAAAACACTACGCTGGGCCAATCAGGTCAGTTCTTCAACTGAAAAAGGGTAAAATACCGTTAGTTGGCGTTAAAACGGTCATGAACACGTGGGTTTTGTTGAAAAATTGATCTGTTTGCCGAGATTAATTCAGGCAATTAAAAGTTGTTCTGAACACTGCAAACGGTTTTCACACTCCATATGAGTGAATAACGTAAGCTGTCCATGAAGGACAAATCCATCTAATTGCTGTTACCAATTTGACAGCTCTGACCACGTGCGTCTCATGCAAATGAGCTGAAAATATTTCGGTTTGCCTGCAGCGATGAAATGACGGTAGGAGAGGAGGCGCTGTAAGCAGCTTGGTCAATGTGATAACCTTCAGCAGAATGATCTCAGGTTAAATTTCCCAAGCTACTAGGCTAGACTAGTTTCAGTCTCACATTACATTACACTGCAAAATCTGTCTAGTATTGCAGTAAAAATGCCCAACTATATAGAGTTAGTGTAACTAATTCCGCGAGGACCTAATTCCATGTAAACCTGCAACCATAATCCACAGCTGCTTGAATTTAATGCTTCACAGTCACTGCTCACTACACACAGAAATACTATTCCTTTTTGTATTTATGTGCCTTGGCTGCCAGTTTTTTTTCTTTATAGAGTTGAGGGCAATCACGTTATTAGGCCCATCACGTTATTAGGTAGACCGAATCTAGACAATTTGCTACTTTATACCATCTGGCACTGTCTACTCTCCCATAGCTAGTCAGCCATACTAAATGTACCTCCAGGGGCAGATCTATAATTTTGGGAAAGGGGGTTCAGGCATAGGACTTGTACGAGCAGCGAGGGTGCGATGTCCTGCTAGGGGTGTCCGGGGGCATAACTTGTTCTGCAAAAACTGCTACTATACTCTAGTAAATACTACAGTAGCAGTAGTAGATGTCTAGTAATAGTGCTATATGGGAGTAATCTACAATAGAGCGGGGGGGGGGGGGGAGGGGGGTATGTTACCTCTACACATGTAAAAGAGCCCTGTGTCAAAAATTACTCCAATAAAGTAGTTACATCTACCCTCGTTATGAGTAAACCATATCTTCTGTCTGGAGTAAAGGTTTTGTCCAATAGGTGGTCTATTATGTTCGTGAGTAACCTTAATCCACATATAGGGTACATCCAGGGTCATCGAGACTCGCCGGGTCATCGAAATTCACCACTCAAAATAAACTATCCAATAAATAAATTATCACTAACACTTCTAAGATGCTTGTCAAAGTGTCAGAACATGTTTAGTGGCAAATTATGAAATTGCAAAGGTGTGTAATTGCGTTGCTGGGGGTGGCAAAATTCAACGACCTTGCTGTCCCTGAGTGTACACCTTACTCTCTAAAGGGTAAAAGCTTACTCCTTTGTAGGAGCAAGTTTTGACATGGGGCTCTACTCTACATGTAACCTTGGACCAAACCGGGTAAATAGGACCACCTGGTGTTTAGTCCAAGGGTAACTTAACCTAGGAAATTACCTTGATTTCGGCCTTTGGTGATTTCGGCCTGTTGATTTCGGCCTAAATTGATTTCGGCTGACCGTAATTTCGGCCTCCGAAATGAAGGTAATTCCTTATAGACCTGACTGTTATAGCACTGGACTGCACAGCTAGATGAGAATGAAACTAATTTCTTGCTAGCTTCATTTAAAATATCTAATGTAACTGCAATTTATATGTTCTGTGATAAATATGTTCTGTGATTAACAAACCAATTTACGTGCAGTCCAGAAGAACTAAAAAAAGAGATGACAATGGTATACATTTTAGCAACCACAGAACATTAACAGAACTTATTAATTCGGCCGAAATCAACAGGCCGAAATCACCGACGGCCGAAATCATTGTATACCTAACCTAGGTACTCTGTTTTTTGGGGTTGTTTTTTGTGTGAAAGTGAGACATAGTGAGACACTGTTAAAAATGGCCAAAAACAAAAGAAGAACTTTCAGTATATAGCAGTAAAAGTACTGAAGAGAGATAAAAAAAAAAACCACATGAATATTGGCACACTTTTATGTTGTTGTGCATATATGGCCATGGCCCAGTTAACATTGAACTAAATACACTTAATGCTGGCAACCTTTCAATGCAATAGATGTATGATGAATTAGTTTGTTTACATTTTATCTTTACTTTCAGTACAGGTCATAATGGAAGTACTTGTGCACCAGAATATAATTGTTCTACTTATATTTACATGGCCAATTGTGCCACGTGCATTTTCCATACGTTTGGATAAACGCATGGAAAACGTACGGTTTTTGCCTCATTATAATTAGCTAAAAACTATGCGTTTTCCATGAGTTTATCCTTCTCATGGAAAACGCACGTGGCACATTTTGCCATGTAGTATATATCTGTTTCATAATTGATAGCATTTTATGGGTTATATGATGTTAATAATTTATCAAAAAGTACTAAAGAGAGATAAAAAAAAAACCACATGAATTTTTTAAAATGCACTGTTGCCATCCTGTACTGAAAATTTCGATAAAAACAGCTTTGCGTATGAGTTTAAATGCACAGTAAACCTCATTGAAATTTCGGTTTTCAAGAGTGTGGTAACATATATCTATGGATTAACGACTTTATGACATTGAAAACTGCATTATATAATCCTATAACTTGAAATCCTATTTTCCTCCCTTTTTTAGATGTATATATATATATATATATATATATTATATAAAATGTACATATTGCACGAAGTTATGCAGCAACAAATCGCAATAATATATTTACAAAGTAGACAAAATCCAAGAAGGAAATGATATAGGCATTTAAATTATTTGAAGAACAGTATTAATGTGCATCTCAATAGTTGTAAATACTTTCAGAGTACAATTTCTGCCAGAAAGCTAAATCCAAAACTTCAAGAATGAATTTCATCAGGAGTCTTTTATTTGTCTCAGCATAGAGACTAAGTACAAGGCACTGACAATCTAACATCTCATGTGAATGACATCCAGCGAAGATGGAGCTCATGAAGAGTGCCCGAGCCGGGCAAACCATATATTATTATAATTATACTATTTACTGTAAAGGCAAATAGCTAATAAATAATTTGATGATAGCGTATATTTATATATAATGACTCAAGAAAACTGAAACTATGACCTTTTTTATTCGGTTTCAACCCAGCCTACACCTCCACAGGGTAATTTTGGCTGGTGCTACATAAAACTAAAACCAAAACTATGTGCTTAGTAAACAATTCTATTGTCCCATGTCGTAAAACTACACCCCTGTCACCATTACAATGTGTATCATGAACAATAAATTCTGCCGACATAAACTTTTTGAACCAAGCAATAATGCGGAACACAGATAGAAACATGCGATATTTTAAAAGAATTCCATAGACTTTTATTATTTTTTGTCTCACAACACATAAAAATGTGCAAATTTGACAGAATTCTCACCATATAATACACCCCAACATTCTAAATGATGGCACCAATAAAATTTAATTACTGATTCGTACTTTTCACCCGTCATGGCATTTCTCCATAACAAGTAACTAGTTCACTGTTACTATAAATTTTTGCTGTTTCAACCAAAAAGATTGGCAAAAAACACACAAAAAACATTCGACCATTCGGGAGCTATTTCTCTAATGGGTCTGGCCATGTTAAAAAAAAAGACCCTCGATCAGGCCTCTACGTAGGAGAGGGTCTTGGTGAATTCAGGGGATCAATAATCTCAGTGGGGGAGGAAGGAATTTGACAGTGTAGATCAGTTTATATCAATCATTAGACTACAAACTGACAACCCTCTGTGCCTAATAGAGTGATACAATGTCGTTTCAGGCAAATTTTAATAGACTATTTTGTTCGCCCCTTAGTTAAATTTAACGTGTGCTACATCACATTCTTTCATATGATGACATCACCAAGCACAATGATGAAATCATGAAACAATGTTTCAAGCCATCTTGTAACTAAAAGCAATCAGAACTGGTCATTTCCAAAACAACCTTGTAGGCGATGGAAATTGTTTAATTAACACAGGCCGTCCAACCATTCTTTGATGACATCATCATAATGTGACATCATTAATTGCACTCAATGACCCAATTATAAGATTACGTCATCAAACAATGGTTGGACTGCCCTGCTAGTGGCTCCCTCAATTATTCACAAGAAGCCAACTGGCGTCAATGCCCTCTAGTGGTCATTCATAATTTCACATTTCATGAATACATATATATAATTGGGTCTACACATGGGTAAAAATAGACAGGGTGACCTTGCCCTCTTAACGAGAGGCAAAGTTACACTGAAGCTCTTAAATAACGACACGAGACATTGCTTTCTATTTTTGGGACCCATGTAGACCCCTAATACATGACCCCCTAATACGCATCATGCAACATCCAAATTTTGTACATAGCATAGCAAATTGATTATAAACATTTTATTAAGAATTTTGCGCAAGCTTTTTTTTGCCTCATTTTAAAGAAATCACTTACTTGGAAAGGTTGATTGAAATATTATCTTCTTCAGGGGGCTGGTATGTGCCACCACGGAAAGGTTCTTTTTTATACCTAAAAATAGAGAAGAAAAATTAGAACGAATAAGAAAACAACAAAAAACAACTTTTAGTTATAGTGAAAGTAGCATTCCTTGTTAGAGGCAACATTTTGTGCATTTTATTCGAAACCATAGTACAGACAATTCATAATCTATTTCAAGGAAAGAAAGTAAGAAAGGGGACTAGGCCGACTGTTTATGGATATCAGGACTAATCAAAACTGTAACAAGCCATCAATCATTTGCAGCAACATGAACGACATCTGAAATTAAAGCCTTTCCTGGGGTTTTTTAAGATAACTTTATCAATGAATTTATGAAACGAATGAATTTCATTGAAATTTATTTCATATTGCAAGAATGTTATGGATGCATCGCGTCATTCATTCATTAGAGATTGACTTTTTTTTTCACTTTCTTAAAATATTTCAATAACAGGATAAGCCATCCATCCGCATTTCAAATCCAAAAATCGATAAGTTCTTATGCAAAGTGAAGTTTTAAAAGTAAAAATACTTTAATTTAGATATGTTACTGATACAATTTCACATGTAAGGTAAAAAGTGTCTTTTGTATGGAGGTTTGAAAAAGTAGGAATTTTCCCTATTTTTCCCTAATTTTGAAAATTCTATAGTATTTACGGCCATGATACCCCCAAAAGGCACCACTACACTATTTTAGACATATCATGACAAAGTTTTAAGCATGTAGGTGCAGTAGTGTCAAGGCTCTGCTCTGGAAATGAAAGCTTAACTGCCCGTCTGTGTTTCAATTTTTTTTCACATTTTGTACAACATAGCCAACATATGTCAATGTGACTATCAAAAGGCACCACTAGGCCATATAGTGTATTTCTGTACAAAATTGCGTTAGGGTAAGTGCATTAGGGTTGGAGTTCTGCTCAGGAAATGAAAGTGTAATGCTCGTCTGCCCTCCATCCCGCCTGTCGGATGGACATTGATGATAACAAAAACCCTTTTCGGGTTCTTCCGCAGAATCATAAAGGTCACATTATGCTATAGTATAATAAATTATTTTACAGCAGATCAAAATTTACAGTGGATCATTACCATTAAGACCATCTCACAATTAAGACCAGATTATTGAAAGTGATCTTAATAGTGAACTTTCACTGTATCTCTGGTTAAAACGAGATAGGATTGCTTTGGTGTTCAATAACAGTCACCAAATTGAAATTTCTCAGAAATCAGTTGTGATAACCACAGTATCCTAATTAGTACACTGTTATGCAGAACAAAAACCAGTTAATGGTATTATAAATATTTCGAAAATTGAGTTAACACGATGACAGACTGTACAGGAACTGAATTCAACTGATTTATTTCAACACCTCTATCTTCAAAACGATACGATACATATCACGATAGTATCGTTAAACTTTGTAAATGAGTAATTTAGTATATATATATTAAAGTTTTTTATAAACTTAAAATAATGCAAAAGATACTATCAAATTTAATGAACAAATCTTCATTGAATAACTGCAAAATATTGTGTTACTGGGTAGCAGGCGTCTATTTGCTCACAAATGCTGCTCTGCATAACGTTTAAGAATATCATTATTATTACATAACGATTATTAATACCTGTATCGTTAACCTTGTACCGGTACAAATGGTATATCGAGAACCAGTGTACAGCCCTAATACTTACTGAGCGGCAACCTACCTCAACATTGAGATCACTTCATAACATTAAAACCCAAGCATGAACTATGTCTTATTTCTTATTTTGTTTACTGAACATATATTTATTATTTATCTACACATGTATTAATTGTACTGATAGAATTGAGACTGCCTCAATATTAAAACCTTCACATTACAGCCAAACCTAATTATTGTCTTCATAGGGGAATTCCGCTGTTGTATTTACATGTACAAAAACAAACCAGTTGTGGGTGTTGGTGGAACCCTGCACCGCCCTTAAGTTTTCTATATAAATAGCTTATAATTTTGTCATGGCATTGAAAAAGTATAACTGTGACGCAAATTGGGCTGGCCCTTACACGTTCAAGTAAATATTTTTGGTAACTAAAATCATGCCTCGGAGGCCTCCCCCAATGTATTAAGCAGGAAACAAAGTTGAGGCATATTGCTGTGTTAACACATTTTCATTCCATGACGAGATCACAATGTACATAGCAGTCTACACTGAGTGCCAAGTTATTAGGCAGCACCTACTTTTTCTTGTTACTCGCTTAATTTTGCACATAAATTCATACAACTTTCACATAATGTGCACTAATTTGACCTAGACTTGATGGCCAAAACATTTCTGCCTTAAGTGTTTGTCTAATTAATAAATCATCCAGCCATGAAAATCAGGTGTGCAAGTTATTAGGCAGGTATTGCTTTGTAGTGTGCAGGCCCTGTAGAAATACTGCTATGGGGCATAAAAAAGACTTATCTGACACTGAGAGGTCCAAAGTAGTTAGACTACTTGGTAAAGGTCATACATATTTAGAAATTGCAAGAAAATTAGGGAGAGACCGCCGCACTATTGAGAAGTTTGTTTTGAAAGGTGGAGCAGGTAGAAAGAAGCGCCACCAAGCACCTCTGAGAAAGCTGACACCAAGGGATGTGACATCTGTCAAACTAGAAATGGCCAGGAAACCCCTATCCTCATCAGCTGAAATTTTTGAAGCTGCAGGACTAGATGATGTGCCAAAATCCACAAGATGTCGCATCCTCCGAGGCATTGGAAAAGGGAAAAAAGTGAAGACAAGACCTCCTATCAATAAGAAGCATAAGGAACAGAGGTTGGAATGGTCCCGCAAATATATGAAGACAGATTTTAGCAAGGTGCTGTGGACCGACGAGATGCGAGGAACCCTGGATGGCCCTGATGGATGGGCTCGTGGTTGGGTCCAGAGAGGCACTGAGGCACCAGTTAGAATCAGGCGACAACAAGGAGGTGGAGGTGTGATGATATGGGCTGGCATAATCAACAGTGAACTTGTTGGCCCATTTAGAGTGAAAGATGGAGTAAAGATGAACTCAGAGGCATATTGTAACTTCCTGGAGGAGAATCTGGTGCCTTGGCTTAGGAGAAAGTCAGCAGCCTTTCGTAAAAGTTTCATCTTCATGCATGACAATGCACCATCACATTCATCCAGGTTCTCCAGGGGGTGGTTGGAATCTAAAGGAATCTCAGGTGAATGCCTTATGGAGTGGCCAGCCTGTTCCCCTGACCTAAATTGCATTGAAAATTTCTGGTCAGCATTGAAGGGAAGCTATATGCCAATGGCAAACAATACAAATCCAAAGAATCACTGTGGCAGGCTCTCCGGAAAGCTGCTGCAACATTCAAATCAAATGACATTGCAAAATTGACCAAAAGTATGGACAATAGACTTCTTTTTGTCATACAGAAAAAGGGTTCCTACATTGGTTATTAGGATGAGAACTAATAAATATTAATATTTGTGAAATGTTGTTAAATTGTTAAAATTGTAATGTAATTGTTATATCGTGATATAATCTTGTTCACATCATCAAATAAAACAGTTTTTGTTATAATATCTAATTTTGTTTCACCTCAATATTGATGTAAACTGATGCTGCCTAATAACTTGGCACGCCTGAATATAGTATTTTAATTATTGTAAAATTACAATCAAATTTAAGGCAGAAATGTTTTGGCCATCAAGTCTAGGTCAAATTAGTGCACATTATGTGAAAGTTGTATGAATTTATGTGCAAAATTAAGCGAGTAACAAGAAAAAGTAGGTGCTGCCTAATAACTTGGCACTCGGTGTATGCTGAGCCAAGTGAAAGACCCCACCCATGGGGTAAATGTGTAACACAATGTGGACTCCAAGCTTAATTAATTTATCATCTCATCATTACATCTGCACTTAAGAATCAGACCAGTGAGCATTGAGATAATACAATACAATACAATACAATACAGAACGGTAAAATTATACAATTATATATAATACAAAATAGTAAAACTTATTTCAGATTTCTTAAGTATATCATAATCTCATTATTACGTCTGCCTGCTACTGTTCATATGAGCTGCTGACTAATTAGCCTCAGACCTGTACTATTTGAGACAATGCAATGTAGTGCAATACAATTGAGTACAATTGCACATTTGAGGCAATTTTATTTGTGACTTGTACATGAAAGCATGATGAAAGTGTAACTGGATGATAACATGGCCGCCCAGTGGCCAGTGCCCACACCAGTCACAACACCTGGCATATTGTACGTATTTGTTTATGCTCCCTAGTACTTTACATCTGCGACTTAGTACATTAGACCAATGATTTGACACAGAGGCGGAGCAACATGTGTTGAGGGAATTCAGCGTTTTGAAACAACCAAAAACAACTAATGTTAGAAAAAAAAAAATGGTCATTACTAATTATTTAGGTATAGTTTATCTATATATACAATACGCCTCCTTAATACTTGGTTTATCCGACGTTCTACAAATTAATTTTTTCATTATAAATTATTAATTAATATATATTACACGCAAATCATAATAATGATAAAAGGGGCAAAGGGAGGAGATTTTCACTTCAGACTTAGATTTAAAAAGAAATTAAAACCTTTTATGATCTTCTGTATTATAAAGGGCGAATACACTGTCTTAGATTCTTGGTGTATTGTTCATAGGAAGTTTTGCATAGATGAGTTTTTAATTGAATATATTCCTATTTACACATTATTTGTACATACTGCCACTGTATGGCTTATGTTTTTATTCAGTTGGTAAAATGCAACTTAATTGCCAAGACAGGATGGGGTTTCTGAACCCCCCAAATACCCCCTCCTTCGTTAATAATAAATAAATTTGTATAGCGCTGTTTCAGAAATGTTTTCTGCTAACTGGCCCTTTGGATTAAAGAAGCCTATTATTCATAGGAAGGTCTGAATCTATAGATGAGTTTTTCATTTTATTCATTTCTCTGCATGCCTACACTGCATGATGCATCATTTGGTCCTGACAATGATTTAGAAGGTTACCAGGTGTTCTTTACATCGAGCGCTACAATGTAACTAATTTGTAACTAATTATGACATTTTTTTCATACAGAACTCCAGACACCAGCTGGTCTCATTAATCATGACTCTATTCAGTACAATGCCTATAAACGTTAAATCAGTGATACATCATAAATAATCATTAAATAATCATTAGATAAATCAGTAAAAGGAGGAAGTGCCACTTGTTATATAAAACGCACCAAACAGTCTACATAACTAACCCTCTAAACATAAGTGGCGACATTTCCTCGCCACAGGGAATTTTTTTAACCACATCCAAGTACATTAAGCTGATGCAATTTTGTACTGACCTGATTACTGAGAAATTGTACCAAAAAATGCACAGACCAACAAAAATGATTGTACTTGGTATATAAATAGAAGCAACGCATAGCAACAGCCTGAGCAATAATGGTCTGACTGTTTTCTGTAGCGGTAGTTCTACAGAAAACACTGTCAGACCATGGAATTACTAGAGTACTTATAATGGTCAGAGTTAAGGCATTCGCCTTCTGACACAAGTTCCACCATCTCCCTAGTAGAAGGGCGGGCCCCTACCCCGTCCAACTCATCTGTAACTATTTGCACCCACATGTAAATGGGCAGCAGGTTATGGACAGTGATGGTGATTACAGAGTGCTTGTAACATAGCCTCCTGCAAGTAATCAATGCCATAGAATGGGCTGTATCTTCCCCAGGGAGTTGAGAAAGACTCACCCTTGAACAGGTCTGCGAACAGGTTCCAAATTTATAATACAGTCTGAATGAATACAGTCTACACCACTGGTTCCAAAACAGTGACACAATTTAAAAGTGCTCCAAAATTAAACCACATCAATAATATTATTCTGGCCACTGCAGGCATTCCAAATTGTGGTTTTTATTGTAAGGTGCTACTTGAGCAGGCTTGACAATACTTTACTTCAAAAATACAAGATGCTTTCAATACTGACTCACGATCTTGCACTGATAGTGATACAGCCTAATTTATGATATTTTATCCATAGGGTGGCCTTGTGGCAGCAGCATTAATTGCCATAACAGGGTCTCCTGACTATATTATTATGTACAATTGATATACCAAATTAATGTCAAATAAATTGATTGTCTGTCTTATCTATCTGTCTATAGAAACAAGCATTTTTGACAGCTGGAGGAAGAGTATGAATATATAGAGGAACTTCATAAGATCTTTTTATATGACCACTGATTGACCAGTTAATAGAAATAGGTGTAATGATGAGATGATGAACTTGGGAGTCAAACGCATGTTATAAATTTACCCCATGGGTGGGATCTGTTACTTGCACCAGCATAGACATAGAGTACAGGGCACCTCCAATTTAGCATCTGCAACTGACATCCAGCTGCTGAGATGTAGCTCAAGGAGAGTGCCCAAGAAGTTTAGAAATGAGATACCATGCAGCTGGGCGCCATCGTGCCGCCATGGCAAGTGAAAGCTAAAAACACATTGCTGACGTAAAACTTGGAAAAACTAAAATGATTTTGACAGGAGTGGGAGTAAAGAAGCCTCCAACGCATCTCTAATATGAGTCAGTAATTTGTTTTTGCTATGCTGTTTGTTAACTTTTTCTGCAGAGTAAACATTGCAAGAAATCAGAAGAATCCAAACAAGTTTCCTTTTCTCTAAGGTATTGTTTTTCTCAGCAACTTTTTCTTGCGTGGAATGCCAAGTCGTCTGCAGGTAAAAATACATTCACCTTGGGGCTATAATATGTTTATTTCATTAACACCTCAATCCTTGCAGCAATGGATGAGTGTCTATATGAATGAATTAATGAATTATTATTGAAATACTTTCATGGTTATAGCTCTAGGCCTCATATCTAGAACAAGTCATTTTTAACACCGCATGCAAATTCTAAGTTTCTGCAGGGAAGTTAACCATTTTGGTTTGAGGAAAGACCTGAGGCACAGCTTAGTCATTTGCGACCCTGGGATGATGATTCGTGCCAAAAATTTGATGTAGTAAAATTTGTTATTTCCTACAAGGGGGGGGGGGGCATACATCAGATTGTTACATCTCTTCTATCCCAAGATTGCCGCCAATGGTAATGACTGGCCGTGAAAAAATAAGCCTTCGCTTTAGCGCATAGGGTGTACGTCAGTTATGTGCAAGACAGTTGGTCCTGAGTTAGAAGATTCCAGTCCAGGCACTGACCTAATAGTTTTGAAGTCTGGCCGAATTTAATTTTATTCTTTGAACACAATTTTTTAATGCTCCCCAATAAAATAAACTGCAAGGGACACAGTTGGATGTCTTGTGAATAATAAGCAGTAATGTCATTTGAATGTTCAAATTTTCTTGGCTCATTTAGCAGTCACTGATTCTAGCTATATATGGGTCATTCCACAGAGACGGTGCACCACCACATCCTTCAACATTCAAATGTATTCATAAAATGCAAAATGGTTTTAATATGAATGTGGTATGAGGATTGGCTGACCAATGTTAAGATATTAATAGACACAAGAAATGTTTGCAGGAGTCTGTCATAACTGATATTTGTGCTGTAAAAGGCAGCAAAAAGGGCATGCCCACACCTCGTTTTATATATCTCTTTACCCCACCCAATGAATGTAAGTTAGAAATCATTTATAATATTCGCCTAAATATAACTAGAATGCACATGGGATGTGCAGAGCTCTGCCCATAGCAGCAATAAACATTTGTAGTTCCAGTAACATTACCCATTTGTTTAAGTTTGTCCGTAGAATCAATGTCCCTCCTGTTACCGAGGTATTAAAATGCTGCTAGATAAAAGACAAATACTGTAAGGTATATGCACCTTCAAAGAGATGACAGTGATAATATGGGGGGCTTCAGCATGTCTGCTTATCTTACATATTGGAAAACTAGCTTTCAATATTTAAAGAAAATCAAGATTTAAGGAATCAATCACATTTGTCCGAGGCCCCCAACAACTGTGTGTGTATAAATAACCCCAAGGTCACATGACCTGATTGACCAATCAAGCTGCCCCCTGGCTAACCCCATTCCACATCACAGCATGAGATCATTCACCAACTCCTCAGGTTCGTCCTACATTATCAAAATCTATATAAGACAGTCATATATATGACATTGGGGCCATTCACTCATGCTGCCACTTATGTAATTTTGTACAAAAAAAATCACTGTATTAAGTCAAATATGTGCACACAATAATGTCATAAAAAATCACACTGTTAGTTCAGACCAACAAAAGCTATGTTTATGTATTTAAAATAATGGTCTTAAGACAACAGTTTGTTTTGGCAGGGGGTGACTTTCATGCACTTCATTCCTGTTACCAGGTTTATGAGGAAACTATTTTCTGAATGTCACTCAATGATTACAAAATGAAATGGAAACTTGGAGGAAATTACTACCATTTCCCTTTCAGATATTGAATAAAGTTTCCTTAAATTTCTATCCTGTTACTGCCTTCCTGTTACCATAATGGCTGACATAACAGGTCACATGACCAACTAATTTAAATACATTCAAGATAAAAGATGTAAAAATGTTTTGTTGTCATGTTACAATACTGAATTTTATGAAAATCAATAATTTTGATGGCTTTTTAAAGATTGAAAATTAAAATTTTTTTGCACTTGAAATGCCAAAAGTGCAGTTTATGTGGAATGACCCATATATGTATATATGAAATGAAGGAAACGTGAGTTTGTGTGCATGATAGGACATACTAGTCCAACATAGATTAACTATCTCATCATTACATCTGCCAGTCATTGTGTACATACCTGAGAAGCAATACGCTAGCAGCTACGAGCGTGTAAGCCAAAAGGGTCCCGATAGACATCATGTCGACTAGTTCCTTGAGGTTGAACAACATTGCCATTAAACCTAAAATAGAAGACATTTATTGTTTAGATTAGGTCTAAAATGCAGTAAATGCTAGTAGACAACATTTATTTTGTTTCAGTTAAATCTAAAACAGGATAATTGTGGATTACCAAAAGATTGCCACTGTAAAGACTGAAGTTTAGAGGGGTACTGTAGGTAGTTTCTGAAAATCTTTTAGATATTTCCAACATACTTTACCATACAAATTACCAATGAACTGCTTAAAAGTGGCATGAACCACAATTTTTTTTAATCTTAAAAATGGTAAAAGCTATAAGTGTGACAACAAGAAGACAAATGACTAAATTGTAGAAGTACATTTAGTTAAGAAGTAACATTCTTCAAAAATTTAAATAAAATATCCAAATCAGCAGGAGATTTTCTCTTTCCTTTCGTTAAGATCTTACGGCCTTCAGTTCAATGCAAAACATACCTAACGACAACAATTTGATGGAGGTAAGTACACTCACCCGCCAGCAGGCCAGACAATAATGTTGCAGCGATGGGCGTTTTAAAACGTTCCGGAACCCACGCGAGGAATCGGAACAAAAGACCGTCTTCTGCCATGGCGTAGATGATCCTAGGCATGGGGAACATTCCTCCCAACAAGCTGAAATCAAGGATATTTCATTGAAAGTGAATAATATAAAGTATCAGTGAACTGTGTGAATCTTGAATCCTTGTAGGTGGCCCAACGATAGTGAAGGAATACCTTCCGAGTAGGGTCTCCTCACATTCTGTATAAAAAAGAGCTTCTGTTATATATATGTACATATTTGAAATGAATGTAAATTAAAATGAATGAATCTGAAATCCATTCTGTCGATATTGACCATAACAAACCAATGGTCATTGTTCCAAGGTTTTGAAGAAATTAAAAAAAATATACAAAGTGTTCCACTTATAATGGGCACACTTATAACCAAGTCAGGTTATAATGAGTTTGTTGTTCAGGTACAGAGCCCAGGATGCCCACATTTACCTGCAACAAGAATTGCCCAGTCTTGACACAAGACCCCTCAATCACATCTCTACACAGGAGAGGGTCTTGGGGAATTCGGAGGAGCAAGAATCCAAGTGGGCGAGCAAGGAATTTGACAAGGTTTATATTCATCATAAGAATAAAATTCAACTACTCACAGTGCGAATAAAGTGATACAACGCCAGATTCAAGCACTTTAAAATAACTATTTTATTTGCCACCAAGTTAAAATTAACGGGCGTAGTGATGGACCTACTTTCGTCGCGTATCTCGCCGTGCTTCAATATCCATGAGACCCTCGTCTCGACGCAGCCTGGGGGTCTGCATTCAGACTGAGAATTCCCTACTTTTTACAACCCAAAAACAGATTTTTTTTCCATACCAGTTCAAGTCACCGAAGATCGAAGCGTCCATAACTTCTATCACCTAGATGGATTTCAATGAACCCTCTGGTAAAATGATGCAAATAAATATGTCTGCAATTCATTTCTGATGTGATGCAGAGTGAACACTCTGTTTACAGTTCCCAGATTTGTTTTTTAAGAAAGCAAGTCATTAAATAATGTCATATGCGAAATGTACATAATTTTCAAGACTACAGAATATAATTCCCGACTTTCAAGACCTTGAAAATGGGTTTGTCATATTCCTTAATTTTACCGTACGCACCCTTACATTTCCCGAAAACATTAAATTTGCAGTTGTTTCCAACCTCTGACAATGCAGTTGCATAACACTCAAGATCATTCATGCACAAATAAATGTGGCGATGTTTTTTTGGTGATCTTAAACTTCCAAACTTAAGAGATATCTTAACAATAAATTCAAAGACATATCATATCTATGATTGATTAATATATATATACAAATAAAAAAAATTCTGAAATAAGTATGCATACTCTTCTTGCTTTTTTATATGGTAGATGTGTACATACTCTCTCTTGTCTCTTGATAGTACATGAAGAACTTTTCTTTTTCTTTATAAGCCAAATTTTCAGACTTTCATACCTTTGCCATATGTATTAATTCAATTACGTTTATTCATTAAATTTTGTTATAAAAATTAAGAGCAAAACTATCATGACACTGACAGTGGTGCCATATTTAGTGATTATTGTGCAGAATTGCCAATTTATGCCGTAGTTAATGCATGAGATTTGGTCCATTTTACAGTGAAATATCAAAGATCTATTGTAGCTCTCAACAATCAAATGTGTGCGAAAAATGAAACTGTCATGAAAATAATTAATACTGAACGACTTAAATAGACCCCAGATGTGTTAGTCGCACAGTGAATGTGTGAGAACAAATATTCATGAAGTTTAATAATCAGAATTTTCACGTTCAATTGACCAGGAAAGGACTGCTCGAGATTTTTAATGGAGCACAAACCTCTCAACTGCTCAATTTTTGAGTGTTATGCATACATATGTTCACACTCGAGACTATTTAATGCCTTCAACAATGTTTAATATGCTTTTTTTGCTCTAATGGAGAGTATATACCAACAGAGCCTAAAGTTATTTACTTCCCAGTTTCCAACCATCTTCCCAGGGCAAGTCCACTTGAGCCGCGAAGCTTGCTGCGTGGCCTTGCCTTATCTCACCGCAATGCTGTGGTTTTTTCACTGTAGCCCTCTAGCGGTAAATACGCGCACGAGAAAGTAGGTCAGCCAATGCAAGCGACGCACCAGCGCTCTAAAGACTAAACGGTCATAGCAGGCCAAGTTGCTGCACTAAATATAGAAACATTTCGTAAACTCTGGCGCTGATTTGGAGCTCCTCAGATCATCAAGAGCAATCAAATTGGATATGCACAAACCAGTTAATCAAGCCCATTTCTAGCAAGGCATACATCATAGCTGTGCAGAGGAGTGGAGTTTGCTTTAGAAAGATGAGTTCCAACAGGGATATTATGTTTTTATCAGAATTTTTTGTTAAGAAGAATGATCTTCCAAATATTTGGTTATCAACCGCTTTGAGATCTTGTGGGTAGATTGTGCAAAAATAAAACTGACAGGCCTAACTTATAAATTGTTCGGAAACAAAATCCTTTAATATGAATGTTCTACAAAGCATTTAGCAAGAGGGTGAAACTAACTATTTGTCTGAGTTCCTGCCTCGCAATCATGCACTTCACTTTGGTGGTCCATTCAGTCATCCTGTTTCAGATAGTGGCACCGAATTTGTGAATGTCTAACCGTAGAAATATTACCTAATCAGGAGTCAGTGCATTAGATATGGATTTTTGCATGCCCTCTAGAGTCTATTTGGATTGCAATGAGGGGGTAGGGTCAAGGTTTGGTAGGATATTTTCAAAGCGTTAGCAAAAAACTGCATCTCTCTATCATATCTAGAAGTGGAGTTCTGCTGTTCATAGCTTTTTGACTGAACTGATATTCAGGTAAACTCTGATTATCATCAATGAATAAACCTATCTATCTATCTACCTATCCACCTATCTATCTATCTATCTATCTATCATCAATTAACATCAGAAATATAGGTGAAAGGTCAAGTGCTGCCACCTGGAGAAAATTTTACGTCTGGAGAGCCCCATAGTTTCTTGTTACATTAGACATTTAGACATTTTATTATTCACTAATGTCATGTAGAATGTATAATGCCTATATAATGAATGATTTTACTTGAAACAGCTAGCAGAAGTGTATGATAATTGTATAGAACCAACCAGGCCTGTATAAATGTACCATGACAGCAATGATGAGGGACACCCAAGATGACCCAAAACACTAGCCACAAGATGGCAGCACTGGAGGGACTCCACCTACTGGCAGTTGCACACAACAAAACAAACAGCAAAGATATATATACTTGTCATTTTGGAATGTATAATGCCTATATAATGAATGATTTTAATTGAAATAGCTAGCAAAAATGTATGGTAATTGTATAGAATCAACCAGGCCTATATAAATGTACAATGACAGCAATGATGAAGGACACCCAAGATGAAACCAACCACTACCCACAAGAGGGCAGCACTGGATGGAACCCACCTACTGGCAGATGCACACAACAAAACGTCAACAGAGATTTATATGAAGATATATCACAACAAAGTCCAAATTGTATCATCAACTCATAAACAAAAACACTGTAAAAGGTATTAATTATGAAGGTAATAATGTGTCAAGGAATTAGGTAAACAGACCAATATAACTGTAGGAACAAGTAAGCAAGGATTGAGATATTGTACAAAATCACTTCATGTAACTAAGAAATGTCACTAGAGCAACAGACCACTCCAAAATACTGGAAACACCAGGTTGAATGTTGAATATAGAGTTAACTAAGCAGGAATGATTAGAAGAATGTAAGAAGGAAATTAGGTGAACAAGTAACAAATGGCACACCACTGTAATTAAATAACAGGTGGAATCATATGTAAAATTAACAGCAACTCACATTAATGGAAAAGCTAAAATCATGGAGTAGATAAAACATGACCAGAGAATCCTAGCTACAGCAAGATAAAGAAACTAGCATTAAGATATGACACTGAAGAGATAAAGGGACCCATATGGCATTAACTTGGAAACCAGTTGTGATGTGATTGTACAGGAAAAACCTGAGAAATAGATTAACCAGTAAATGAGTGTATCTTAACAACACAAAGTGTTATGTAGAAAGCAGTGAATGGAGAGGAGGAGTTAAGCTCAACCAGAGACTATGACCAAAAGGCCTCCGGCTAGCCACATGTGAGAACAAGTTTTAACCCAGTCTGTATATAGTAAGGCAAAAGCCATAGCTAAAAGGTCAGCCAGTCAGTCAGTCAGGGAGAAGCAGAGTAGTGAGTTGCCAGTTGCCATTGAGGAATTGCTGAACCAGGTGGACACACAGCAGCTGAGGTGAATTTGAACCAAGCAGTTAGCAAGTCGAGAGGAGCCTTCAAGAACTCAGCCTAACTGTGTTCTGTAAAATCCATTATTCAACAAAGTGAGTGTATTTTCCTTTTCATTTATATATCTGATTAGTAATGCATTTTTGCTGAGTTGCCATTGTATTAATTATTGAGTTGAAGAGTCTGTTTTTAAAGTGTCTTAAGAAGGTTTAGCTAGTGAGAAACTAGGACCTTGTCATAATTTTGAGTCTTGTTTGAGAGGCTAGTGAGAAACTAGGACCTTGCCATATTTTTGAGTCTTGTTTGAGAGGCTAGTGAGAAACTAGGACCTTGCCATATTTTTGAGTCTTGTTTGAGAGGCTAGTGAGAAACTAGGACCTTGTCATATTTTTGAGTCTTGTTTGAGAGGCTAGTGAGAAACTAGGACCTTGTCATAATTTTGAGTCTTGTATGAGAGGCTAGTGCGAAACTAGGACCTTGTCATAATTTTGAGTCTTGTATAAGAGGCTAGTGCGAAACTAGGACCTTGTCACAATATTGAGTCTTGTATGAGAGGATAGTGAGAAACTAGGACCTTGTCATAATTTTGAGTCTTGTATGAGAGGATAGTGAGAAACTAGGACCTTATCATAAGAGTATGTCGAAACATTAAGGTATTTGTCTTGCCATTTGAAATGAAATTTATGTATGCCTGAGACAAATTTTCCCAAGTATCCATAATCTAATTTGCTAAATATATATATGTATCCACACCTGAGACCAGGTGTGGCATTGTCTAAATTATTATCAGCATCTCGCATATAAGATAGCTAAAAGTTAAAACACCCATAAATGCGCATCTGAGACCAAATGCCAGTACATGACCATTTGCTTAAACCTGTGCATTGTTTGACTAGTTATTAGGGATGAGTGTGTGACTTTCTTACCATAGAATCTACCATTTAGTGGGTGTACAACCATTTTGTGTATGAGATTTATGTGCTTGAATGTTAGAAAATTGAGTATTTAAAATTCCATGACCAATTATTGATCATATAAGTGTGTTAAAGTTAGACCCATATTGGTGGAATTTAACACCAATTATTGTGTGAGAACATACTATATTTTATGTTGTATGAATTTTCATGAGAATACATATTTGAAACTTAACCACCTATTTCGTTTCTCCATGTGATTTACATACTTAGTAACTTAAATGAAATATACTGAAACCTCAAAAGCAAGCAAGCGAGTACAAGAACCCCAGAGCATGTATAGACAGATGTAAGCTGATGATATGTGCAAAGACCCTTAAACAGAGTTCGAAATCTGTGTAGTTACTGCAACTGATAGGGAACACCTGCACCTAAAACCAGTGTAATTTGTGTCCGAAAATACAAGGAATAATTGACAGGACACTGATCAGGAAGTGACAGATCACATCCTGAGGTGTTCAGTGGAGTGAGTAATTAATAATCTGAACCCAGAATCAAACTCTGGGTAAGAACAATTGAATTAGTATAGCAAAGTGTATGAACCATATATTTACACCAATTCTGAACCCCAGCCACACTCCCAGACCGGTACCTGAGAAAAAGCAATTCTCGTGACATGGTGGAGAATCCGGGCACCTCTGTGAGCATGAATTAGGGGTTGAAGGCCAGGTTAGGCAGTTTGAATCCCGCTCACAGGGGGTATATAAATAGAATTGCGATGTTTGACTTGTGATGTTAGTCAAAAAATCGCAAGAAAGTATGGGGGATGTGATATAGTGTCCCGGGCCTCAGCAGTGACCCCACCTTCTAGCACTTGGCTAGAAGGGATATCCTTTGTGGCCGAATGGTTAGAGGTGTGGGTAAAGCTGCTCATGACAGTAGGGTCAAGGTTTGGTAGGATATTTTCAAAGCGTTATCAAAAAACTGCATCTCTCTATCATATCTTGCAGTGGAGTTCTGCTGTTCATAGCTTTTTGACTGAACTGATATTCAGGTAAACTCTTGATTATCATCAATGAATAAACCTATCTATCTATCTACCTATCCACCTATCTATCTATCTATCTATCTATCATCAATCAACATCAGAAATGTAGTTGAAAGGTCAAGTGCTGCCACCTAGAGAAAATTTCAGACACTGTTTACGTCTGGAGAGCCCCATAGTTTCTTGTTACATTAGACATTTAGACATTTTACTATTCACCAACACTCAAGTACATTAATTTACAAGTATATGTGACAAAAAGCATGCATAAAAATAACATATAATGTGTTGGAAGGGGATAAATTCGAGTATTTACAAAATACCATTACCCAAGGGTGGATGTATCCCCTATTATATTTAACATTTAGAATTTATTATTAATAAAAAAACAACAAAAAAAAAACAGTACAACACGAGTATGTGTCATAACACATTGCAAAATAATACAATATTTTAACTTATTGAAAAAATTACAATTTAACTACAACTTTAATTAATTACATTTTTACTTTACAAAACATTTAGTAAATAATTTAATATTGTTCTTACTTTTAATACTGATGGGCAAGTGTAACCATAAATGTGGTGATCTTGCCAGAAAACTGTTACTGTATATTTGTAAGGTGTGTTGAGGTGCTTGAAGGCCAATTCTATTTCTAGTTGCATAGTTATGTGTTGGGATTTCAAAGAGATTTACTATGCGTTTTGGGAGTATATTATTAACATATCTATAAGAAATTTTAAGTAGAGACAGGTCAATAAGGCTTTCTATTGTCAAAATATTTGCTTTTCTGTAGTATGGCTGAAGTCTTGTTCTCTTATTTATATTGAATAATGCTCGAACAGCTTTATTTTGTTGAACTTTCAATTTTCTTCAATTACTGTTGGTGATCATAGGTCCCCAGGCACTCATTGCATAACTTAAATGGCTCTGGATATTAGCAAAAATCAGATTGGGCACAGCCAAATAAAAATGTAGCTTGCCTACCACCAGTTCCATTTTTTTCCCCGGCTATCCGATAAAGTTAAAATTTTTTATTTGCACTCTTAAAGTCATCTGCACTCATTGCCACTCAAGTATGCTTGTACTCAATAATTATCTCAACAAGTCTTAAAAGTGCAGCTGTACATATCTTTTTTTGTTCTTCTTCCGAGTTCTTGTGTGCTTGCAAGACTCTGTTTTTTCTAAATCAAACTTCCTTTTTCTCAATTCAAAGGAGTATGACCAAGAATTTAAATTATATAACAGATTTCCATGTGACCTTCACATTGAAAAATAAGACTTGAATTTCATGTACAAACCACGTGCAGACTTTCACATCTAATCTATGCAGTAAATATCTTTAAAAAAATGCAGTTATCTCTTACATAAGGAATGTATTTACGATCTCAAATATGAGATAAGCTAAATAATTTTATGTATTTTACATGAATTTTGCAGACGTCAATATCCTGACATACGACTACACGTGCACACGTGTCATCACAATATAATATAACGAGAATGATCTCTTTAACAAGAATATTCTTTTTCAAAAAAAGAATAGATACCTGGTGTTGTGTGTAGAATGCCAGCAGCACTATGCCTACAATGTAAACACTTTAATACAGTATGATGGCTACTGCCTCATCGAGACCTTGTGCCTTGTATACTCCATTCTTTACTCGGAATTTTACAAATTTATTTATTTATTGTATAAATATATATTCTACACATTTTCCTGAACAATGCAGTCTTTGTTTGACGAAAATTGGACCAATATTAGAAGAGCAGCAGCCTTTTAAAGTATATGAATACCTATGCCATAGTGTAGGCATCCCCCTCCCTGCCTACGCTGCTACTGCGTTGACCAATATATTGTCAAAACTCAGAGTGCTCGTTCGCTTAAATATACCTGGTCTGTCATAGAACATAGTATGATAGTTCTATACTTGATAAAGGCCTAGGCCCAGGTATAAAAAGGTAACTGGTGTTGGGTGTGAGTTGTCAAAATTTGGTCAAGGCTGCAAAGTGCTATATGCATTTTCAGCTATTTAAAATGCCATGATATATTTTTAATTCCCATGAGCTATACCTGTTAATCCCTTCTGGGCCCCTTTGCAACAGAGCAAGGGAAACTGCACCAGGGGAAACTGAATTCAAATGTACGTCATAAATAGTATTCGCCCACAAAACCATGACGTGGAATACAGCAGAATACAGCGATTTAAGCCGCACTAGGTCGTTTAAAGATGTTATGATCATTAAAGGTATCTATATATGATATTATAGAACAGTTCTGCTATTCTAGAGAATACCTATCGATAATGCTTATGATACAAAAACAACTAATGCTCTGCGATTCTACAATTAATTACCTTGTAGAGAGACCAGCAACAGCTCCGATAGCAATGACATATTTTGCAACGTGCCAGCCAACATCCTCGAAGACTTGCGGAATAGGGGCGTTGTGGTCGAGGGTGTAATAGGGGACCATTAACGTCAGGATGGAGGACACTCCGAAGTACGCCAGGAAGCAGAGCAACAGCGACAGAATGATTCCGATTGGAATGGCACGTTGAGGGTTCCGGACTTCTTCACCTATTTGCAAAAAAGCAGGGACTTTGAATGGGAGGGAAGCAATCATTTAACTTTGGCAATACAATGTATACTGAACTCGTATTTTAAAGTTAACCATGCTTAAATCGAATATGTCCAAGTCAATTTTGCACAATTTTAACCAAAATTTAACAGAACATTTAAACTGCTTTTTTTGTGTGCAACAGATACAGTTAGCATCGCAAGAGCATAGTGCAATTACTTAGACTCTCTTACAGGATTCAAGATCTCACAGTTGCTTCGAAGTTAATAACGATATCGAAATGTTGTACTTAAATAAAAGTTAAAAACACCAACAGTTTATGGGAGAACAGCTTTCCTAAAAATACTGGCAACTTACGCGAACTATTGGAGACTCAATTTGCAGGTGTCTACTCGAGAGCATCAGACACAACAGTTGGATAGAAGGCATTGATACTAAGCATTTTAATACTGTACTCCAGAATAATAATTCCACCATGCAACATTTGTTAACCAGTTGAGTTAAAGTCTCATTTGGGGCAACTTAATCTAATTGACTCATTTCGAGTGAACTAATGAATTCTTCGGTCAACATTAAAATTTTCAAATATTTGAAGTCATAAACTCATAACATAGAGTATTTTTGTTTCATGAATGTAAATTTTACCGGTGGTTGCTATGACGTCAAATCCGACAAAAGCATAAAAGCAGGTGGCAGCACCAGACAACATTCCGCCCACTCCAAATGGAAAGAATCCGCCTTTGCCATTTTGATAATCAGGATCAGTGGATTGAGGAACCTGGAAGTGAAACCAGAAATATAATACAGCTCATTACTTCTTAATTCCCCAAATGAAGGTTTTAGGATTGTGTAAGTTATATTATAGTTGTCTGCCAGACATTAATATTGTATTATCAATTAACATGATGAACAAATTTAAACCGCTTTGGTTTCATTTTGGGTTAGTAAGCTAACTGGAAACCTCCTTACTTCGAAAAATCTCAAACTTTTTTTTGGAAGCTAATTAGCAATGAACCCGAAATATTGAAATTCAGTTGTTGCAAAGAATCACTGCTTCCACTTATTGCAAACATAGGCTGCGCAGCAGCAAACCCTCAGTGAATGCCCACACAGTACACAGTAATATTACTGGAATCAAACGTCACTATTACTTGGATAATATCTTTTTTTAAACTTGTTTGTTACTATTGCTGTGTAATTTTATTCATTTAAAAAAAAGAAGATAATTGCTAACCACATGTATGGGGGATGGGATACTGCACGTACTGCTTTGGAAGCATAGCACAGCTAGTGCATCCAGCTTTTCTAATCTGAATTTATGGCTCTTTTGTTTGTAGGTTCGCGAACCGCAGGATGTAATAGGTCATAATCAATACCAAAAAAAGAGAATCAAGGAAGTTCTTTTGTCTTTACACTATGATCACATTAGAGTTTGTTTATTGCTTGTTTAAACTTGCATAAACTTGTCTCAACAGGAAGAAACAAGCATGCCATGTCATATTGGTTGTTATTAGATTGAAGCCGTGAGAGACTAGTGAATATCTCCAGCCAACCTTTGTAACCACATTTAACTGCCCGCTGTAAATTCCTAATATTTGCTTGTTACACAAATTAAACTTGCATAAAGTTGACTTATAAGGAAGCAACAAGAGTTTTCTTAACCACATTTAATGGCCAGCTGTAAATTCCCGCTTCTTTATTGATATGGGAAAATGAAAGGACCATATTTTTTGGGAGCAAATGATATTTTTTAGTCTCATGTGCTTTGTTAAAAAGAAGTAGGACTTTCATGGTTTCAACGAACACCGCAGAAAATTCACAAGATAGGTATGATACTGTTTCATCTGCATCAATGCACAATTTGTCATCTTTTCATTACTAAAGGAATGGTTGATACAGACACATTTGTAATCATGAAATCCTGTATTAATGCATAATGTTTCCTGCCTTTTCATAAAAAGGAAAAAAAAAAACCAACAGGTATATATTTATGTTTTTACTTCAAGTATAATAAAAGAGAAATGAGATGACCAGGCTGCGAGTCAAAACCATGTATACTTCATGGGTGGGGGTCTTTTACTTGCCTCAGCATAAACAGCAATTATAAGGCACCTATTCATGAGATCAACATGCAACTGGGATGTAGCTCACATACCCAGGACCCTCAGCCGAACTTTCTATTTGACAATTTTTCTTATCTAAATTTTTCATACCTTGTCAGCCGGAATACTCCAGTTGTGGATGTTGATTTTAAACGTGCCGCAAATAACGACATACAGCACAACCAGCAAATTGAGGGCCGTGAAAATATTGTTCAGAATTGAAGATTCTTTTACTCCGATACACAGAACGACTGAAAATAAAAAAAGACACAATGTAGAATTTATTTTGCTGACATCCAAAAAATGCTGTTGTTATTCATACGAAATGTAGAGACACGATTTTAGGAATTTGCGACAATCCTTTTTTTTTAGGGGGGGGGGGGGGGGTTGGTTGGTGGCGAGTGGCTAGTTCATGAGGGAAGTTCTTTCTAAAGTCATTTCATATGACCACCATTAATGTTCACAGATCCCGCCAGGGGACACATTAGTGTTACAAACCATACTGACATGCCACCTGCTGGAAACTCAAGACAGATAAACTGCGTAATGATTATTTATTCATTATCAATATAAGTATATTTCCAACCCATCAAATAATTTCTGCACATAAAAACTAGAGAGACTTTTGTAGCAATATCAGATACAATTTTACTAAAGACTCGCTATGAAATACTGGTTGAGATGATTCAATAAATATTCTTTGAATTAAATGACTTTAACAATCACGTAAAAATCAACCCATCTACTCACGTGCCAGCAAGATAACGATGCCGAAAGCAAAAAAGTCAGGATAAGCAGAGAGAGAGGGAACCTCCATGTGCATTGTAGAGTTGAAAAAGTGTGAGATTTTGAATCCAATGAGGGAGTCAAAGTAATTGCTCCAAGCTCTTGCGACGCTAGCTGTACCTGTTGTATAAAAGAATAAAAATGAAGAAGAAAGAGCGGTTTAAATTTTCAGTTGTCAGACTTTGCTTCAAATTATGCACCAATTCCACTAAGACATATTCGACCTATACTAGGCGAAGCAGGGCCTAATCAGGCAAATAAACTTTTATGCCATTTTCACAGCTAAATAGGATTTCACTAAGCCAAATTGCTTGTTTTTTTTCATATTGCCAAAATTTTCACCAAAATTAAATTATTTTAGCCATAAAAGTCTTACTTTAGCTTTTGGCTTTGTGGCTTACGACACCTTTATTAAATATTAATATGATTGTGCCCGGCAAGGTTTAAAGTAAAATAGTTCTATCCATTGCAAGGTTTAAAGTAAAATAGTTCAATACATTCCAAAAAGTTAAATGACTCCTCAGACAAGGTTATTATATGAGTCAATTTGCAATAAACTAAGCCAGGGAATGGTCTAAATTTGCTAGTACTAAAATTACATCAAAAACAAAAAGAGAAATATGCCCTTTTAATTACCTATAACATATTCTAATATCAAATTCCACCCAATTATGAACGCCCAGAGTTCACCGACGGTCACATAGCTGTACACGTAAGCCGAGCCTGTCTTCGGGACGCGAGCTCCAAATTCAGCATAACAGAGACCTATGGAAAAGTAATAATGAATACATACAACTAATTCAACGATGTACATACAACTTTCTATTTATTAAAAACCACCATTGCTTGCGGATACTATTTGCCTTAATAATGAGGTGGTCTTACGAGTGAAGTCTTTGATAAATTGCAAAATAGGCCATGGGATTAGCAATGGGTTAAGATGACCACTGCAACGGACTAAAAGAACAATCATTCAAATGGCCAGGTGTGCATTCAATTTGCAGATCAAGGACTGTGGCCGGTCAAAGACTGCAAAAGGACCTGGTTATGGGATGGACCAAAGATTGTTTTGGTAGATAATAATTTAATAATAATTTATTTTATAGAGCGTACATCTCCATTGTGCTCAAGATGCTGTACAATAAAATATAATAATAATGTAGGTACATACAATAAGTAGTTAAAAAGAATTATATAAATCATATAGTTAAAAAGAATTATATGAATCATATAGTTAAAAAGAATTATAAATACATGATAAGCTAAAATGTTCTTTAAAATCACCAGCGTTCTGTTGGTCTACAAACTGGTACCAAGGTAAACAACATGTCATTTTTTAGGATCGTATGAACTCTCAAGACGTCGCATTAACTGCTCAGAGAAATTATTTCCTAGGGTCTGCAACTCTCCATCTGATTTATGGAAACTGAAATTATTTAGATTAAAAACACTTATTTCAGGAGCCAAGGCAAGTAATTTTTTGTACACTATATTATCTTATAAATGTATACTTTTATGTTATTTTTTCTTCTTTTTTTTGGCCAAATACACCCCAGGTGTCAGGCCATGTTGTAACCATAATTATTTCTCTTTTCACTTTAATGGTTGTACTGACGGTTGCAATAAATACTTGAGCTACTACTTGAACTTGATTGGCCATTGGAGGTTTAGATGATGTAATTCATGATTATGGCACCAAGAGATTCATGCGAAAAAAAGGCATGTAGTTGACCTAGTGTACTTTATACAAAGTGCTGAGAGCTGGCAACCGAATTCTATTGACTAGTTAAAGGAAGCAGGGTCCTAATTGAAGTGGGCCTGTAGTGCGGAGCATCAACACAAGGTGGCTTCCGGTCTTATGTATTTTGGTCAGGAGTAGAAATATTAGCTGAATTGCGGTTAGTTGAAATGATATTGTATATATTCTCTAGATTTGATATTAAAATCAATAAATAATTGGAACTAATGAAAAAATTTATTAAAGGCTTTCAAGAATATGACTAAATTTGCTAAACTAGGGTGTGCGGGCTGGTCATTTGTGAACATGGCCACCTTTGAGGATTGTGCAACATTTGAACACACTTCAGCTATTTGGGAGGTAAATAAATTAATATTTAGAGTTTAAGGACCTCTCAAAGCTAGTTGCTAATATTTTTTGCATCTGTCAACAGTATATTAAAATGTATAAGTAAATCATTTTGTACTCTTCAACCTAAACATTTATGCCTGTGGTTTGTCACAAGAGGTCTCACCAGCAGAGGCTGTCAGTATGGTGACGACACCTGGTGTTAATATCTGATAGCATACTATGCAATACCACACTTTTAACACACAAACCTGCGAATATTGATGCAATGGCTGCTATTAAGAAGGACAGGATAACCGCGGGACCAGCAACTTCTCTCGCTACTTGACCAGCGACGACATAAATGCCCGCTCCGAGAGTGGACCCCACCCCTGGAATCAGAAGGAAGATTTACAGTTAACAAATTGAGAATTTATAATGTCAATAAATAACTATAGTAGTAAGCATATTAGCTATTGTCCAGTAAAAATTACTACAGATTGACAATATATCATGTACAACAACCAATTTTTAATTGTCTAGGGGCTGTTCCATTATGAAATGGGGGGGGGGGACCTGGACATTTTTAGACACCCCCACCTTCGATAGCTCCTTTTTAACCGACAACCCCCCCCCCCACTTCATTCATTAAGAAAATACTGGGCAATTACCCCCCCTCCCCCGATATCAGTTTTCCCAGATCTCCAAATATCTGGAAAATCTTCAGGTCCATCCCCCCTCCCCCTCTTTTTTAAATGGAACAGCCCTTAATATTGACCACTACATGAAGGTAATGGCAAACATTTTTTCAGGATCTTAACTTAACTTTG
Source organism: Alitta virens (assembly GCA_932294295.1). Classification (NCBI taxonomy): domain Eukaryota; kingdom Metazoa; phylum Annelida; class Polychaeta; order Phyllodocida; family Nereididae; genus Alitta; species Alitta virens. The sequence goes on along the minus strand of OW028578.1, from coordinate 7,336,963 downwards.
ACATGAATATTAAAACATTTCATATGTCACTTAATTTCCATATTTGCTTTAACAATGTTTAAATAACTTCTAACCACTTGATCAACATATTCGTAATAAAGTTTATGAGATTGTTTGAAAAGTGCATGCATCTGTTTCTGAATTTCAAATAAGTTCTTAAAAGTCATAAATAGAGAGTTTCAAGCGCTTCAGTTATAACTTTTCTCATTTTTGCATTACCAATTATTTATATATTGTAGGACTGCACTTTCAAAATATAATAAACTAGACCTGACGGGTCTCATGACAGAGAAACACGCTTGTAAGTTAGGCCTAAGATATTTTCATAAAATGATGAGAAGATGACCACTCAAAGTTAGTTCTAGGAGAAAATTAGGTCTAATTTCTCTAAAGTCAGGTGAATGTATGAACTTTTTCAGCTTAATGCAAATTTGTAGCTCAAAGCAGTGAGCAGATGGGTTCAATTTACCCTTTGCACATTGATGGCTTAATTATGCTCTCATCAATTACAGCATAAGTACAATTAATCACATGTAAGTCAGTCATTTGTTCCAATTGTAATTAATGTCTTCTGACAAGTTGGCATGGGATTCAATAGGATCAAATTTGCCACTACGATTAAGGAACAGTTCAACTTTGATCAATTATTATGCAGCTTACATGTACCTCATTTAGACACTGCAGTGGTATTTCTAATGAGATTTGTCATGGTGCATCCCTATCCAGGTAGGAAATTCCTACTAGTAGAACTGTTACTAGAACATACTGAAAACAAATTAGAACACTTAAAGATCTCTTCTGAACTGTTCAGTATAGTTCTACTATTTTTCACCACTGAGGTGGGGCTGCATTCAAGGCTAAGAGCCGTAAAATCTACCCAATACTGCGAAAATACCCATATTTTTGCCCTTTTTCTCAAGATACTTGAAGGTAGGGCCATTATTTCCAAAATGTGCTGTATAACCGGCCATTTACATGCTTACAACTTGCTCACAAGGGGGAGTGCAAGACGGGGTGCACTTCCATCCTTGCCGTCACCCGATCGGCCATGAGCGATTTCACCACATATAGTTCCTGGGTCATTCTGATAGGAAACACCTGTCCAGTGTCCTCTAACGGCGTTCTGAGAGACCCGTTCTACTCTTTTGATGTATTGGCATGAAAATAGATACATTATAGTGACTTATTAAGAGTTATGGCAGAGAAACGGGTGTAAGCATTGATACATGAGTAAAGGGGTTAATCTACATAGTGCAATCTCTTTTCAAATCCCTGCGCCTGGCCAATGAGGTCAGGCCTTCAACTGAAAAAGGGTAAAATACCGATGGTCAGCGTTACAACAGTCACAAACACGTGGGTTTTGTTGACAAAATTATCTGTTTGCAGAGATTAATTGAGGCAATTAAAAATTGTCCTGAACATTGCAAACTGTTTTCACACTCCATATGAGTGAATATCATAAGCTGTCCATGGAAGACAAGCTCTCCTAAATGCTGTAACTATTTTGACAGCTCTGACCACGTGGGCCTCATGCAAATTAGCTGAAAATATTTCGGAGTGCCTGCAGCGATGAAATGATGGTAGGAGTGGAGGTGCTGCGAGCAGCTTGACACGCTTAGTGGCTCAGTTCAAGACCATTCAGGAGCCATCTCACTTGCTCCCCAAACAGGGGCTGGATTACAACAAAATCAAAACATTCCAGTCTCTCACCTCTCATGACAGAGAAGTGAATGGAAAGACAGAGACAACCATGAAGGGTTTCTCTGTCAAAAACACAAGACCAATCAGAAAACAGCACTATAACGTCGTATTGTCTCACCTAAAGCCGTCAAATCGAGAGTTGACAGACATCTTGCAAGTTTAGTATCTGTAAGGACACTGAAATCGATATATTTGGTCCTCGTCAGTTTCTTTAAAAACTCCATGTTCCCACCACCAGATGTCAGGTCTGTATGACCCACTGCCGAGTTCTCACTGGCCTCTGAAAAACGATAAATAACATATAATTATATTATACATTAAGGCTAAATCATTTTCAATTGCCACAGGTCTCGGCTATGAAAGTACTTTGGGACGACAGCATTCATTTGTTGGTTGGTTGAGAATAGAAAGTTAAAAGAACATTCAAGAACATTTTTGCAATAAATACATAAACAGACAGAATGAAATGTCAGATTGAGTTCTAAAGGTGATCCGAATCATATTCACAGTCAAGAAATTAGAAAAGGTGCAAGCCCCTCTCCCCCTTCCCATAAATCTGCCTCTGTTGACATGCAGTGGGTTGCAAAAGTATTAATCTCTCTTGGAGTTTGCAGCCCAATAAATCAGCTATAATTCTATACAGGACAGAAATGGTACATGCGATGATCACAATTTTTCTGGAGGCGTTAATCCACCTTAGTTTGTAAGTTTTTAAGTCATTTTGCAACTTTTATGTAATGGTACATAACCCGTGCACATATGAACTCATCATGCTCATATACAGGACATTTTTTAGTAGGAGCATGAAATAGTGAATATTTTCATCGTTGCTCTATATTTTCATCAGATTTTCTCTGAATTTGTAGAAATCCACCCAGGAATACATTTCATAAAAAATATAATGGAATAATGGCTAGTTGGCTGAAAATATGAAGGACGTAAGTACAGCAATAATTTGTTAAAAATGCATCAAAATTACATTTTTATTCTTCAAAAGACAATCTTAAGTTCTTGTACTTCGAAATTACAGTATCTAATAATTAGTCCATGAAAAACGAAAAGTGAAAGTTTTTGAACAGGAGCCCAAATGTTACTTTATTCAAAAGAAGTGGAAAATATAAAATTTGTTGATTTTAAAATCAAATTTCACAGTTCCACTACTGGCACCAGGGCGCAGAGCCAGAGTGTAAATGTGACGAGAAACGAGACATCATCTCATCATTACATCTATCAATGGCGAATGGTGAAAAATTACTAACATTGGAAATGATTCCTGGTAAATAAGACACGATCGATGGGAAAAAAATACAGAAGAAATTTGAATATTTTGTAATTCAAAATCATGTGTTCACCTTTTCTTTTTGTTTTCAGTCTTCCATCATGGTGCAATTGTTATATATATCTTATACATAAATCGGTATTATTTTTAGAGATTTACAATTTTGCAATATATGTCACAACTCGCATCTATTTTACAAATTAATCATATGATAATCTATTACCTTGTGACTGCCAACCCATTAAATAAGCCCATAATTGAATTGTAATGACAATTTCAATTCTCATGCTAATATAATACACGCATATACGTCAATAAATTCCCATCTGTTAAAAGGGAAACATAATTTTGAAACTTTGACCTAAGTATTACATGCATGTTAGTATATGACGATCAATCATTTCCACAAGCAATTTTGCACCAAATATGGATAACAATGATGATTGACACTCTACAGCTATGCAAACTTGCATTTAGAGGGTTTTAAGTCCATTTGAGCAATCAGGGTTCCCACAGAAATCACGAAATTAAATTCCATGACTTTTCCATGACCATTCACAGAATTTCCCAGACTTTCTTTCGATAAAATCTGCACAAAAAATAAATAAACAATTGCAAATTGTAATGGCCTCCACACACCCCTTACAGCCGTCCTCCCCACTCATTTTCAGGCAGACAATGTTTTTTTTTGTCTTTCTAAAATTCTACGACTTTTCCATGACCTTTTCAAAATTTCGATAATCCCACGACTTTTCCATGACAATCAATTTTTCCACGATTTTCTAGGATTTTCCATGACTGTGGCAACCCTGAGCAATGCCTACAAGTGGTCTAAATTGGGAGGTTTCATTGCATATAAGAGCCAAACTAGTTGCCATGGTTACTTGGGTAATTCCTTAGCAACTAGAAGACATGAACAATACAAAATAAGATCACAAAACACAGTAATCATCACATATATGATCATGGTAGTACTGAGTATATTTAGCATGAAAAAACATTTTGAAAATTAAAATCACTGGAATATGACAAACTACAAGGGGAAATAAAAGTAAATAATTAAGAAAATACAAGGGTTACAATGTATAAATATAAAATTATTGGAAATTGAACAGACTGAGTCATCATAAACAAATGATAAAGTAGTTTTAACTGTTTGGACTGTTTCCTTGTTTTTGTGCAATTTTTCCTATGTGATACATTTTTATTATACTTTATATATATATATCTTTTGTAGTTTAATTTTTATACATGTAATCTGTCTTCTTTTAACTTTATAATGATTTATATTTTATTTTTGTTGTTCTATATTTATTGTTGAGCGTTTTGAGCACCCTGTGGATATTACGCTATAGAAAATAAATTTATTATTATTATTATTATTATTTTAATACCAGCAACTGGTTATACAAACAATACGCACAAAGTATAGTCTTGTTTGATCAATAATTAATACAACAAGAATTGTACTAGTTTAATCTAGGTGTAATATCAACTAGATCAAAAGACTATCAAACAGAAATTTAGCCCCTGAATTCATATTCTTTAGTCAGAGTAATCTATGCTTCGACTTGATCAAAGAATTTACCATGAGAAAATCGATCATTGTTTTTATGATTTAAAAGAAATTGTCTAATTTCTCACCAATAGTTCCATAATTTGTGGTCATATGTGACATGTTAAACATTCTGTTTTAGCCACTGATCCAGAAAATTTCCGCACTAATGTTTAAACCATTAAAACCAACTATGTAATTCTGTTTAATCCAACGTCTGTCAATACAAGCCCAAAACATCACAAGATGATATATTTTGAAGCTATAATGCTGATTGTACATAATTATGATCATAATTTTAGGCCAACAAACACACCCAGGCTTTGTTTGAAGTCAAACAATGAAAGCCAAAGGTCTTGTCCAACAAAATACTTGTATGAAAATGGCCTTGTGAAGATTATCATTAATACAATGGTTACATGGATTAGTTATTAAAGCTGCATTGTCAGTCGGTTTTTGTACCAACAAAAAAGCTATCCAAATGAAAGATAATACTTCTTACTGATGAATTCGTAAATCCAAACTGTCTAAATTGTACTAAATTATAAATTATTGCCAGAATTTATTAGATCGACTTTGTTTACATTTTAGTTAATTATGCATTACAACGTAATGGAGAGTGTCGCCGATTTTACAGTCATTTTATGAACAATTGAGGTCAGAATTGTTTCAATTTATGCAAAAAGCGAAACACCTACACATGATAGGGTATGTTTATTAATTTTATAGAGATATAGTGAACCTAGCGAGGCCCTGATGGGATTTAATCTGTTTTTTTAGAAGCAATGAAATGAATGCAACCGATTTTGGTCACTGTCATATTGAGTGACAATGCAGCTTTACATTCATATACCATAACATCATGTATATTGGATTTTAAAATGCTGTCAAAAGTCAAATTATAAAGGAATATTGTATTGTATCATTACGTTCACTATTTCTTGGGCATAATTCTACACAAAAACCTCTTGATTATTGATAAAATCAATGAAGACTAAATAAACAAAAACTAAAAGAGCTTTGAATAGTGAACGGATTAATTCATAAAAATAATACACTCAATTTGTTCAATTTCCAATATAATTTTTACTTGTTAAATCCCTGTACAATGTTGTATTTTGTCATATTTTATATCTATTTCATCTTAAATTTTTTTCTCCAATAATCAGTCATAGCATTCCACATTTCTGTATTTGTTTGTCTGTCTATGCTTGTGTTGTTTTGCGTTTTATTTGTTTCTGTCTTTGATTATTTCCTTACCTAAATCAACAATTTCTCCTAGTCTCACATACTTCACATCAGTACCCTCTCTTCTCATGTGAAATTTTCAAACTAAAAACGAAATACAAGAAGAAATAATTTCAAATAAATATATACAAACAACACGTGTACAGACAAGAAAACTTATAAACAAAATATTACAAAATTAACACAAATGATTGACAATGCCACCCACCCTTAATAGTGGAAATTGGTAATTCTGGAGTGCTGCACAATTCAATCAAACATGCTATATCAGATGATAGAAACGAACCAACGTACCACAAAACACTTGTTGTTCATATATTGTTGTTGGCAGTCTTATTTGAAATTAAAATATATTTCTTTTGTAGTTTTAAAAGGATGTTAAGATTTACGTTTATCAGCTAAGTGTATACTTTTATGGTGTACCTAAATGAGTCTAGTAATAATTCATAAAGTAGATATTCATAGGGGCCAAGTTTCTCAAACAAAGTATGAATGTGAATTATAGATCATAAATAAATGAAAAGTTTTAGGTTGAAAATTTTAAACAATGAATTGAACTCGGGATATTCAATCATTTTTTCATAGCAGACGGCAAAGACTTGAAGCACTAAGCCAAATCGTTGTTGATTAAACAAAATTTGTTCCAAGCGCAAAATACTCCAACTATGAGCGATAATCTTCCTGAATAAAACCATCTTAGCTTGAGAAGACACCAGCATCTTCGAAACAAAACTAGGACACCAAGACAATAACCAGCTGCTCACAACAATGCAAAAGTAACCTAATTTAACACATTGTAAAATACGGCGATGCTATTGTTGTTATTAAACGTGAGAATTTTAATTGTTATTTTTCAACACTACCATGCTTTATAAATGCATCTCGGAACATGTTTTCTTGGCCTAATATGTAAGGCTGAAATACGGTTTCCAAAATTACCATGTAAATGTGAATATCATTCAGCAGTTGTTCCGAGTCAGTTGACACTTTGTATATTCATTATTAGTAACAAAGCCAAACAAATTAACTAAACAGGATGTATATGTATACATTGAACTGAGAATTTCAGTCAGTAAACATTATTCTGTTGACTATCACTGACCATTTTCCGGTTGGGCCAGTCTTAAAATATTTCTGTTGGGGGTTATTCACAGTTTAGAGAAGAGAATGAAAATTAAATGAGAAAATAATGATAAGAATGCGAAAACGAAAGAGTAAATTTAATCAAAAAAATAAAATTAAAATAAAGACTAAATAAATAAACCTCCATAAATTAATGATATGTAAAATCAATGCTGCACTCTCTAAATAACTAAAATAAGATGAAGAGAAAAATAAAACAAGACAATCATAAATTAGTTAATAAACAGAAAAGAAAAATATATAAATAAATCAAAACAGCAAATAGCAAAATGAAAATAATAGGTATATTTATTATATAACTGTAGACAACTGGTAGAGGTATCAAATTTGACCTAAAAAAAGGATCAATAAATTATCTATCTAACTATTCAGCAAACCGGCATAGCCCTGCGCTACCTCAAGAATAGACCCGAAAAGAATGGAGGACAAAACAACAATAATAGTAATAATTTAAAAAAAGAGCAAGGGAATTTTTTTTATACACACTGATATGTTCTATACGGTTGCATAACCCGTAACAGGAATATTTGTAAGTATTGCCTTGGCAAAGATCGCTGTGCATGGAGGTTGCAAAGCGAGCGACTTTGACTTCGTGAAAATATTCACTGACCCCTTTCCTATGCATCTATAAGAATACATTAAAGTAATTTTTTGCATCAGGTATTTTACTACATAAATATGCATAATTATGATAATGGAATTTCTAACATGAAGTCAGATTTATTCATTTCACAGAACGTGACGGTTTGACTCCAATTAAATTCCTATATACTTTGCTTCGTTAATAGATCCCATAGTTAATCTAATCTTACAGTAATTAATTTGACAATATGCGCCATCTGGGAGCTGTAAATCAAACAATAACTCAATCCATAATTATTATACAATTAAATTTTTTATTTAAAAGTATATTCATACTGGAGTAAACCTATAAATGGCTTACATAACTCCACTGTTCAGTGTTGGCCAAAATGTATGTTTAAAAAAATAGAAGGAAAAATATGAAATTGTACACTGCATTGCAATGGCAGTCTAAAACCATATTTAATTAAATTTGCAGAGCCAGAGGGAATGCATAGCATCATGAGCTATACAGGCACACTTTTTGACCTGAGCATTGTCAGTTGCTTACTGCCTGTTTCATCATCACATGATAAACCAGACTTTGAGATGCAATGTGACAACATATTACATCCCACACGATTCTGCCACTTGCGTACACGGATCATGATCAAAATCCTGAACTGTGAAATACCGTTTACTGGATATCACGGTTTGTTTTGCAACTTACCTTTCCTCAAAGAGTGTGTCACAAGTTTGTGACCACCAAGTAACGCCAATCCTACTTCAACATCGCTCAAAACCTCTCCTCAACCAAAACATATGGATCAGAAATCAACAAACTTCTTCTCCAAAATTATTGTGAGTAATTTCTGGCAATTCTACCAGGTGGCGTTGTACCGGGTTTTTACCGCAGCGCCATCTGGCGATAACATTATTTTATAATCCTAACGAATTGCGAAGGAACTAAAGAGATCTCAACAAAACTGAATGAAAACAGCAAAATGTGACGTTATTTTGATGCAAATGGAAGAATTCTTTTGAAGAATGGCTTCTAGAGGAACCACTCAGACAGATGTGAAATCATGGAGAAGGACAGCATAGGGTAATTGTCACTAACTGATCACTGATCTGTCACTGAGTCAGTGAATGAATAGCGCTGAACTAGCTCGCTGTTTTAAAACAATTCTTGCCCTGCTGATTACTAAACAGCTGTAGTAATCAGTATGTCATTGTTTATTCACAACATGCAGCACTAATTAAAGTCAATGACCTCCATTAATATCGACCGGGCCCAAGTGGCATACAATATATGTACCAATGACATGTATAGTGACTTTAGTGTACAGCCTACAAAGACACTATGCTGAAAATTTAAATGGCCAGGTCGAGTTTATTTTTTTTCGAGAAGGGTATTTTTTTTTTCACACTTAATTTCTGTGTTAAAAAGTTTATCTCATTCAGCATGCATTTTGTAATATCATATGTATCACATCTATGAACGCTGGATGAGTTCACTCTGTTCAGTATGATTGGCCACTTCTTTCTCTTAATAATTATTCTCATATAAAATTTCCCAGTAAAATTACAACACTGTGGTATTTGTTGACTTGTAAAGAATCTTACAAACCAAATATGTTGAAAATATACAGGACAGTGCATTAGCTTGATGGGTTGGTCATGATGACCCCACATGTGCTAGACATTAAAAGGCAATACATTTTGCCACGCTATGGTGTATAATACCAATCTAGCATGCTACTGGGGGTAATATTACACGGTTGTTCATCTATTTGCAATGTCTTTAACAGTATAGATTATGTGTTTCATTAGGTGTAAGAAATGGGTGATCAACACTAGAAGCAGAATATTATCTAATTTTAATTTAAAAAAATCTGATTAACAGCCAAAAAAACCAAACCCTGAATTTTTGCATAAAAGTTTCAAACTACAATATATGTAAGAACGGGTGTAGGACATCAGCAGTTCGCATGACTGTAAGCATTATGATCATGAAATTTGCTAAAAGTTTGTAACAATCATCGCAAATTAAGATGCATTATGCATTAGTAATGCAACCAAGTTTTGGCCTGTGCGATGAATGCAATTTGCATGTTGGCAACAGTACTAACTGGCCTTGGGACTCGATCAGACAGATCTATCTATCCAGATGTATTGGCTATCAATCATCATTGATCATAGAAGTGACAACCAGGTGGGTTACTATTACTGCAATTGAATTGCCATTGAAATGATGATTTTATTGCAAGCAGTGAGAATACAGTTTGCTAAGAAGCTGACTGATCTATTCAAGTTCTAAAGGGCAGTGAAAAAACAAATCTTTATAACATGTGGTTGATGATCATGTATGAGCAGTTTACTTCTGGATGTTCATTAGGCGAATGGTAGTTTACACAGGCTGGCTTTGCCTACCGATGAGTCTGACTGTTCTCACACCAGCTGGTCTGCTATTTATCGAGAAGGTTGCAAAGCAAGCCTTTAGGATATTGTCAGAGGATGCGATGTGAGAGAGTGGAACATTCAGGAAAATTTTCAAATGAATAGCCTCAGTGGAGATGATGCTGAACAGTGCCACATAGGGCTCAGTATACTTTAAAATATATTGAGCACAAATATTCGGCTCATTTTTTGAGAAAGATATCAGTAGTTTGCTAAAAAATGCTAAATTAGGGTTATTTTCGCAACATTTCGCTGTTTTTTTGTGGCTCTTGGCCTTGTTTGCAGTGCCCCTAGTGGAAAATTGAATAACTAGGTTCAAGCGGCAAAAATGGCGGGAAGCACCGCTAATTGGATCCAATTGGATCCCACCTTTTCAGACCTGTCCAGAAATGCAATTACTAGTTACTTGTATAAATGTTTTAGTTGCTCTTGAGTTTTGTTGAGAGCATGCCGCTATATAGCCCCATTTGGTAGTACTCTAGCACTAACACTCTACCAATCCACTACATCTACAATATCAGCACCTTCTGGATTCAGCACCTGTAACTGCCAAAGTTCAGTGTGTCCTCTGTGGCCAAGTTGGTATGTCACAGGACTGTTGTGCAGAAGATTGGCGGTTCAAGTCCCACTGGAGCCAGTCAAGTTTTTGCTATTTATAGTCAAGTTCTTGCTATTTATAGTTACATTAGTCTCACAGGATGCAGATGGCGCTCTATGCTTCCTGGTGATTTGTTTTTGAAGAAGGAATAGCCATTTTATTCCTTTTGATTCATCATGTAACAGTACTGACTCCACTAATTGCAACTAGTATAGTTTCTAAGGCAATTTTGTTCCCACACAGATGTGAGTATTTCTTTATGATGTTTCAATCCTTCTTTTGTTCACTTTTAGTTATATTTTGGTAATTATAAATGGTATTTTTGGCATAAATAAGTTAAATCAGCTGATTGCTGGAGAGTGAGATTGCAATCATGTGGTAGCCATGTTGGCCAAATTTCAATTATGTAATGAGGCATGTAAGCCTAGTGTATATCAAAGGTAGCCAATATTGATGTATTTTGGTTATAATTTAATTGTATGTAATGGATTAATCAAGATTATCTATTTAATTTTGCATTATTTATGAATTATTGAATTATTATTTATACTTGTTTTATTTCTATTTTTGTAGAATTAAAACCATGACACATGACATCATGGAATACAAATGCAAACGACATGCGTCTTTAATTTCTTTGTGGGACATTATTAATAATACATCATTCCTGTAACTGATCGTTACATTAGTTTTAATTATCTATCATCATGAGTGGAACCAATAGTGAGTCAGAAGAGGTGTCTGATATGAGACAGTCCAACCCAGATGAAAATAAAGAGAACAATCCCGACCCAGGGGAAAATACAAACAATGATCCAAAACAAGATGGAAATAATGGTGAGAAGGTGGAAAAATCTGAAAATTCTTCTGATGTAGGCATTGATGAGAAACTTCGAACTTTAAAAAATAAAAGAACTTCTGCACTTGCTAACGTTACTAGGAAAAAAAACAATTTGGTTAATTTGATGTCTGAATTCGAAAATTTGCATGAGGTGAAAATAGAACTTCGTGAATTCAATAGAAAATATTTACTGTATGAAGATGCTCACACCACATTTGTAGAATGTCTTGAGGACGAACAACAGGAAACTGAAGAATCACGATTCACCTCGAAGCAGACATCGATAATTGAATTCCGTAAACAAGTCCAAATATGGGTCCGCAAGGCCGAGATGGAGTTGGCGGATGAACTCGATTCGGCATCCAGGGAATCTCGAACTTCAAGACATTCAAAAGCCGATTCCAATACTTCTATCAAATCAGCAAGGTTGATGGCCAAGGCCAAAGTGGCTGAGTTGCTTGCAGAGAAGTCCATGTTGAGAGAAAAGCAAGCATTGGAAAACCAGAAGCAGTCCCTGATGTTGAGTATGGAGTTGGCCAAGGCGAAGGCACGTGAAGAAGCGTTGGGTCCTGAGGATGGCATGAATGATTATCTAGCTCGTGAATCAGGAAAGGTGGATGGTTTGACGGAGTCGCGAGACAATAATCCCAAGGGAGCTTATCCCAAGGTTGATGGCAATAATCCCAAAATCATTGACAATGCTGATGAAGTTCGTGAGAAGCTCAAGTCGCCACCCAACATTGCCAGTCGATTGAATGTTGGTGCTCCATCCTTCTATCCTGAAGAAGCCTCATCTTTCGGTCCAAGGGCGGACGGTGACTATGACAATTTGTTGGCTGCGCTGACTCTCCCTAAATTAGAAAAATTTGATGGTGAAATAATAAACTTTCGTTCCTTTATTATGGCCTTTGATGCCAAGGTTTCTTCCAAGGTTAGGTCACCAAGAGATCGGTTGTTTTTTCTGAGTGATTCATTGACTAATGATCCAAAAGATCTCATATCTGGTTGTTTTAATATGAACGCTGAAGAAGGTTACATTACAGCTAGAGAATTGTTGGAAAGAGAGTATGGTGACCCATACAAATTATGCATGGTTTTCTTGAAAAAAATTGAAGAATGGTCTGTTATTAGATCAGATGATTGTAAAGGTCTTAAGAAATTTTCATTGTTTCTTATCAAATGTCAATCTGCTATGAAGTGTGTCACTTACCTGAATGTGTTGAATCATCCTCCAAACATGCTGAGTGTTGTACGTAAATTGCCAGTCTATTTGCAGAACAAGTGGCGAGAACGAGCCAGCAGAACAAGGTTAGAGCAAAACAAAATCTTGACGTTTGATGATTTGGTGACATTTGTTTCCATTGCTGCAGAGGCTGCCAATGATCCGGTGTTTGGGAGATCAACCTACAGTGCAAAACCAGTGTCTGCCTCTCCTTCGAAGTCTAAGGTAAAAGGTTCTTCAAGCTTTTCAACCTCAGCTGTCTTAGACAAAGATGCCAGTATAGGCCTACAGTGTGTATTGTGTAAACAAAAACATGACATTGAAGAGTGTTTTCAATATAAAAAGAAAAGTATTGAAGAAAAGAGACAATTTATCAGGGAAAAGGGACTTTGTTTTGCTTGTCTTCATGGGAATCATATTTCAAAACATTGTCGTCATCGTAGGAGATGCAAGTCTTGTGGCAAAGGTCATCCCACTTCCTTGCATATTGACAACTTTTCACCTGACCAGTTAGTTCAAAGCCGAGACAGAGGTCAGAATAGAGCCACAACTAGTCAAGGCCAAGATGGGAAGCTTGATACTAGCTCATGCACAGCAACGGCCATACGTGATTCAACCATAATGCATGCCATACTTCCTGTGAAGATTCATCAACACGGAAAGGATAAAGTAGTTGAAACATATGCCTTTTATGATGATGGGAGTAGTGGTTGTTTTATTTCTGAAGATTTGATGGATGAGCTTGAAGCATCTGGTACAAGAACCACACTTCAACTCAGGACTATGCATGGATGCAATCGCTCTAGTAGTCAAGTGGTTAGTGATTTAGTTGTGACAGATATTGAGGGCCAAAATGCTGTAGGTTTACCACGGGTGTTCACAAGAGAAGAAATTCCTGTTGACATTGAGCAGATACCTACACCTGATGTAATCAGAAGATGGCGCCACCTGGGGAAAGTTGTAGATAAGATTCCAAATCTTAGGAATGATCTCAAGATAGGATTGTTGATTGGGAGCAATTGTCCTCTTGCTCTTGAACCAATTGAGGTCATTTCATCTGTTGATGGTGGTCCATATGCAGTTCATCTCCGGCATGGTTGGACTTTCCATGGCCCCCTCTTGAAGTATTATGAGAGTTCCAATATGGTGACAGTCAACAGAATTATGATTCAGTCAACTGAGACTCATCAGGAAATTCTTTCCCCATCGGTGATCCTTCAAATTCTGGAGATGGATTTCAATGACCATATGAAGGAAAGATATCCTGGCGAACTGGGTATGTCACAAGAAGACCTACTTTTCATGAAAATTGCCAATGAAGGAATTTCTCAGCGTAAAGGACACTATGAGCTTCCTCTGCCTTTTCGTGATGCTGATATACAGATGCCAGACAACAGACAATTTGCCATGAGAAGAGCACTTTATCAGAAGAAAAAGATGCTGAAGAATGAACAATATTTCAAGGACTACAAGACTTTCATGGATCAAATTCTGGAAAGGGGTTACGCCGAAAGGGTAACCAATGGAATGCCCATTCCTGGTATTGGTAAGACTTGGTACTTACCGCATCACGGGGTTTATAACGTCAACAAGCCTGGAAAGATCCGTGTAGTATTTGACTGTAGTGCAAGTTACTTGGGTAAATCACTAAATGATTGTTTGCTTCAAGGCCCTGATTTAACAAATAACTTAATTGGCGTACTAACTCGCTTTAGGTTGGAATCTGTCGCATTTATAGCCGACATAGAAAGTATGTTTTACCAAGTTCATGTTCCTGCTCATCAAAGAAGTTTTCTGAGGTTTTTCTGGTGGCCTGATGGTGACTTGGATAAAGATATACAGGAATACCAAATGACAGTACACCTGTTCGGTGCAAGTTCTTCGCCCAGCATCTCTAACTTTGCTCTGAGGAGGGCCATCCTGGAGTATGATGATCTGAGACAAACGTGCAAGTCTGGTGGGTTTAATCTCACGAAATTCACCAGCAATAGATCAGAGATCCTGTCAAGCCTATCACCTGAAGATCATTCAAAGGCTGTCCAGAAATTTGAATTAGGCGATCAAGATAGATTGTTTGAACGTGCCCTTGGTATTCTTTGGGATGTGACAACTGACAACTTTGGCTTTTCTGTGAAGATGAAACAAAGGCCTACGACCAGAAGAAGTATTTTGTCAACAGTCTCAGCACTTTATGACCCCTTAGGATTCGTGGCTCCAGTCACAATGGTTGGAAAAAAGATTCTGCAAGATTTGTGCAGAGAAGGTGATGTTGGCTGGGATGACTGTGTTTCAGCTGAATACGAGTCTCGGTGGCAAAGTTGGATCCGGGATATGAGTCATCTGAGTGATTTTGCTATTCCAAGGATGCTCTCTCTGCATGGAATGGAACAATCAGTAATGAAGGAGATCCATGTTTATTCTGATGCGAGTTCTTATGGATATGGAGCGGTTGCCTACTTGCGAACTCTTGACATACAGGATCAATACCACAATGCCTTTTTGATTGGGAAAGCAAGGGTTGCTCCACTAAAGGCCACAACGATACCACGATTGGAATTGACTGCGGCGGTCACAGCAGTACGTTTGGGTCAAATGATGAAATTCGAGTTGAAGGAAGACATTGGCATTACTTATCACACCGATTCAACCACTGTGCTCAATTACATAAACAATGCCAAACAGCGCTGGCCAATCTACGTTGCCAATAGGGTTCAGATTATTCGGAACTTTTCAAACCCAAGCCAATGGAAATATGTGTCAAGCGATTGTAATCCTGCAGACAAAGCTTCACGTGGAGTCAAGGCTACAGAACTCCTGGGAGATTCCTTGTGGCTCAAAGGTCCCGGCTCCTTATGGACAGCTGATCTTGATGATATTGAAAACAAACCAGAGACATCAGAATACTTACCTGTTCATTTGGCGCAGTCTTCACTTGTTGACCCTGTTGACCCTTGCACATACTTGATGAATTACTTCTCGGATTGGCGTCGTTTGAAGACTTCTGTTGCAGTGTATCTGAAGGTCATGAAAATTTTGAAAGACAGGTGCACTGCAGTCCCATCCACCAGTTACAGGCTCTCTGCATCTGACATGGAAAATGCGGAAAGTAAGATTGTTTGCTGGCTACAAAGGAAAACTTTTCCCAGTGAAATGAATCAACTCTCTGAGAATCAGGATCCAAAGAATTTTGTGTCCTCTGTTGCTAAATCAAGTCCTCTCTCTGCTTTGGACCCATTTTTGGATCAAGGTATCTTACGAGTTGGCGGACGTCTACGTCGTGCAAATATTCCGGAATCAGTGAGATATCCAATTATCATTCCAAGGAAAGGACATATCACTGATTTAATCATTCAACATGAGCATAAGCAATTAGGTCATGTCGGAACAAATCATGTGCTTGCAAGTCTTCGTCAAAGGTACTGGATAATTGGTGGAATGAAGAACGTTCGCAATGTCATTCACCGTTGTGTAACATGTCGCAGATACCAAGGCCCACTTCAACAACAGAAAATGGCAGACTTACCTGGTTGTAGAGTCGATGATACGTTGCCTCCTTTCAGCTACACTGGTGTAGATTATTTTGGTCCCTTTGTAATTCGAGATGGCAGGAAATATCCAAAGTTTTATGGAGTGTTGTTCACCTGTATGGTCAGTAGGTGTGTGCATTTGGAAATTGCCAGCAGCTTAGACGCAGATTCCTTTCTTCATGCTTTGAGAAGATTTGTAGCCCGGCGAGGAAAGCCAAAGGAACTTCATAGTGATAACGGCACAAATTTTGTGGGCTCAGATCGAGAACTTAAGGAAGCCATCAAGGAAATGGATCATGATAAGTTGCAAGCCAAGCTTTCCCATCTTCACATAGAATGGTGTTTCAACCCTCCGACAGCTAGCCACATGGGAGGCAGTTGGGAACGATTGATAAGGTCTGTTCGGAAAATCCTCAATGGTCTTATCAGTGAACACGGATCTCGTTTAGATATTGAGTCATTTCACACCTTGTTGTGTGAGGTCGAAGCTATCATGAATTCAAGACCTCTCACTTGTATCAATGATGAATTGGAGCCACTTGCACCAAGCAACATCTTAACTGGCAGAACTAAAGTTGCAGTACCTCCTCCTGGAAATTTCGTAAAGGATGATTTATATCTCAAACGCCGATGGAGAAGAGTTCAGTATCTCACAAATGTTTTCTGGTCACGCTGGAGAAATGAATATTTGTTACTGCAGCAAAAGAGACAAAAATGGACTATGCCTTCACGGAATTTGCAAATCAATGACATTGTTTTGTTGAAAGATGAGTCCATGGAACGGAACCACTGGCCTCTTGGACGCGTCATTGAGCTTGAAAAGGATAGCCAGGAATTTGTGCGAGCTGTGAAAGTTAAAACTCAACAGTCAGTTCTCAGGAGACCTGTTAGTAAGCTTGTCTTGTTGTTAGCTAATGATTAGGATATAAATTGTATTAGTATAGTTTCCACTATTGTATTGTATTGTTGCATCAAATGGTTGTATGGTTATATATGCAGTTTATTGTAAATTTGTATTACTTTGTCAGTTGTTAAATTGTGATAAAGGACAAGTGTATGGTCCTTTATGGAGCCGGGTGTGTAACTGCCAAAGTTCAGTGTGTCCTCTGTGGCCAAGTTGGTATGTCACAGGACTGTTGTGCAGAAGATTGGCGGTTCAAGTCCCACTGGAGCCAGTCAAGTTTTTGCTATTTATAGTCAAGTTCTTGCTATTTATAGTTACATTAGTCTCACAGGATGCAGATGGCGCTCTATGCTTCCTGGTGATTTGTTTTTGAAGAAGGAATAGCCATTTTATTCCTTTTGATTCATCATGTAACAGTACTGACTCCACTAATTGCAACTAGTATAGTTTCTAAGGCAATTTTGTTCCCACACAGATGTGAGTATTTCTTTATGATGTTTCAATCCTTCTTTTGTTCACTTTTAGTTATATTTTGGTAATTATAAATGGTATTTTTGGCATAAATAAGTTAAATCAGCTGATTGCTGGAGAGTGAGATTGCAATCATGTGGTAGCCATGTTGGCCAAATTTCAATTATGTAATGAGGCATGTAAGCCTAGTGTATATCAAAGGTAGCCAATATTGATGTATTTTGGTTATAATTTAATTGTATGTAATGGATTAATCAAGATTATCTATTTAATTTTGCATTATTTATGAATTATTGAATTATTATTTATACTTGTTTTATTTCTATTTTTGTAGAATTAAAACCATGACACATGACATCATGGAATACAAATGCAAACGACATGCGTCTTTAATTTCTTTGTGGGACATTATTAATAATACATCATTCCTGTAACTGATCGTTACAGCACCGTAATGCTCTAGTTTAGTTTTTATGGTAGTTAGGTGTGTGGATCCGCAGTGAACATTGTTGTGAGGAATTTCACCAAGCTGCACTTACTTGTTAATTAATTATCTAATTAAAAAGGTAGAAATTGTTGCATTTTCGGCTCTAATTTTAAGCTGAAATTCCATTGCCTTAGAGGTAATTCAAGAGTCATAAAGTGGTTACAGTAATGGGCAACAAAATGTCCCTCCCTTAACACACTTTCCCATATATGTATTCTGCCTTTAATGGCATCAAAAGAAGGGTTTTTATGACTTAAGCTTGGGTGTTTCAGCCATTAAAGCCCAGATGTTGACCACAATTCTGATAACATAAAAAAACATGATGTAAAATAAATAATTCAATGGCCATTATGTCCTTGAAAATACTGAAAATTAAATCTCTTTCATTTCTCAGAAACTATTTTGGATTCTTATCTTATTTTTTAACTGCCAAATGCAGTAGCCCAAGTATGACAAAAAAATTCCCTGTAAAGATAGAAGTCCACTGTGCTATTAATTGGTGGTACCTCGTCACTTATATCATATATGTATATAGGAAGATACTATCCATCCTAGGGCAATGGGGAGAAAAAGGTCCCTGTGCCAGCTCCTACGGCGATCTTTGCCAGCAGAAAGTGGTTTCATGGTTGATGTTAAAGCCAATACACCACTCAAGTGCTGATATAATTGTAGTGTTTTGCAATTAAATTCAATAATCTGCTCATGCATGTGATAATGATTAAAGATTTTGTTTATCAATAATAATCAATCATAACGATTTATCAATTGTTAACCATATTGATTATTTGGCTGATCTTCTACTCACACAAAATATGATATATTATGATGAGATTATTGTATTTCAAAGGGATGACACAATACTTTTGCAATTTGTATGGTAACACATTAAGTTGCTGAAAAACCTAACGTGCATCACAATTGATTGTGAACTCATGCCGTCAAATATAATTATTGATGAAATGGAGTTATTTAATCCTCAGTGGTCTGTGTATGTACTCAGTACAGATGGTCTGTAATGAAAATCATTAAAAACATAATATCACAATGTCCGAAACAGTTGGCAGACATTTTTGATCGCCATTCGTGAATGATTGACTTCCTTTGAGTGATAAGTGGAAAACTGAGGACACCGAGGAAACTTTCTGTTTTCATTAGATTTCTACTTTACTTGGACTGTCTTCCTAAATTGTTCTGAGTGGACAATAACCAACAAAAAGGTTAGTTAGCAACATGTTTTGCGTAATAAAGGCATTAAAAAAAAACAAACGATCAGACATATTAGCTAATGGAGTATACGTTTTCGGCGTCGGGATATAACCAACAAAAATGTTAGTTAACTCCCTCCTATTCGGGATATAACTAATACTTAAAATATAGCAACTGATCTTTAATAAGATCCTTTTTTAAGTATCTGGTGAATCTTCAGTGAAATTTCCTCAAGTTTGAAAGTTGAAGAAAATTTAGACTTGAAAGTGTTCCATTTTGGTACATCATCATTCTTTTTCCGTTCTCAGTTTTTCTGTTCCTTGTATTTGGGTAATCTCCAGTGTTATTTTGAAAACAGTCTTTTAATTAATCGGGTAGCATATTCATTCTGCAAGATTTAAGGTATAGTGGTCTTTATTTAACAGACAGTATATTAAATTTTTTGTGCAAGTATGCTGTTGGTGCCATGGGGTCTAGAGGTTGAATAGAGTTTTCAAGGCTCTATGTTGTAAAACTTCAATCCTTTTAAATGATTTGTTTGCCGAAGCTCCATAAATTTCTATCCAATAGTTTATCTTTGAATGAAAATATGCATAATATATTTTCATCTTCCCTTTGTATGGCACCATGTTTCTTATAATTTTGATATATTGGCAATCCTTGACGAAAAATGTAGTTCACCTGTCAGACTTTTATGAAATGATCAATAATATCTGTTCAGTGACACTTGCAAAGCTCCAAAATGATATATTCTGAACGAATAATGGACAATCTTATTTGCTGCGAGTAACGGCTTTTACATATACTTATGAGTTAAATAAATGTGATTCTGACCTGACATAGCTGAAGGACCATAGCACTTATGAGCTCATCTTGTGGTTCACAAAATTTGGTGATAACCCATATTCTACAGAATTCCAGAGCTGCCAGGTTGAATTCGTATTTATTGGACCACATGCAAACTGCCAGATTGTTAGAAAAATGAAGCTCAACTCAGAACTCAGGGGTGGAGATAGGGCTTATGAGACTGCTTCAAAAATCTGGTTGTCCGTCACATATCTTGGTTGTCGGAAAAAAAGTGAACAATTCTCAACAAATGCAAAATGTTTTATTGTAACTAAACAATGAAGAGAGTGCACCAATCAGCTTTACTAAGGTCTTGCTCAGTTGTGTTGTGTGCTCATTCGAATTTAGTTTTGTAACTTATGTCATACCTAAATATTTTAAATATTTTATCCAAACTGTGAATGTTTACAGAATGGAGGGTTTATTGGTGAATTAAATTCCCATTTCCTTGACCAATCGTGCTTCAAATTAAACTTTACTTGTACAGTTGTAGTGGACTGCTGGTTATTCAGTGAAGAAACTTAGCAAGTGCTACGTTGCTTGATTTTGTAAAGAAAATTGTATAATGGTTATAAAAACAGTTTGACTGCAGAAATTTGTCAATAAAAATAAAAAATTTCTCAATTTTGATGAAAAATTTTGCTATAAGATAGAGAAAAATGTTTTTTCTTTGAACTATGCTCATACTAAGAAAGTTTTTCATTTTAAAGAATGAACATAGTTACATACTACTACATTGCTAATCATACTAATTATTTGCTATTGTTAATTTCCAATTATTTAGGACTTTTTCAAAAATGTCAGCTGATTCTTACAGCAAGATGGCTTTTATGTTTTTGAAATATTTCCAAAATTTACTCAATCTGTTACTGCCAAATACATGCAAAAATAAAAATAGTGAAATGAAATTTATCTTCTGTTTTAACAAGAAAAGAGGAGGATACTATAGAAAAACCAGATCTGGGACGAGTCTGGTTTTTAAAAAATCTGTTGTAGAAAGTCTAACAAACTTGTCCAAAATATGAATTTGACCGACGAGATTGACCGTCCTTGACAATTGAAAAATTTATAATTCACTTACAATAGATTCTCATTTGTTCATTGTTTATGGCTAAAGGGAATTTCACGACTATATGGCCGCATGCATTCAAATAGTATGTAATAAGACTTATTTGTCACAGTTTCGATGAAATTCGAATTATATCAAATCATCTTAAACTGGCCAATTTTCAATAAGGAATGACAAGAACTTTCTCAAAGTGTCCTAAATAGGTATTTTAAAAGGTTCTCAGTTTTTTTAAATGCCGTTACAAAATTGCTAAATAAGAAAAAATATGGAAACAATTTTGAAAACCTATTCTGGTCAAGTGCATTGGCCACAGCTTTACATATATATACATAATTTTTATTGACAGTAAAATATCATCCATGATATATATGTCATAAATAAAATAAAGAACAGAAAATCCAGGAATTCAGAGAATACAGAAATGTTCAAATAAAATTTGTAAACTAGATAAGCATATGTTATGCTAGTAACGCAGTTCCAGCCCCCAGACTTAATTTTTTTTAAATAATGTTTATAGCAACATCTATGTATGTATACTGTACAGTGTCAGAAGATGGAGAACATATAACTCACATATCAATATCAATTAAGAATTTTCCCAGGCACCTCAGTAGCTCAGATTCCTTTGAGAACATGATAGATATAAATTTATTGGTGTCATTCATTATGTCAAAATCATATATGTAAACTCTAGCTAGATCAAACAGTCGTAGGCGAAGTGGTGTGTTATTTGGACATATTATTAATGAGTGTATCTCATCCTCAACTTTACAGCAGTGGCCATATGTTTTCGGACATTTGCTCTAGATGGTGACTTATGATGGCACTTTTTTGATCTTGCATTGTAAGGTTTTTTAACCATTGGGCGTTTACATGGACAAGGTATAAGTCCGGGGGCTGAACAGGTGAATATAGGCCCAGGTTCAACACATGAGGGCACCACATGAATTTGGTATCATTTGAAAGAGGACATCTTGTAGTTTCACGAAACCTGGTTTTTAAGTTCCAGCAGGTGCACAGTTTTGCAATATAGGGGTAAAGGTCAATGACATTTGTCATCTACGGTGATGTTTTTTAAGACCGACATTTTTCAGCATTGGTAACCTTTTTTTTTTAAATATTATACATACAAATGTCAAGCTTACCACAAATAGAGAATATTCTATACTCTTTGGGATTTTTCTCTTATATGGCAATGAC
The DNA here is from genome assembly GCA_932294295.1 of Alitta virens. NCBI lineage: Eukaryota > Metazoa > Annelida > Polychaeta > Phyllodocida > Nereididae > Alitta > Alitta virens. Next base: position 7,314,645 of record OW028578.1, on the reverse strand, counting down.
CGGCTTGTCAACCAGTCTGTCCCTCCTTTTGTTCCTCTGTCTGTCTGTCAACCACACTTCAAGACATGATAACTTCATTTCTATTGATGCTAACCTCATGGAAGTACAGGTAATATACTTAGAGGAAGACTTTGAGGAAGACCTTGAGGAAGACCTTGAGGAAGACCTTGAGGAAGACCTGAATGAGTTCAAAAATGGAAGATTTTGACTGTTTTTAAGTGACTAGGGTCAAACTCACCAAGAACCTTGTGGCTCTTCACTCAACTCTTGTCATCAAAATATGTGGAAAATGAGGGTCTTCCATCTTTATTTGTATATTAGCTTGAATATTCTGCAACTGTATTTCCAGGACAGTAAACATGATCCCTAAAGAAAATAATTCAAGAAAAATTTAGGTGTTTTAAAGTGTCTGAAAAATTATAGCCATGACTGTTCAGTGATAGGCTGATAAGCAGCTGGGTGGTCAAGTGGTAAGACTCTTGCCTGCTCTTCTGAAAGACCCGGGTTCAATCACAGGCCCAGGCACCTTTCATGAGCAACATCTCAGCTGGGATGTCGTTCGGATGATGAGACGTTAAATTGGCGGTCCCTTGCACTCAGTGTTTACGCGTAGGCAAGTAAAAGATCCCACCTATGGGGTAAATGTGTAACGTGGGTGGACTCCTCCTCTCCCTCACCTAATCAATCAACCCTCGATAGCGGCAAGAACTTGCCATAGAGGGCTGCACTTTCCATATCTAAAAGCCATGACTAAATGTATATTTATTGAGCGATCTTGCTATTTTCTGTTCAGACGTAGTTTTGTATAACCACACCACATTTTAATGATTTTCTCATGTCTGTTCATGCATCGCGCGAACTCAATTAATGAGTGTTGTTAACCACCGTAATCGAAACTACAAATGATAATCATTAAACAAGATGCTGAGTAATCAATCGATGTAAATTACTGTGTGATGAAACAATTACAGTAATATTACAACATGTGAAAGCTGTTCAGTTAAACATGTTGAACTGATTACTTTTTGCCACTTTAAATAAAAAGTGCTTCAGTGTGTTGGATGCCCATAGCCTGAACACCGCTAATCCAGACCGGTTGTCGGGCTAGGATGCGCAGTGCAGTGGGGGCCACACTTAATAATATTGCTTTATCAAGAAGGCAGTCCATAGGCATGTTAAGAGGTTGGTTGGAAATAAATATACAGGTGTGGGGCGGTTACAAAAAACCCAATCACCTGCGGAAAACAGTATGTCTGCAGGTCATTGACTCTGAAGACATTAATTAATTTTTTATTAATTTTATTTGTTATGTGCATTGAGGAATGCGCTTGCAGATAGGAAATGAACTAGTTCCGATTTCCTACCGACCCTATGTAAAACCCCCACCCTAAACTTTTTATGGACTTTTCAAGCTTTTTTTGAACGGTCCCAAAATACATTACTATACATGAAAAAAAAACAAGATTATTTGACCGACTTACCGACCCTACTTTTTAAGGGCTATGAAATCGGAACCAAAATTTTTTTTCATTCGGCCTTATTGCTATCACTATCACTATTTTACCCTATTCATTCTTGTGCTTGTTATTGCTTATTGCTCCAATATATGTAATATACTATAATTGATTTTGTAGTGTGACTTGAGAACATCAGCAGGGGAGACTCTTGTCTCTTTGGGACATGGAGACACCAGCCGTATATGGATGATCTACAAATTAAGAAATCCGAGACTATAATAATAATATTGATTTATATAGCGCCAGTTTCAGTGACACTGCTCACGGGCGCATTTATGTGTGATTAGCTATAGCTATTTTGAAAGAGATGAGTCTTCAGGTTCTTCTTGAAACTTTTTAGTGAAGCAGCTTTTTTCACAGAGTCGGGTAAATGCCTCAAATTGAAGTTGGGGAACATATTCATTTTCTCTGTGTGGCAGCCATCAATATCAAGCAAAAGGTTCAGCTGTAGTGGACCATTTCATTTTTTTAAAGTCTAAAGTAGAACTTTTATTCATAATTTCGAACCCCAGTGTTTCTTAGTAGCTTAGGATAGTGCACAGCAGCTAAGCCACATCCATATTTCATTAGTGCCTTTGGTAGAGATTCGATTACGGATAGTGGAAATCTCATAAACCCTTAATGGAAGAGTTGACTGATAGGGCTGCACACCTTTATCTTCAAAACGATACAATACGTATCATACAGTAAAACTGATACAATACGTATCATGATACGTATCATTAAAATATGCCTTTCAGAACAAATATAACTTTGTTATAAAACCTCACATAATGGAAAGAGACTACTGAATTTAATGATCAAATTGTGTGCTAAATCCTCATGTAATTAGAGTCAGATAATGTTTTCCTTTGAAAGCACTCAAAACATCTGGGCAGCGCATATGTTTTTGCCAAAAACACCGTTCTGCATATCGTTTAAGTTTACACGATAATAAAAACAATTTTACATTATGGTGGGAGACCCCAATAGGAAAACGTTTTCGCTACCGTGGGGCCACCTGGAGAGATTCTATTGTGTTATATGAGTAAGGAAAGTGTAAAAATTGCTCCCGTCATCATGATCATGCAGTGTTGGTCGTGATCATGACTAACTTCCAATGGAGAATCGATGTTGTATCTTTCAACAAAACTCTATTATTATAAGTTGTGCACAGTCTAACAAATGTTAAAAAAAAATGAAACTCATGAGAACAAGATAAATATGTATGAAAGAGAAGACAACGATGAACATTCGAATTAATATATTTGATGTCTTTGATATTGCTACATTTGGTGTATTTTGGGGATAATTTAGCGTACGAAACGTGTTCCCCTTTTCAGAGCAAAATAAATTAAAGTACAATCTTTTTAGATTATTGATCATTATTCTAAACTTAACGCATCCCAAATTTCATGCTGAGTTAGGGAGGGAATCTTTTCATCGTGTGCACACATACCATGTGATGAATACAGTATAAATTTGATCGGATTTTAGCCTGGGTAGATCAATTTGAACAAAATGGGTTGCTCAATATAATTTATATGATTAGCCCATCAGGTGCAGAAATACAGGACGTAAAGCCATAATCCACCCACCCACCTATCATTTTCATTCAATGTTCAATGTCTCTATGGTACTGGGTATGACGCTTAGTCAGCTTATATGACCAGCTGCCTGAGGCAGACATAATCATGAGATGATAAGGTTGGATAATGCACCATGTTACCCCATGGGGGTTGGGCCCTTAGAGACCGACTGTCGCAAGGCCTTCTGGTGAAGCAACTGTATAGATCTAGTTAATCTGTAATTTTAGCTGGACTGTCAATCAATTAATTGCTTTGGAATTAACTTTTAACTCATGGGAATTGCAGTTTCCAATTTTCTGATGTGGTGGGATATATATGTTACTGAAAAATAAACTTTACTGATAGTTGCCATAAATCAAGTCCATCATGAGCTGGATTTCTACTTTAAATTGGAGGTGCCTTGTACTCTGTGTCGATACTGAGGAAAGTAAAAGACCCCACCCTTGGAGTAAATGTGTAACATGGTGTGGACTTCAAGCAGCCTTATCATCTCATCATTACGTTTGCCTCTGCTGGTCCTATAAGCTGACTAAGCTTCAGACCTAGTAGCATTGAGACACGGAACGTATTGTAATCATTCAACCTCAGAGTTGTGAATCATCCAATAAAACTATTTGATTTGAACTGAAAAATTATGAAAGTATGCTATTAGCTGTAATTGTAGTTTATATTTGGCTATGAATCTGAAACATTGCAAGCCTCCCCTATAATCCACAGTGCCGAAAGTAGCCTGTTTTTTGTATGTTGCATGTGAAAAAGAAATTCTGCTTGTAACACCATGTATTTGGGGTGTTCTTCCTATGTATGTTACCAGAGAATCAGCCAACCAAGTTTGACAATCTGCATGTTACAGTTGTCCCCACCTAGTTTCAAACTGTGACTGTACAAGCAAAATACAAGTAATTGACATGACATAAAAACTGGTGTCCAGTGCACAATCCTTTTTTGAAGCCATTTCTGCATATCCAAGTTTTTTTTTCATGACGTCAAAACAGGCAGACTTATGGTTCGTCAACATGATGCGTGTTACGTGGACAACTATTTGTTCTCTATCACTTCAAAAGAGTAAATAAAACAGAGATAACCAACCATGATACGTATCGTATCAGTTTTACTGTATTGTGATACGTATTGTATAATTTTGAAGATAAAGGTGTACAGCTCTAACCAACCAATGACCTTTTGCAAAATTATTAAATAGTAATGTAGAATATTTTGATACAGTAATGAGATTTTGTGGTTGTATGTTACAGTTGTCCACTGTTGTCCACGTAACACGCATCATGTTGACGAACCACGGCATGAAGCAAAACACTGGACATGCAAAAATAAACTTTCACAGTGAAGTTTTGGTGGTTAAAAATCTTTCACGACTCTTGGGTTTAGCCACATGGCCCTATGCTGTTGAAGCTTGTTGAATCAAGTAAAATTGTCACTATTTGCTTGGGCATGTCCGTGTCGGTACCAAGACTGAATTTTCAGTGCCTGGATTCATGGTCAAGGTCGACGAGGGAGCAGACCATGAAATCAGAAAATGTGAAATGAAGACGTTGAATGTTACAAGGGGTTGGGACAACTTTCCATGGAGCTGTGATTAAACCTTTGATTTTATGATAAATATAGATCCACGGTTACCCGAACTTTAGATGCAGAAACATTGTTGTTAATGCTGTAAAATGATATTTTAACATGACCTAAAAATACTGAATGCTTCCTGAGAATGCCTGTTGTCAGATTCGCTGCTGAATGTTACATTTGTAACGCTGATATTTTGATTGATGGAAAGTCATCACAATAAACATTCTTGTAGGTGATAAGAGAAAAGCAAGAAAATTTTGACAGGCCTTAATATGCACAAGAAAATTACAGAGTACTTTCGCAGATAACTTTCCTCTTTTTTTTTGCCAGACACAAAAGTAAACAGCACAGTGGTGGATTTACTATTTGTTTGTTGAAAATGTAACGCGCAGATGACATAAGCATGGCTGCAGTGTTTCAGACTCTTAGCCATATTTGCAAACAATGTGTAGCATATTGTCATGACGGCAAGTGTTACTTTTTATGTGCATTTTGTGAATTATAAGCCTTGCAGCTGGGGGCTATTGAACTCAAAACTCAGAATCATTTATTTGCCTGTTCTATGAAATATACAATTTCGTATGTATTGTATTGTCGTAAAGATCCCTTCAACAACCACTCGCCTACTAGGCAACCGGTTAGCGGGGAATCCCCTTTAGCTCAGTTGGTTAGAATGTTGGTTTTTAGGTTGCTACACAATAGTATTGCTTGAGAAAATTTACTTTTGGCCAGGTGCGAAAGTGTCTTTATCTGTTCAAAAACTAATTCAAGAAACATTGATACATATACTATAAGCTGGGTGGTCAGGTGGTAAGACACTTGCCTGCTCCTCTGAAGGACCCGGGTTCAATCCCAGGCACTAGCACCCTTCATAAACAACATCACAGCTGAATGTCGTTCGGATGAGATGTTAAATTGGCAGTCCCTTGTATTAAGTGTCTATGCTGTGGCAAGTAAAAGATCCCACTCATGGGGTAAATGTGTAACATGTGTGGACTCCTCTCTCTCACCTCATCAATCAACCCTCGATAGTGGCAAGAACTTGCCTTAGAGGGCTGCATTTCCCATATCTATCTATCTATATATATATATATATCTTTGTTCTGGAAATCTGCACTCTGCATCAGGCCCAGCTCCCAAAAAAGTATTTATCTGTTCAAAACTAATTCAAGAAACATTGATACATTACCATAAACATATTGATAGGCCTGTGGAGCAGACATAGACTTTTAAACTGCTGAAAAGGTGTCTTCAAGAACTAATCGAGAAACAATGATGCATGCAACACAGTAATCATGATTACTCTATGGTAACAGTATGTGACAATAGTGAGTTTGCAAATTCTTGCTAATTCCATCTCTTTCCTCGGATCCCAGGGTAGTTCCTAAGACCTTCTCCACGCTATGTTGGCTTAGCGGGTTAAAATGCATTATTTCAAGTGGATCGAGTTTGAACTAAACGCTCAAAATAACAACAACTTACACAACTAAGTCCCTGTCATATATTTGCCTTAATGTTGTTCATTATGTCATTTCATCATACAAATGAATATTCTAGGGCTGTCATTACTCATGTACAAATCATAACGAATGTGTGTGGTCAACGTTTGACGATGATACTTTTGCATGTCCGTTGTTTGACCGAAATTCCTTCTGGCATATTGTATACATATCGCATATGTACCTGAGTAATATTGGAAACATAGAGGACCACACGTACAGTTTTGTTACTTTTCCATTATCGAGGTACTCATTTTTCATTGATGAAAGCTCGTTAATGAATATTGACACTAATTTGGTGACGCCCAACTTTTTATGAATTGCCCTTTTGTATTTATATAGTTCAATAGGTGAAGTTATTTTTGCATTACGTAGGCTAATTTTTCATTGATAAGTGCTCGTTATTTACACTAATTTGGTTACACCCAAATTTTTGAGACTGCCTCGCTAATTAATGTCTGCAGTACAGATGTGAAAAATCCATAGCTAATCTTTGGATTTCTAGACACATTGCAATTTTCCCATTGAGAATTACTAGGAAAACGCATGTAAAAGGAAAAACATTTTAAATTTATTTTTTGTTTAATAGCTTTGTGTGTCAGTGATATTATTTAAAGTTTTGATAAACAGATCTTTATAAGATTTGAGTCAGATATCATTTGATTAAATACACTATTTAATTGTTACTAATTCAGACCTGGGCTAATTGCAATCTTCATTCATTCCATGAATTGTATGGAGTGAATACTGATTATTATTTTGTGAATATAAATATCATTTTGTGTATTTTAATTAATGTTAATTGCTCTTGTTTTTAATTACAGGTGGTGAGCTGTGACTGACTGTCAGAGAGACAAGGTAGACAATTTTTCAATTACTGTCGAAACTTTATAGACGTAAATCATTCATTTGTTTACTGACTAATATATTCTTAGGACCGTGGTTGTTTTCTGTATAAGGGATAATTTATGTTATGAGGTTCACAATGTTCAATAAACCTCAAAGTGTGAACCTCATGGTTTTTCTATGAGGTTCACACTCTAGTGCAGGATATTCATTCATACTTTATTGATGTGTGATGTACGATGTGAAAAGTTTAAAATAAATTCCCTTGGTGTTTTGTGATATTTATGCATTTATTAATTTATTTAAGTATTTAAGGTTTTAATAAGGGGGTCCAGGTTGTGTTATATTAAAGATTGTATTGTACATGCACAATATGGTAAGGGTGGTAATCATTTTGCAAATTGAAATTAATATTTTTAAGAGCAAGAAGACCTTGCTGATCTTATTACCCCCATTCTACTTCTATTTGAATTCTAAAATTATTGACACATGATACTTGATAATCATATACCTTTATAATATTATGTAAAATAATATTTTATGTACAATTATTTGGGGGTTGCCCTCGATAGGGGAAGTCAACTTCCTCAGAGGGCAATCCCTATCTCTTTACCCCACCCATCATCCAATTAGCCAAATAGAAGGGAGGAGAACATTGTGAATATAAAGCATATCCTTATTTCCAAATGAAATTAAACACGTCAAAGATCATCAGTGGATTTACCGTCAGGAAATTTTAAAATAGCAAAACCATAATTTTCGGTGACGTCTCATCGTCTTCGCCAGTGGCTTTGATATTTTAAAATTTCCTGAAGGTCAATTCATTGATTGTATGAATCCGGAGATAGGAAATCTACCCTCCAGACGTTAAAGATCATCAGTTAAAACTCACGTACAACAACCTGGCGTAGCATTTCTAATTAATTTAATTTCAAATTTAGGAATATTCAGTACGTTGAAACTCATATGCTAGTGAGAGTAGCATTTTCTGAGAAGATAGATCGATAGATAGATAGATAATTTTATTTTGCCATAAGACATCGAGTGCATGATTTCAAAACAAGTATAAATGATATAAAAATTTGCAAGGATGCCTGGTAACTAAATAGTTCAGGTAAGGCACGTCGTTTGCCATTTGCTGTTGCATATGAATGGGGAAAAAGGAGGACGGTGAACAAATATGGTGAACCACTGCAGATTTGAGATCAATCCATGTTGGACACAAGTGCACACAAAACAAATTGATCAAATGGAGGAGATAATTCTAAAAAAACTAATTGTACATATGCCCTGTGCGACAGGTGTTATTATTTGCAAACACAACATATATTGATATTTTCCAGAATTACAATACATTAATTAATACACATGTCCATAGATAATCTTTCCGATGAGTCAATGTGCAATGTATTTGGATTGATCTGAATCACATGGGACACCTAGTCGGCTACCATATGCATATTGTTTTTGATTGCATATCTTGAAGCACTCTTCTTGAGCTGTGTCTCAGCTGGATGTCATTCGCAAGAGACATTAAATGGGTGGTGCCATGTACTTGGTGTCTATGGTTAGAAAATTGAAAAACCCTACCTGCCCGAGTAAATTTGTAACTAATATGGTGGGAACAGGACAGGGTTACCGCGGGTTATTACAAAGTCTGTTAAAGTCTTACTTTATTTTTGTAAAAAGTAAGGCCCGTTTATAATCTTAAATTTGTCCACTAAGTCTTACATTGCCTAATTTTGATGCAAATGTACTTGGAAAACAAACGCAGGCGATTCTGGTCTGTGTTGGCCGAAGGAAGTACTATCTGCCCTCTTGTGGACTTTCAGCTGCATTATGAACTTTCTTTAAATACACAAGAACTGCGTTTATTTTATTGTTTAATAGCCAATATCCAGATTTTTGTGGAAAATGAAATTAAAAAATATTGGTGTAAATGACTATATTAGTGGTCTTACTTTTCATGTGCGCATGATATAATAATGTCTTACAAAGATCTTACTTCTTATGAAGGTAAACCTGCAGGAACTCTGCATAGTGCCTAGCCATATGATCTCATCATAACGTCTGCCTCTGGAGGCTGATCATATAAACTGACTAAGCTTCAGACCCAGTAGCATTGAGACAATAAGAGTTTGACAATACAGTCCTAATAATAGCCGGCGGACATCTATGTTCTAAGTCTGCTGCATTTTCGTGGAAATTGCAGAAAATTCATTGAAATTATGTTTGGTGATTTCTAACATCTTGAGATATAAAGGAAATGTGAAGAAATTGTTCTTTAACCTTATATATTTGTTTCATTGTATATATTTTTTTGTTTCTAGGAAACATGTCTCGCAAGGGACTGTATGCAATGGTCGCCATGGCAGCTGTAGGTCTGTTTGTCCTTTTGAATATTCGACAACTTCGGCCGAAATTGACGAGAATTGTGGCAAGTGACTCGGTAAGTATATTTCATCGAGAAACCCCACAGGGCTTTCTCTGTCATTGTAGCTACTTGACTGCCATCAAAGGTCACCCTGAACATGACCACTGCAGATGCTAGCAGATCATCAAAGCACATTGAAGTCACATTTGGGGCTACATCAGAGGCGAGATGGTGGGATGATTTGGTATTGTTGTAGTTGAGCCTCTCTTTGGGGAGGTAGTGGGCCCGGTGGGGTGTCTTCAGAATGGTCAAGAACTGAGCCACTAAGTATGTACAACTGTAGATTAATAAATACTGGCCGCATTTTTGGACATAAAAGCCCTATCTTGAGGAAATGTGCAAAAATCTGGTTATTTTGGCTGAAATTAATGTCGTTTTTTTTTCCCAGTGATGTTCCTCTGACAAGATTGCAGCTTATATATATTATTTTTTTGTATAAATATATGATATAAGATGAGGTTATTAGTGGCTGATTGTGATAACGGCAAAATACAAGCATAGTCACGCAAATATTACAGTCACACAGCACAAATATGTTAGCTGGCAAATATTTAAAGTCCTACTATATAGATACTCTATGGTCATGTACAGTACCAATACATGCTTTGACAAATATTATAATTCAAGCATGCATAGGTGCTATCAATGCACCTTTGGCTGATGTATGTGGTTACCAGTAATAAAATTTCCTTAAGCTAATAACGATATCATAATTAATAGTGGCAATAATTACAGAAGAATAAAAAAACCTAAGTGTAGAAGACGTGGTCATGCATATATAATTGCTTCATTTTTTTCTTTGTTGTTTTTGCAGCATTCGTTTCACAGTGTAGAAAAAGTCGTCATGACACAAAGGAGCGAAAACATTTCACAGGTGAGAAGTAATGTCCAAGAGACATTTATATTAATTGCTCGTGGATAACTAATTCAATAATCTAAAATGTCACCTGCATTTCATAAGGAAGCTAGTCAGATGAGGTCTTACAGCAGAATTACACTTTGTCTGGCGTAACCTTGACAGTGGTTGCTTGACATCAGACTAAAAGTTCCCCGATCACAGAGAAGATATACCCAGTGCCATTGAAACAATGTAAGCCTGTTCAGGGTTGGTGCATGACAAGCCCGCAGTAACGGTTTCACATCAAAACAATGAAAGGATTTGTTCATTTAATACACCAATGAAAAATCTAATAATTACTCTTATAAATTTATGAGGGAATCACATTATGAAAGAATTTTTAAAGCTCAAAGTCAGTGTTTTACATTAATTTTATTCACGCAGAAATATGACATCACCATAGCAACAATCACAATGATGTCACTTGCCATTGTTATGATTATGACGTAAAATAGCAAAGTAGACTTATTTTCACACAACCAAAACACCCTAAAATGGCAGCTAATTGCTTATGCAAATGAAGAACTGGGCGCTCTTCCCATAGGTCTCTTTGGCCCCGACATTCCATAACAGCCAGGTATTGTAGTGACTTTTATGACGTCACAATCGAACGAAAGCGTTTGTGACATGTTTCTGATTGTCTGTTTTTGTTGATCATAAAAAATATATTCGGCAGAACAAAGTCGTGTCTTTCCCAATGTTATTCCTGTGGGTATTTTAGAAACTGGTCAGAACACAAGCAAAGAATGATCTGACGACAATGACGCTATGATACTCTGTTATAGGAGCAGGTAAGCAACCAAATGAGCCATCATTTGTCCATCTAGGCCGGTAGTTGCGGTCAGAGTTTTCAAAGAAATTCGGACTCAATGCTGGACAGACAGAGGACAATAGTCTTATTCTTAAAACTAAACTCCAGAGGATATCACATGTGCGTATCACCCCCATTGGCTAAGATAAGATAAGATAAGATGAGATAAAACTTTATTTACAGTCGGTGGTGATATAAAACGATGAACACAAGCTGCAATTTTTTTTTGACCGACATATAAAATAACAATAACAAGATAATAATATTTACAGATGACAATGTAAGATACGCATGGAAAGATATAATAATTTCTTTATATTTATGAGTTATTGCATATATACACATGACACAGGATTGACAATCTTACAGTAATCACTATTTTTTAATCATTTTGTTAATAATTGCTTGAACTTAGAGAATTCATCGACTTCCTTCATATGTACAGGTAAATCGTTCCAGATCCAGGCACCCTGGTATGCTATTGATTTCATACCATATTTCATTGTATTGAATGGTGGTTTTACTAATTTGTAATTATATCCGTCATGTTGTATTGAGTAACCTGCTAAGGCTGTTCCCTCAGCAGCCAATGAGAGTCCTGGATCCACAGGGCATCCTATGGAGTTTAGTTTCTAAGTCTATGAAAGAGCTGTATTGTTGTGCCAAATTGCTACTTAGAACAGTGGTTGGTTCATTATTTAAAGCTGCATTGTCTGTCAAATTACAAAATTCATTAAATACTTAAAAATCACCTTATTCAATCATGGCACACTATATTTGTGTATATAGCATTGAGAGCAAATTCAGACCAAAACATTGAGGACACAATGGATTTGGCATCATCATACATTGTTCAATATTGTGACGTCATCACTTGGTTTGTTTACATAGTGAGTTTTTGATGGCATGAAAAACTCTATTTATATTATTTATTATGACTTAATAGGACATTTTTGTGCATAAACGGGCCAGTAATGGTAAAAAAATATCAAGAGACAAGAAGGGAGCATTGGTTTTGTAAAATTATTGAATGTACTGGAGACAAACCAGCTTAAAAAATAAACTTTTTGGTTGTATTTTTTATATGGGCCTGAATTCTTGAGTATATTTATTCTAGTTATATCTTAAGATATATCTGAATATTGCATTCTGCACTGTCTTCGAAAGATTTTTAAGTGCGAATTGCATCATAATAATATGTTCTTTGAAATGTTTTTCATTCAGAGAGGCAACTCTTCACTCAATTCACCAAAGAGGAACAATGTCAAATCAAACGCCGCCATTTTGAAAATTCCAGTGGAGTCACGGAAGGAAAAAATTGAAGTAAAAGAAGAAAAGAACGATATTGAAGAACAAAAAAGGAAGAAAGCGGCAGAAGAGTTAGAGAAGGAAAAAATCAGATTATTGAAAGAAGATACAGAATTAAAGAAGGAAAAAAAGGAACAGGAGAACACGAGGCAAATTTTGGAAAAGCAAAAGATGCAATTGGAAGAACAGAGAAATTGGCTCGAGTCAGAAATGAAACGGTAAGATTTTAACAAAAACCATATGACTGAGAAAAAAAAAAAACCTTATGGCTGGAATAAGATTTCAAATGTACTTCTTTGTGAGTAATAATGAAGCTTATTACTAGCATAGACACTTATCCGAACTGCTGCCATCTGACTTTAATAGCAAAAATATATATTTTATTTTGTCAGTTTGCTGTCTTCTGCATTGTTAGCTCAAGTGGCAGGTACCCAATGCAGTGGTCTATCAATGCACCAAAAAGTGTTGCGTTGGTCAAAGAGGCAACACTCACTAAAAACATATCAACAAAATGGCATAGGCTGATTTCTCACCTTCGGCAGTCACCTTCACTTTTTTATAAACATTGTGTCTTAGATTTGATGTAGTTTTTGCATGGTATAGTTTATTAGTTTTCTGCTGTATAGTTGATAGATTAATTACAGATGAATATTTCGTTTGAATGGGTATGTTCAGTTTGGTTTCTTTTAATATTTTTGTAGGCATGGAAAAAGGTGATGTATTTGCAAATCTTAGATGTTCTTGAAATGAAAACTGTTGATGTCATAGCCTTAAAAAATTCTAGTCTTGCACCAACTTCAAGCTACCTGTTCATTAATCTTTATTCACATAAAAAAGTATTTTATCCACTCTTATTTCTTTGGAGATGCTGGGCACTGTTCATTGTTCACCAACTGGAAGCACATACAGTTAGTTTCATTAAAAACGGTCCGTCAAATTGAATCTAGCCAAACTTGCATAACTGGCTACTCAAAACCAGATCTAAAAGTGCATATTTATGATATATTAGATTAATTTCTTACATTTGGCAGTGTTTAAACTTTTCTAGCGATAAATGTAAGCCGATTGTTAGCTATAGAAGTGGACAGAATTTATTTTATTTGTTCATTTATTCAAATATATTTAAAAACAGGATAACAACATTCAGACAAAGCTGTTTTTCAAGTTGGTCCTGTTACAAAAAACATAAAACAATTATAAAAATATATAAATATATATAAATATGTACATAAAAGACGTATTAAATAAGAGCTAGGTATAAAATCATACAGCACCACTTAGGATCAATTTTTTAAGTTTGAATTTAAACATATTTAAACTACTATCACATTTTAAATCTGCAGGCAAAACATTCCATAATCTACCAGCTGTGGATACAAAGTTTTAAGATTGCGGCATATTTTCAAATGGTATAAATACATTCATATTGTCAAAAGACCTCGTAAAGCAATTTCACATTCCATTGTAATATTATTACAAAGGTATTGAGAAGCAAGTCCATGTATACATTTAAAAATGAGAAGTATGTTAAAATATTGAAATCTTTGTTTAACATTCATCCACCTTAACGTCTTTACTATATCTATACCACAAACATTGACAAAAGCAGCTGACTTTAGCCTGTTTAGACCACAGCCAGGTATAGGCCGTCTGGAGTCGACCGTTTTTTATGAAACTGACTGAATATCTAATGTGATACATTTAGCCTTGCAATAATTATATCAATAATCTGATGAAATAATTTTGATAATGAAACATTACAATAATGCTTAATTTAATGATTAATTGGGCATAGCTGGTTTCATTCTAATGCTTCATTGTGGAATTATCCACTGGTTTAACAGTGTTCCTGCTCGGATTAGATTTGGGCATGGCGCAAAAAATATTAGGGCATCTATATGGGCTACATGTGGGGCACCTGGCAATATGAAAAGCAAAAAAAAAAAGGTCTTCACTTCAATTCGGGGCATGACGGCCATGACGCTGACAAAAACGGGCATGGTGCGAGAGGCGTCGGACATGGTGCAACGCCATACTCAATTGTCCTAGCTGGAACACTGTTAAAGCTTAATTTGCACACGTCACTTAACTGAAAATATATATTATTACATGCAACTTTGATAAACATAACCACTAATCAGGGTTCCCACAGTCATGGAAAATCCTGGATAATCTTGGAAAAATTGGAAAATCTTGCAAAAATTGGTTGTCATGGAAAATCATGGAAAAGTCATGGAATTTACCTTTATGATTTCTGTGGGAACCCTGAGACACACACATTACATTCTACAAAATGATACTAATTTGTTTGTGAAAAATAAATTTATTGTACAGCTGTATCGTAATTTGATATAACAGAAGCTGCTACGCAGAATAAAACCCATGTCAGTTATATGCCAACATCACCTTTTAAGGTCATTGCATTTTGGATGTTATAGATCTTCTGGAATCTCCATCATTAGAATTTATCTCACTATTAAAAGACCATGCTTATAAAAGATCATAGCAGTTATTGGATATATCTTATTCATATTGACAATTTGGTTGTGGTTATATTTAACAGCTTTGAAGAGTACAAAAAAACCGCCTTGAACAAAACTGCCGTTAAGACGGGAGATCCTTACACCCCGGACAAAGTCGTAGACGCAGACACTGCCAGACTGAAGTTGAAAGCCATGCAGAGAAAGACGAAAGGGTTATTTCTCAATCTTGATCCTGGTAAGTCTGTTACAAAACTACAAATACTTTGTATGTATGTGTTTATTATGCTAAATTACAGGCCTAACTGACCTGTACATGTGTGATTCAGTGTCAAATGTTGGTCAACAAGAGGCTGAGTGGCCTAACGGTCAAGGCCCAGGCTAGCTACGCTGAAGGTATTGAGTTCGATTCCCAGCACGTGTGATTTTTATGAGCTGCATATCAGCTGGACGTTGTCACATGAGACGTTTAAATTGAAGGTTCCTTGTAATTGGTGTCTGCCAGGGCAGGAAAAAGACTCCACCCTTGGTGTAAATATGTGATACAGGTTGGTCTCCAATATCATCATCACGTCTGCCTCTGGCAACTGGTCAAATAAGTTGACTAAGCTTCAGACCCATTGCATCGAGACAATTATGACAAGTGATCGTGTAGTTTTGCATGTCATATGTCTTTATTAGTTATGGACTAATCATTAGAAGACTTGGTTTTTTATTATTGTGGATTTTAATTCACTGTAGTTGAAGTTCACAAGCGCTGGCCAGGCCTTATGTTAGATGGGGATTACGTATTAAGGGAGTTTGTGGACTCCTCAGACCCTCGAGCTATGGGGATGGAAAATAAACCAACGTCGATTGAAGAAATGACTGAGGGTGGTGCAGAAGACAGATTTTACCAGTAAGTATTTGTGGGTTTGTTTCTTTATACATGTGGAATACTTTTGTTGAGTGACAATCTAGACTGCATTGAATGTTCATAGAATGTGTGTAGAACGTTCATAGAATGTTCGCAGAGTGGTGCGGAAGTAAGATTTCACCAGGGAGTATTAATAGGTTTGTTCCCATAGGTGGGATACTTCGTTGCGACTAGGGTAAAAATGATCACTGTTTTAAGTGACAATCTAGACAGCATCAAATGTTCATGGAATGTTCGTAGAATGCACGTAGATTGTTTGTAGAATGTTCTGTTTAAGTATCAATTGGAAACTGAGGTTGACTTATTGTTAACAATGTATTTTGTGTTTCTCCATACTTGACGTTTTTGCAGTTCCAAATAGGTTGTTATGATTCTTAATTACAGATTGGTGACTGTTACTCACCTCCATTGTGCCGACAAACGACGAATGGGCAACTTTGGAGATGGTGGATGGGACATTTGCGTCTCAGGGCCGTATGAACCCCAAGAAGGCTGTATTGTATACTCATTTGGGTAAGCAATGCAGTCTATGTGATTTCAAAAGTAGGTCAATTACTGTGCCCGTTAAATTCAACGTCGTGGCGAACAAATTAGTTCTAGAAGTCGTAAAATATGACGTTGCCTGGTGTTTAGTAAAGGGAGGTATGGCTTTTTGTTCTAATGGATGGTATAAACTGTTAAATTTCTTGCTCCCCCACCAGGATTGCTGAGTGCAGACCCTTAGGGCTATTGTCTTTCGCTTTAGCGCCCCTCAGTGGTGTATGTTGCAGAGGTAGGAGAAAGTCTGCCTAGGAGACTGTAAGCAACGAGGATTTGCAGGTCTTCAGTACAACTAAAATGTATCGATTGCAAGTTGGGTCTAATTATATTGAGGCAGGTCGTCTTTAAAGACCCCCAAAAACATAAATCTAACAATTTCAAATCTCAATGGTAGTCTTCATTAAATGGTGGGTGAAACAATTCCCTCTTAAAATAATATAATATAGGCGTTAGCTAGGAAGCAGGAAAATGCGGTATTTGCAAGAATGGTGAAGCTGTGGTATTTCAGATGGTTGAATTTGAACGTGGTTTCAACGAGTGAACTCTTATTTTGCTCACTTACTACATCACCATTGTTATGCACCTGTATTTACTGACACGTGTGTTTTGTATTGATGAAATGAAAGAAATTAAAATTTGCAAACTTCCTGGTATTTGATTAGCTGCACTTTTATGTGAGATTTTGAATAAAATCCCAGTACATTTATGTATATTCACGAGTGAAATAATTTTTTTAATAATGGATTAAATTGTGGATTAAATTATACACCGTGTCGCATACTGCATGAAATATGTCGTTAAATCAATTTGCTGTATGCAATTTGTAGGTGATTATTGAAGTCTATGATAGTATGAAAGATCTTTATTGAATAAGCATTGTGGCTAAAACCTTGATTTTCTGCCATATTTTTGGATGATTCTGAATGAATATTAATTTTAAAATTATGTCACTGCAGTTTAATCGAGGTTTTGTGCTTGGTGGGACTGTAGTTTTAATATTATATAAATAGTGGATGATGAGGAGACCAATATGCAGTTTTACTGGCCGAAGCTAGTGATGTGCGAGGTGTAGCTGAGGCCAGTAAAACTGTATATTGGTCGACTCTCCATCCACCATTTGTTATATTCTACACCTAAATTGTTATAGCCAATTATTGTTACATGTAATCTGTGATATTGGTCAATTCTATTTTCACTTTGCTAGTTTCACTTTCACATGACCAATATTGCCTACCAATATCAGGATTTATTGGTCCTGTCATGTGATGCCCTCTGTGCATGCTGATTGGCTATTACATTGTACAATTTAGGTGTAGAATATATTCTTTTACCGTGTTCGTTTAATATTTTGAATGTTTCTTTTTCAGTATTAACAATGATTTCACATTCGATGATGCAATGGGACAGGTGTACGGGTGCCAAGTTAAAGCTTATGATCCCAGGTGAGAATACACAGCTGTTAAATGATGAAGTTTACCAAACAAAATCTATACATGTGCAACCTTTTTGTACTGTCTGGGTGTCTTGTATTTTGAGAAGGCTAGCCCCAGTGATTATACACCTGGGGCTGATTATGGCCAGGGTCATCGAAAATCGCCACTCTAAATAAACTATCAAAAACACTTCTATGATGCCTGTTGAAGAGATAGAACATTGTCAGTGACAAGGACAATTAGTTTAGGAACAAATTATGGAATGATTGTGTGTTTGTGGGGGGGGGGGGGGGGGGGGGGTTGATGCCCCCGAGTCTGAATGAGACTTTATGTGGTCCAAAACGCATGCAGTTTTCAAATTTCCTACCCTGACCACCTAAAAAGTTTCTAAATGACCAAAACCAAATGTGTACAAATATTTAGAGGTTGCTCAAAGGGCCTGAATAAATCCTTCTTTTTTTAACTTTAATTAAAAGCTCAATTGAAATTATATTGTAATCTGCAATTGATTCTTCTCGTCATATTATATCGCCAAAATTATAACTCAGTGTGACTTCTTTATAAATATGTTGACATCTCAGTATTTTTCCCCTTCACTTTTGGACACATTTAAGGTCATCGTCTCCATTCTGAGACTCACACTTTCCTAGAGGTGGTCACAAAATTTCATTACTCTTCAGTGTATAAAAAGAAAAAAAAAAATTTGTTCCAATTCGTGGAATTATGACTTGACAGAACTAGGACTTGTCACTCTGTATCAGGAGATTTATTCGTAAAGTTTTGCGTTTTATCGATATGAATAATGTGTCAATTTACATTTTACAGTGTCATTGAAGTAAATGGTGTGAAAAAATCAAATATCTTACTTGGAATTTGTTTTCTTACAGCATGGCTGAAGGAGACCACAAGCGCTCTGATCACGTCTTCTTTTATAAAATCGGCCTCGGCAGCGCAGATGCAATTAACGGCCAGGGCTGGAGGTTGATGAGCTTGCAGTCCATTTTGGAACAAAATGGACACATGGATGTGAGTGTATTGAGTTTAGAGCTGCTCCATTTTTTAAAAAAGTGGGGGGAGGGGGGACGGACAGGAACATTTTTTGACCGGAACTCGTAATTGTTGCACACGACATATTGCTTTTGATCTGTTGTGTCAAGTTGAAAAAGAACTGGTCTTCAGAAAAATTAATCAAAATATGGCAATATTTTATGTATACTTTGCAACATATGGATTTGATAGGATATCAACATTTTTGAAATAAACTATACTCTTTTGAAGTCAGATGCCTGTTGCAGTGGTACATCATCCCAGAAGGTGTGAAACCTTTTTTGTAGCAAATCATGAATTCGCTAGGTGTGTGATGATACAAGTTTGCCTAATGCCATTTCGTGACTAATCTGAATGTTTTGAAGTGTAGCTTGTACATCCTATGGTTCGAATATTGTTTTAATGCAATGTCCTCCATAAGGGCTATTCAATTTAAAAGTTGTGGTGGGACAAGAAATTTTCAGAGAGTATATTGAATATGATAATTTGGAAAACTCAAAAATTCTATTAAATTGTTCTAATTATTTTGTACTCTTTTGCAGAAAACCATAGACTATATCAAAATAGACATTGAATATAACGAATGGCCAGCGCTGGAAGTTATATTGGAGAGAAAGATTCTCAAAAACGTCAAACAGTTTGCTATTGAGATTCACACCTCTGAGGTGTTATCCAAAGTTACTTCAAAATTTGACTTCCTGAGATATTACAATACGTTGCTAGGCCTTGAAAAACAAGGTTTCCGACAATATCATTATCATTTTAATCCGTACGGACGATACACTTCTAAAAGAAGCGGAAAGGAACGGACTTGCTGTTACGAAATGTACTTCATCAATATCAACTATCTGAAAGAATCCTAATGAATTGTATAGTTAGGTCAACATTTTCAAACTATTCAAATTCAATTATTGTATTTTGGAGGGATCAATGTTCATAATATTATTTTATTATCATGATTGTTTAAGGGACATGTATGTCCTCAAGGTGGCAGTGCAAACAGTCTATACGAGGAGCTGCTGCCACCTTGTGATTTTATGTCAGAATTGTGATGGTTTTAGGTATATATGTATGGTTGTGTATGAAAACTATTCATACCCTGGTGCTCTTAGTTTCTTCATAGTCCGTTTACGGAAACGCTCTTCAGCGTTAAGTTTGAGTTAGCACTGAAACGTTTTATTTACCAATGTACCAATTAAGGTTTTTTTATGGCTTTTGCAATATTTAAAGTTTTACCTGATGATTTTCTTGGGCACGAACATTAAAAATGTTGAGTTTGATCAGTTGAATCAGTTATGATGATAGCGAGGTTATCTTGAAATTGAATTTATTTGTTGGTCTTTTTTTTAAGTCTCTTCTGCAGTTTTGTTTTTACATGTATTACATAGGATAATAATTTATAGATTAGAGCATAAACAGAAATTTGGACTTATGATCTCATTTATTGTAGGGTAAAAACAAAAATCTCTTTTTTGTTGTTCAGTAACATTTTTTGGGATTATTGGATCAGTTTGACAAATTGGATCAGTTTGACAAAATTCATTCCACGTGTTTCATTCGAACGACATCAAATATGCTTCGTAAAAGTGCATTTAAAATACTAATGACAAGTTATGCTATGAACATTCCAAACCTTGAATGCTGCCAATTTTATATAAAAAAGAAGAAACATTCCTTGTATTAATGAGCTTCACAATCATATTTCATGCTTTATTTGTAAATTATAGATATTTTTTCTCTTTTTTAGTAATATGGGAGAACTGTTGCCTATGTATTGTTCTGTTGCCTATGTTATGTATTGTTCTTGAGGGATATACATTGTGATATCAAATTTTATCATCATTAATTTAAAAACGGAGTTGACATTGCGTTACATCATTAATTACTTTGTAATGCACTCCGTAATGAAAGAGTTTTAATAAGATATGATACATTTAAAAAAAAGAGTACTTTTTATAGAAAACAAAAATGAGCAATGAAAGAAAGAGGGAGTATTTTGATGTTTATAATTTGTTTATATAATTTTTTTCTTGTTAATTTTTTGTGAAAGAAAGCGTTTTTGTGTTATACTGATTTATATGGATCTCTGGAGTAATATTGTATCAATTAAATAATTTGTGGTAACATTCCGCTACTGTATTTACCAAAGAAAATACTTTAATCGTAACTGCCAAATTTAGATTGGAGAATAAGAATGGTTCAATTTGTATAAAGTGAATTTATGTTATATATTTATATTGCTGTTATCGCCATTGATTTGTGCTACCCAATTGTTACCATTTTATCAGTTTCACAAGTTTCGGATAGTCTTCCATTCAGTAGCAAACCAATGGTGTGTATATGGAATTTACCGCAGTCAGCTTATTCCACAATGTCAATATTGTATTTGGATGACTCTGTCAAACTGAAAAATATTGTTGTGTTTGCAATAATTCTACGAAGCCCCTAAGCAGATGTGAAAAATAAAGAATTGGCACATGTGCTGAAAAAAGAATACGTTCCCTCTCAAATCAAAAAGAACACAATTCCTTATGATGTCGCATTCCAAAGAACACGTACCCACGTTCTTAATTCCATACACGTGCATATTTTAAGTGAACGCAAAAAAAAAGATGGGAAAATATTGCAAGGAAATGCGAAAAACTTTGAGCTGGATTGCAATAATAAATTGTTTTTCCTGACATGTCCAATTAGGGGCTCCGTATTTTTGTGTGTTTAAGCATGGATATAAATGTTAATGTTTCAGTTTAACATGGAGGACCGTCTTGTGAATAATTTGATAACAGCGTTTCCTGTTTAAAATATATCAAATGTTTATTGAACATTTATTTTTATCCTTAAAAAAGTTAAATATTAGGCCAATGCAGTTTGAATTAAAATAAGAATTGTTGCATGTTTATAACTGCTATATGATATTGCAATGATTAAAAGGGCATTTTAGTTTATTTGGGTACATAATACATCATATATTTACATCATAGTCCTCTTGATGGAAAAGCAATAAACAGCAAATGAAATTGTAACATTTTTTGGGAAGTGATGTCAAATTTAGTCCATCTTTCATTGTCAAGTTAGATGTTTGTTATTATGGAAGATATTTCAGAGAACATTGTGAATAATAGGATATACTGCTGATCATAAATGATCATTATGAACTGAACATGCGTCTCAAGTATTCTGCATATATTGTCTGTTATTACCAAAGACCATAAGTTGCCATGGTTACGGAGTCCATGTAAAATGCTATTATTATTTTACAGATCTATTCCATAATGGTTTAATATTAGTTTGTGTGCCAAACGCTTGTAATTTTTGCCAGGGTGGTCTTGCGTGTAACAGGGGTTATTACTGACATGCTTATTTAAAAAGTTGGAGGTCACTTTTTCTGTGGCATTATGTAAAATAGCAACAAAGGGCATCATACTCCAAGCCATTAGGTCACTTGCTCCTTGTTAGCTTCTCGAATCTTCTCAGGGCAGTTTTTTAGAATTGGTCGGTCGGTCGAAAAATAAAATAAAATTAAATTTCGTATTCAAAAACATTTTGACCCATCATTTTATTTTCTGTCACATTTCTCCTCATGTCGGTAGAATCGGAGAGGCTGAAAATTGGATTAAAGTGGCTTTATTCGTCAGTTTTAAGTCAATTTAAATAATCCAAAAAGAGAAGCTGGAGCAAATAACATTTTGTACCAAAGACTTTTACAGTTTGTCTTACATGAAATTAATAGAATTGTATGTTTTCACGTACAAGATGTTTAATAAAACCGCTCATATCTGGGAGTATCTTACTCAAAATTACCAAATAAATGAGATTCAATGATGTGCGTCAGTAACAATATGTACTTAACTGTGTAACAGACAGACCGCCTTGTAATGAACTATTTCGGAATTCAAAAACATTTCGATGTAACCAGGTTTCATTTGTATGCGAGTTTGGAGTAAAAGGGGAAAATTAATTTTCTTGAATGATTCCATGGAACTTTACATATATCACTTCAGGTTGAATCCAAAAATTTTATTACAGCTCAAACATAATGTTAATGTTAAACTCGCATATAATTTGGAGAGTGACCAGATGATTTTTGGTGTCCCTGAACACAAAAATGTACCTTGGTGGAGTTTATCATCACAACAGAAATGTCATTGATTATATTGACAGCCATGTTCACACAATATTTGCAGTATGGTAATATAAAAGGGGTGAAAAATAGGTTTTCGCATACCAGATGCATTATTTATTCGGACACAATCAAGAGTAGTCAAATTAGCAAAGTTTCCATTGATATTGTTGAGTATGCTGGCAAAATAGTCCTTTTAAGGTAAACAAGGGGTTTAGTGAGGTATAGTGGACCCAAATTTATGCCCATATTTGGCATCCATGAAATATGAAAATAATGACTATTTTTGATCAAATTTCGTTTTGGAGCATAATAAGAATAACATTTGTGTGGAGTAGCAGGGGTTTGGAAGGAAAATGAACAATGATAAAATGCGTTCTTGCCTTGAAAATGATCGCTGCCGGCATTTGATTGTGATTTCACACATTGAATTCAAGAATTTGACGTCATAGGCCTGGCAACGAGGCTCGCTAAAATGGTCATTAATTTGGGTCCGCTATATATATAAATAATTTATTTCATTCACAAGTGTACATGGAATATTTGGTAAAAAGGAAATTGTAAATTAGGTAAAAGTCACATTGTACAAATAAAGTCCATCATAAAATCAATATCATCACTTGTAAAACCATTAATCACAGCGTCACCATTTCTAAAATCAATAAGTTCTAAGATCAGAGGGATCATATCACATTCAGTCTGAATTCGTTTCAACTTGAGGTAGCTGCCCATCACTGAACTCTTTGGTACATCCAAGTGTGTAGCGATCACATGTAAGTTGCTGCCAATAATAGTTCTTTGGTCCTGCAGGCACATCTTGGCCAAAAAAGCTATCCTTTCATTTTTACTTGTTAAAATTGTATGTAGCATCTTAGTAAACCTGGGTGTGCAGTAACTTTTAAACAACTGCAAGTCAAAGACACCTTATCTACAAAATGTTTTGTTGTTCAGGGAAACGACTTCCAAGTCAATTTTCATTCTTTGTCTGTGTTAGCTTCTACACTACATATATATTTGTAAAGATGGTTTATCACTTTAAATGTGAGAATTAGTCGCTTCCAATACATTGATGTTCAAGAATTCCGTTGGAACGAAAACGTTCTAATGTGCAATACTAGAGCCTCAGGGCACAAAAATCACCAGTGTAAATGCTGACACTATTTTCATGACTATAAGCCAAGACTAATATTTTGGTGCCCTTTCCCCGACATTTAAGGGAGACCATTAATATTTTTGAGAATGAATTATTCATATTACTTGAGTTTTTAATGACTTGGCTTCAGCATTACACCTGGCTTGTAAACATGAAAAAGGTAAATATTGTTTTGCGTGAATGTTATATGTGTCATCTTTCATATTTTGTACAAATTGTATAAATTCACAAATTTCCATTGTATGTGATGAGAAAAGTTATTATGAATCTATTAATGAGTTTTGTTACTTTGTCTGCTGGGTGGTCTAGCGCAACCTTTGATGAGCATCATCCCAGCTGGATGTCGTTCGGATGAGACTTTACCCTTGTACTAGTGTCTATGCTAAGGCAAGTAAAAGATCCCACCAATTGGGTAAATGTGTAACATGGGTGAACTCCTTTCTCTCACTTCATCAATCAACCCTCGATAGTGGCAAGAATTGCCTTAGAGGACTGCACTTCCCATGTCTATCTATCTATCTATCTGGTCAACAGTGACTTGATGCAATAATCCATGTATCCTTGATTGTAGACTACCGATCCCCAGATCCATGCTGAATTGACCTTCCGGAGAATTGTTTTCATAAAATAATGGGCGACTCTAGACAGCTGTAACCACCTATTCCTGGCTGTAACTGTCTACTTCAATCTAATATTCGGCTTACACCTACCACCACAAAAAAACCCCAAAAAAACCTTGATAAATGTAAGAAATTTATGTTATATATAATTAACAAATGTACTGATTTGCGATAGGCATGCATCTTTCAAGAAATTACGAATATGCTTTTAGATCTGGCTTTGAGTAGCCATCTATAGCCAGAAATTTCCGTTTAGCGGAAGGTAGTAACCTATAGCAGAATTTGATTAGCTTTGTATCAAACTAACCGTACCTACAAGTCTCCAGAAGGTAAAAAAAAAAAATATCCCTTCTATCGTATTTGAAAAAGTCCTGACTGATAGGCCTAGGTGGGGACTTGTGAATTCATCCAATTTTTGACGGAGAAAAGGTAGTGCCTTCGTCTATGTACGTACTTGGTCGTGGTTGAGTGATATTGGGCGTAACTGAGTGATGATTGAGTTCAGCTCAACTTGAGCAGTTCAGTTGTAATGGATCAACTGGTTCAGAAATGCAATGTAGAGGTTCCAGATCTGTTTAAAATGATCTTGTAAAGTGTCCTATAGGTCGGGTTTTGGAGGGATTTTGGAGAAAATTGCAGAAATCCCTCCGTTTAGCGCCTAACGTGTTAGTTCTGAAAATGGCTGCTATGAGTGCTAGAGTCACGTTTGCCGCTAGACTGGTCCGCTGCTATGTACATAGACAGGAGACTTGTCCTGATCTGAGCGACGTCATTGGTCAATGAGCGTCATTAGATCGCGGGAGCTGATTGGCTGTTGAAAGAAGTAGGTCGCACAACAACAACAATACAAATGTCACAATACAATAATAAACGTGAACACATGTTCACTGACCTAGATATTTTACTTCCGTTTGTCATATTCCTGGTAAGAGAATTTACACTTCACCGGGCTCCACATTGCCCCTGGCGGTGGAACCGAGAACCAGGCTAGATTGTTGCATGGTTTTGGTGGTTGACATCTGAATGACGAGCGTAGCTAAAAGTCAGAATTGCAATCAGCAGTCACAGGCCTCTGATGACAATTAACAATAGAGAGTTGAATTTAATGAATACTCGTTTCCAGCAACTGTTGAAACTGTGTTGGATATCCGGTGATTTGTTGTGTTTGATGGGATTCTAGATCAGCCATGGTCCGAAATATGTGTCAGGGAGACTATGAAAAATTCTCAGCTATTCGCTCTTGTTCTAGTTGTTATTTTTAGTTTATATCTAGATTTGTTTGAGTAGATACAATAGATGATTATTGTAGCTTTCGGCTAGTTTAGCAGTCCCTGGACCTAACCATTGGGTCATGTCTTTTCCTGGCAAGTAATGTAAATGTTTTTTATAGTCTGTTACACCGCTCAAGCAGTCTCAACTAGCCTTTCTCAACTCCCTGTAGAGTACACAGACGGGCAGCCGTAGTTAGCGCACAGAAGCTTAGAACTCTAAAATTGCCATCACTTTTGGCCTAGTAGGCCTACTCAATTGCACCTGGGTGGAGTGAAGCAGTGGTTAAAGGAAGATCTGCTCAGTTTTTCCATGTCATGGCTGGGCTAGAACCCACGACCATGTGTGTACAAATCCAGCAGCTTATCCACTAGGCCACGGCACCACACATCTGGTTAGATAATTTCTTTCAATTTTTTTGAAGGTCTCGATGCTAGTAGGAAACAAATGACATCATCTATTATGTTCATGTTTCTTGAAATAAGCAATTTTTATCATCTGATAACCCCACATTAAAATTCATTACACCACTCATTTGTGGAGACCGACTCTTGATTGTCCAAAATCCTTTTTTACCAAACTCCTCTTCCCAAGTCAAGTCCACTTACCCCGTGCAGCTTGCTGCGTGGCTTTGCCGTATCTCACTGCATTGCCGTAGATTTTTGCCTGCTAGGGGTAAATACACGCGTGAGAAAGTAGGTCAGCCTATGCAAGCAACACACCAGTGCTCAAAAGACTAAACGGTCATTGCAGGCCATGTTGCTGAGCTAAATATAGATAACTGGTGATTTGGCGCTCCACAGATCGACGGGACCAATCAAACTGCACATGCACAAACCAAATCATCAAGCTCATTTCTAGCAATGCACCTGCCGTAGCCGTGTGGAGGCGTGTTGCTTGCTTCAGGAAGATGCAAACTATGGTTGCTTAAAGTTGCACTGTCTGTCAAATTTGCAGTTTTCTAATATGCTATCAAACATTTGAAAATTACCTTTATTATTCAACGCACACTAAATTTGTGTGAATTAATGATGTTATAAGACATTAATAACTTAAAAATGGTCATTGCAGGCCATGTTGCTGAGCTAAATATAGATAACTGTGAATTAATGATGTTATAAGACATTAATAACTTAAAAATAAATTATACATTGAGAGAAAATCCAGACCAAAACATTGGAAACAATGGAAATGACATCATCATCCATTGTTCAGTATTGTGACATCATCACTGGGTTTGTTTACATTTTGAGTTTTTGATGGCATGAAAAACTAATATTTATATTATTTATTGTAAATTAAAACTGAATTGTTGTGCAAAAGTGGGTATGCAATGGTGAAAAATATCATGAGGCAATATTGATTTATATCATTATTTTAATGTGAAAATTTGACAGACAGTGCACCTTTAAATTATTTTGCCACCAATTATGCTCCTTGAAGGTGAGGAGAAGGTGGTTCTCACATTACTTTGTAGAGCTCCTGCTTGCTTTGAGCACAAATTTATACACTTGGAACGCACACGCACACGCACACGCACACGCACCACAGGCGTTCACCAATGTAGCAGTGCGGTAAAACACTATCTTTTAATAAGGTATGAGATTAGTAATAGTGTTTAGAGCTGCTGACACCACACTATCACGTTGGCGAACGCCTGTGTACACACACAAAACTACTCCGGGAATCACGTCCAGAATGGCATTGTTGAAATTACATGGATGGGGCTAAGAGACAGGCCTAGTGTAGAAAGCTACAATAGTACAAAATCTGTGCTTGACAAATATAGTATTTGAGTAATAGACCTGTAACCATGGAATAATTGATGAGTGACGAACGAGACTAAAAGTTCCTAAGTTTGTTGTATATTTAATACATTCACAAAACAGCCTAAAACAAAATGAAACAATTGTTAACGAACATTTATACATATATGTGACATGATTGATAATTATAAATTGGCATAAACATGTTGCACTTACCCTATTTGGGCTGAATGCAGATAACAAATAATATACACTCTAATCAGAGATGTGTTCTCTCTCCAGAGTATTGTAGTCTAATCCTAGTCCAGGCCTGACCAGTGCCTAATCCCTTTAGGGATTGAAACGGATTAGATAGAGGCATTGGACAGGTGGTATGAACGATATAAGTGCTACATACCCACGAAGTTATGCGAGTATTAGGCCATCACTTAACCCATCTGTTTATGTCAGATTTTGACATATTGGCCTGTAAGTGGTAGATATGTCATGAAAATCCTATTTCTGATTCTCCTGATGTCTATTATATGTGTAATTCCTTTAAAAAATATGCGACCATTAAAATTTCATCTCGTCCACTCGCACGCTTTATTCAAATATGGGTCAAAGTGATTTTTTCTGAAACGTGATTTGCAGCGTAAACGATAATACCTTTGTCGTAACTGACACCCTTATAAATCTAAATTCACTACATCCTTGAAACTAGAGCACATAAGATGTGCAACAAAGGCGCCTGGAGGTCTGTTGTACATGTTCGACGTCGGTACCATTTGACAGCTGACATTATCAAAGCGAACGTTCGCTAACCACGACGACAGGAGCGTATAACTTCGTCAAAAGTTGAGCAATCTTCACAAATTATACATTAAATGAAATGTAATATTCCTTTCTCATGGGCCGAACTGGCCGAAGGTCGAATCGACTAGCATTCGTCATGGTTACTGAACGTTCGCTTTGATAATGTCAGCTGTCAAATGGTACGGATGTCGAACATGTCCTCCAGCCCCCTTTGTTGCACATCTTATGTGCTCAAGTGTTCCATTGTTGTAACTGCTACATGTCCCTATAATATTTTTCCTTGCTTCCTATGAGTTGATGACCACACTCCCAAAGAGTACTTTGTCCTTGGAGAGATATTACCCACACAAATGTTTATCTCCCTCATGCTACATACATGGCACTTTTAATTGTACTGATGAAGATGAAGCAACACAATTCAATCCTTGAGGTAGTTGATGTTGATGTAATAAAGTTCATAACACATTGATAAAGTTTTTCCCGTCTTCTTTGATTTATATCGACATGCTGGATTAAGATGATGATGATATCGTCGGAAACCTTGTTTCTCAAGGCCCAATAATTTATTGTAAAATCCAAAAAATTTCAGTTTGTTCGTGCTCTTTGATGTATGTATCTCTAACCCAAACTGTTTAACAGATTTTAGAGTCTGTCTCTCCAATATGTCTTCCAGCGTCAACCATTCGTAATAGTCAATGTCAATTTTAAGATAATCTATTTTTTTCTGGAAGAGAGGAGTAGCTTTATTAGTAGAGTAGATGTCTATTATAAATATAGAAATGCCAATATGCAAGATCTGAAATAGCTGTCATGAAAATAAAAATTTAAAATTCTTTAAAATTTGAGAAAATCCTGCAAAAATCATATTTTGAGTAATTTCTAAATTAGCTAATTTTTTTAAAGTTTTCAGTTCTTATTGAATATATCATACTCACATCCTCGTGTCCATTTTGTTCAAATAAGGACTGCAAGCTCATTAATTTCCAGCCCCGGCTGTCAGTTTTATCAGTTTTGCCAAGGCCAATTTTATAAAAATAGACATGGTCAGAGCGCTTGTGGTCTCCCTTAGACATGCTGTAAGAAAACAATTAAATCTCATCATGTATTCTGCGCTCTCCCCAATGAATAGAGGTTGCAATGGGTCTTGTGAACTATTTCTGAAATTTTTTATGACCTGAATATACACAAGAAAGAATGTCGAACATCATTGCAAATAAAATGATAAGTGTTGTAACGGCCTCTCAGCCAAATGGAAGGGGGCGGGGGCATAGCTCAGAGGTAGCGCTCTGGGCTTCCAACCGCTGGGTCCCGGGTTCGATTCCCGGACGAGCCTAAGTTGGATGGCTGTTTCATCCTTCGTCTCATTGCCATGGTCCCTGCCTGTCCTAATTAGCCCATCC
Organism: Alitta virens; assembly: GCA_932294295.1. Classification (NCBI taxonomy): domain Eukaryota; kingdom Metazoa; phylum Annelida; class Polychaeta; order Phyllodocida; family Nereididae; genus Alitta; species Alitta virens. The sequence goes on along the minus strand of OW028578.1, from coordinate 7,284,647 downwards.
GGTGCAGAAATACAGGATGTAAAGCCCAAATCACACACACACACACACACACACACACTCAGCCAAATGGACATCTTAAATTTGCAAACATGTACAGTTGTTCACGTGAAACACTGGAAAGGAATTGCAATGATCTTTCAAGAAAAGCTACTTTCTTAGAACACTCATGTGCGGTTTATTTTTATAAGCTAAAAGCAGGACGATGACAGTCTATTTTTGAAGACCAGCTGTAAACCTTACTATAGGGACCCAAGGAACAAAAAAATTATGGCCGTTACGAATCCTGAAGAGGGTGCACTCTGGCCCCACTGAATATTGGAACCTACAATTATAGGAGGATTCAAAATAAATATCCACCTGCTTTTCTGTCATATTTTGCCACAAATGGCATTGAGCAGCACAAAATTGACAGACAAGTTCGCAACAATTTAAATCCCAACATTCTAGGTAATAAAAACCCTTCTGGGAAAGAAATTGAAGTTTTTCTTGGTGATCATAACAAATGGCTGTAATGACAAAGTTTGTGCTTCTCCATGACATACATGAAAAAAAAAAGACCCAAAAAAAACAAGTGCCCACAGCGTGAGGTCATCACGAGAGGGCCTTGTCACGATCTAGCGCTAAATTGGCCTACAAATTCAGCAGACATTCACCTTAGCAAATATTCCTCACCAGATGAGTGGCCTTGCCCTACTTCACTTCGGGCTATTATGCATCAGGTTGTAACCCACAATTTCTGACCCCATTTCTTCATTTCACATGTGTTCTTTGCTATGTTATAGACAATTCTATGCCACACAAGTCACTGCTGATGGCCTTCTATCAATAGCCATTTCCCAGAACTCCATGGGTGGGGGTCTAGCTCAGTGGTAGTGCGCTGGGCTTCCAACCACTGGGTCCCGGGTTCGATTCCCGGTCGTGCCTATGTTGGATGGCTGTTTCATCCTTTGTCTCATTGCCATGGTCCCTACCTGTCCTAATTAGCCCATCAGGTGCATAAATACAGGACATAAAGCCCTAATCCACCATCCCAGAGCCCTCGAAGGTCCTGGGCCTCCACGCGGCGAGGGTGGAAACACTTGGGGTGAAGTCCTCTATCCCCAGTGGCTAACACAGGACAGTGTGCATTGCACAAGCTGCTCCAGCTATCCAACGCAGACACTTATTGATTTTTTGCATGCTTCTGGTTTCGACTACCAACTATGGATGATCAATCTTACCCTGCTTCTGGTTTCGACTACCAACTATGGATGATCAATCTTACCCTAGAGAGCCTCTACATAGCCCACTCAGGTGCTGATGAGGCGTTAAACAATAACACTACCTACCTACCTACCACCATCCCAGAACTCCATATTCTGGAGATGGGTTGGTATTACCGCTAGATGGCACAATGTGACTGACAGCTGCTGCCACCTGTTGAGAATTAGAATTTACCAATTTTTCACGCTTAGGGTTCTGCATGCATTGCATGCTATTTTGGCTTTTACTATAATCTTAGTGGTCTCATATATAATCGTGGAACTGGCCTTCTGAAAGTCTGACATTTTCTTCAGTAAATTTCATAATTTTAGAGCTCATCATTCTTACCTTGGGTCATAAGATTTGACTTGGCATCCATACGTCTTCCCAATTGCATCATCGAATGAGAAATCATTGTTAATACTGAAATGATAAATTCAGAGTGTTATAAAGTGTACAATTATGATGAACGAATGTACTAAAACTGCTGCAAGCATGTCAATGTAAAATTTTTAAAGGTTTGGCAACAAACTGAGGTATGCCAAAGGATTTATGATATTCCAGCTAATGAGACATGGGGATTCAAAATATGTACATCATGATTCACGAATCTATAGATACAAGTTTATTCAAATGGTAAGTTTTCGTAGTGCAGAGGAGGACCAAACAATGGATCTGAACTTACTGTCTTGAGCAGCTGAGAAGTTTCATGGCTTACCCAAATGAGTAGACAATACACCCCTCCTTTGGCTTATATGGCCCCGAGACGCAAACTTCCCATCCTCCATCCCCTACGTTTCCCATTCGTCTCATATCAGCGCAGTGGAGGTGATTAACGGTCAACAATCTGTAATTAAGAGAGACTCAACAGTGATTTCTGTCATGCATTGTTTACACATTACAGTACTCTGGAATACTCTAACTCTCAGTATGTATTGCTGTTTTGAGATTGGTCATTTCTGTGTGCTTGCCATTACCTGCTTGTAGCAATTGCATCCTTACCATGATGTTCCTTCCATATGGCTCATAGGTGGCTTGCACGTCAGTGGCTTTTGGTCTTAGTGCATGTTTCCTATGACCATATAAATAATATAACCAGTTTTCCTTGATAATATTTGTTTGTGTAAATTGTAAGTTTATGGTCAAATGAATACTTTCTGTCTGTCTGTCTGTCTATCTATGTACATTTTTTTTATTAATCAATGTTGTAAAGGTAGCTCCTTGATGGCGGAAATGCAATTTCCATACAAGAGTCTCCCTCACACTCTATGCTGAAATTTGAACTGTGCCAGAATTTGTTTCTCTATTTCTTGTACTGTTTGTGCGAAATAAACTGAATCTGAGTAAAAAAGAAATGTTATACTCAACTCCTTTAGTCCTTGGATGGATATTACCCACAAAAAAAAAAGAAGAGTTTTTTTATCTCCCACATGAGTGTCCTGACTTTCCTTGCACAATAAGAGCAGTAAAACAAATGAAACAATCACACAAATTAGTAAATATAGATATTTTGTACCTCCTGATGGAGTAGGCCTATAAGTAGCTACAAGTCCCCTGTCCACAGGACAGGTAACAACGATCTAGATGAAAAAATATGGATTTTCGGCTTGTGTGGGAACTAGCCTTTTAATAAACGTTTGCCACACGAAATACACCTGCTCCAGGGTTAGCCATACCTTTTTTCTATCCCATTCAGATATGGTTGATTTCTTCCAATTATCATTGATTACATGATAGCAATGGCCGCCTAGTTCTGCCAAAACTCACAAGAGGGCCCTGGTGACATTTCAACGTCCCTAGTGGATAATAAGATTCAATAGCACTGGCAAGTCCATAGTTACCTCAATTTCACAATTAAAATAAGTTAATAAACCATTTCCACACGATTCCACTGTTCTACAGGTCTAATAAAGCTAAAGTATTAGATATTTATCTGCACCATTATTTATATAATCTGTGTTAGCGCTGTGATGTCGCCGGAGCCCTCTAGTGAGTTTTAGTGGGACTAGGCAGCAATGGGTGATAGCATGAACGAAGCGAACATGAATTTGAAATCTGAGTGTAAGTCAACAGTAAACAGAGCAGTACTCCAGTACATAAGGTATGCTAACATGTTTATTGACGTAAATTTCAACTTCCAAGAATTCCTATCTAATGCAATGTAGGTCGGTTCTGGCTAGCCTATAAGTTAGTTGTATCTCTAGTTGGTAGTTAACTAACACTTTTTTCAACAAACTGTCAGTTGACTCCCTTCGACTCAGGATATAACTATTAGTTATATCCTGAATAAAAGGGAGTTAACTAACTAAATTGTTAGTTAACTCCCGACTACAAAATATATAACTAACTTATACTCCATTAGGCATATTTACTAATCTGTTTGTTTTGTTTTTAATGCCTGTATTCAAAAGAACAATAGAAAGGTCACGTGGTGGAGTATAACTATTACTTCTAACTTGCACACAACCTAGAATCTTTGTAAGAGCTTTTTTTAAATTACCTTTTGAAAACATAAGAATAAGAAAAGTATGTTTTACCTTATTATGGATAAACTTCTTTCAGGTACAGACTTGAGATGTGCACTAGTCATCAATACTTGTTATTTAGTCATTTATTTGTTTGAACTCCCTGAGCAGGGAAAAAAGCATAGATACAATATACCTGTACATAATTTTCTATTTATTTTTTTTTCTGACCGACCGTCTCATGAAAAACGGTCCGAGAAAGTTCCGAGAAACATAAGATAAAAAAACCGTGGCCTAATGCACAAAACATGCGAAGAACAATAACCCAACAAACAACACATGATGTCATAAAAACGTTCCGAGATGGTGTTCTTTTTGGAAGTTTTGTGAACCTTATAAAAATCATTTGGAAAAGGTTTTATGAATGTTTCCAGCTAACAACTAAAAAAACTTTTTTTAATGTTTTATAGAATCGTTTCATTTGGACTTTCAAACAAGTAGTTCTGCAATGATTGGAAAACGTCCATAGATGTTGACTAAAAAATGTTTGGAAAAACATAAAAGTTGGGAAAAACATAATACAAATTTGTTTTAATGGTATATTCTAAAACTCTTCCAGGAAACGTCCGAATATTGTTACGAAAATGTGTCATATAATTGTTCAATAAAGACTTCTGAAAACATTACTTCCTTGAAATGTTTCTTTTATAATGGCTTCATGTAAGAATACATCCAGACATGAATGAGAGATATCTATGATGTAACATAAAGAATCTGATTGTGTGTGCAGAGTTAGCTCAGTCGGTGGGGTGTATGCCATTCTGGGACTTGGGTTCAAGTCCACTATGGACTGTGCATTTTTCTCATAGGTAGAAAAAATTTACCTTACTTTTTTTTAAAATATCTGATAACATAATAATACATGTAAAAAATAAGTTGATCCTCCTTTTAATTTAATTTGTACCACTTCCATAAGTAACTGTCATCAAGTAATTATTGATACAGCACACAGCGAGACAACCAGAGACTTCCACCACACCAATCCACAACTATAAATGAATTTCATTGAAATGTTGTATGACTTGATAAAAGTGGCTTCACTATCGCAGCTTACTCATTTTGTTTGATCATAGCTACATTGTTTCTACATGTTAGGCTTAAGTTGGGTAGGTAGGTAGTAGGTGCAAACCCAGCTTGGGGCAATCATGAATGAAGGCTGTTCTTAGAGTTTTTGTTTAGTTCATTGCGTTCTAACCTTTCATCATTCACTCAACATAAGATTTGATGAAGTTGAAAACCTTAAGTAAGTATGTATTTGAAACGCTTTAAAAACATTTTGGTCAAACAATGTATGTGGACGTCTAAAACCAGTCTAAAAATATTCATGAAAAACGTTTTGCTTACTCATAGGTAGAAAAAAGGTACCTTAGTTTTTAAAAAATATCTGATAACATATTAATGATCAAACTCTTTTTTTGATCCCCACATATGCCGGTCAAAAAAGTCTAACTGGATGTTCATAAAATGAAATTTAAAAAATGTTTTTGTGTTTGTTGGGAAATGCTGTTTATGTTTTATGAAGACAAAAAATCTCATGCAAACCTGGAAATCGGCCAACCATTACTCACTGGTAAAATCTCTTTTCTGCACCAGCCTCGGTCATCTCTGTTATCGTCTTTGGTTTATTTTCCATCCCCATAGCTCGAGGGTCTGAGGAGTCCACAAACTCCCTTAATACGTAATCCCCATCTAACATAAGGCCTGGCCAGCGCTTGAGAACTTCAACTAAAAATAATTAAAATCCACTGTGGTAAAATGTGGACAAAATTCATCCAAATCATCTTTAAAAGTTCAGACAATAATTGCTAATAATACAAGACATGAAATGTAAAACTACTACAGGATAAGTTGGCTCAATTTTCTCAATTAAAGCAACTGGTCGGAAGATTAGTCAGCTTATATCCCCAGCTGCCAGAAGCTGATGTAATGATGAGATGACCAGGGCTCAAGTCCGGTCCATGGTACAAACTCTCTGTGTGGGGTTTATGCTTGCCTCAGCATCGACAGCGAGTACAAGGTACAATTTTAAGTCTAATACAAGAGTGCCTGAGCTGGGATTCAGTCGGACACCCCAGAGAAGATATACCCAGAGGCGCCAGTGCCATTGAAACAATGTAAGCCTGTTCAGGGTGTGTTTTGGGCGAAAATAAGTGTACTTTGCTATAATACGTCATAATCATAACAATGGCAAGTGAGGTCATTGTGATTGTTGCTATTGTGACGTCATATTGCTGCATGCTTAAAATTAATTAAAAACTCTGACTTGTCATGCACCAACCCTAAAATTGCTGCTATTGCTTATGCAAATAAAGAACTGGCCGCTCTTTCCATTGGTCTCTTTGCAGACACCTTCAGAGGAGCTATCAAGGGCCCCAATCCAAAGATCATCCACCTTCCTGTTTGGCTAGCCAGAATTGACCTACATTGCATTAGATGCGATGTAGGGTCGGAATGACTTTCATAGCAATTCTTAGAAATTGACATTTACGACACATTTTTCTCAATAAACATGTTAGCATACCTTATTTCATTGTTATGTACACGAGTACTGCTCTGTTTACTATTGCATCGCACTTCATGTAAAGTCATTAGATACGTCTTTATAAGAAGCATTTTGATAAATTTACGTTCGCTTGTTTATGCTTTTGCGACTATTGCCACCTAGTTCCACCAAAACTTGCTAGAGGGCAACGCCCCTAGTGTATAATAAAGTTCACACGGAATAATGCTGCCAAGTCCTTAGTTCTGTCAATTTGTTATTTACAATACATTAAAATAACATCAACATGATTCAAATTCAATAACAAGCAAATGGAGCAAATTATTCACCAAATTTTAACATCAATAAAGTCTGAACAGGCACAGCGGCGCCACAGTGTGTCAGTGATTTCCACAGGGGGGTTTCCCAACGCCTCGCTTTCAATCTGATGCAGGGAATCCCGCCAGCAGCTGTCAAGCATTATCAGCAAAATGTGAATTTCGAAAATGGCACAGAAATCGATTAAAATTGGAAGAAATCAACCATATCTGAGCGCGATACAATAGTAAAAAGGTATGTCTAACCCTAGAGCAGGTGTATTTCATGTGACAAACGTTTATGAAAAGGCTAGTTCCCACACAAGCCGAAATTTGATATTTTTTCATCTAGATCGTTGTAACCGTGTCCTGCGGACATGGGATTTGTAGCTACTGTTTGACTATCACTTGACACAGAATTACACATGTAAAGATCAGATAATTGTCTTAGAGTATTTGCAGTTTTGCAACAAACTTACCGGGATCAAGATTAAGAAATGAACCTGTTTTCTTTCCCTTCGCAGCTTTCAATTCTTCAAACCTGTTAAAGTAAAATAGAAAAATTTGGAGACTAAAGTAATGTGCCCAAAAAAATGCTGTGTTGGTCATTGTGAGGCAATACTCTCTATTGAATGGCCGCCTGCTGAAGCGGTCAGCGCCCACTCATTTTAACCCTAAAGTAGCCCGAACAGACTGACTCGCAAGGCAGGGCAGGCGAGGCAGTCTGAAACCATCCTATTGAAAAACCTCGTGGAATACATGCACCTAAACCTTCACGTTTGTTTATTGCAATTAAGTTGCGCCTGTCTACATACTGTTTAGTCATATTTATCCTTTATCCATGACAAACATGAACTTGGTCAACCACAATCATTTTACAACTGGGCAATAGCAAATGACTTTAACATTGCTGACATGAATCATGCAGAGCAAATTTATAATGATCAATCACAATCTTTTAATTTAAACATGTCATTCGGGCTCATTCTTCAGATCATCCAAACTGAAGATTACAGATACTATAAGGCCTACAGCAACTCGCCTCTTTTTGAACGTCCATTACATATTTCTAAAAAGAAACATTTGAATAGATTAAAGGAACGTTTACTTTCTCTTGATATATCAAAATATGTTTCAACTTCACGTCCGAATTGTGCTTGGAAATGTGTTATGTTAACTAATGTGAGATATTATTACCTCCACAGAATTTCTCCTTAGACAAGGCACATCACCAAATTATAAAAAAATACTCATCAATGACATCAATAATTTCATTAGAACAAAATTTCCATGAAAAGATTATCTATGGAGATAATCTGTACCGGGTTCGATTCCTGGTCGAGCCTAAGTTGGATGGCTGTTTCATCCCTCATCTCATTGCCATGGTCTCTGCCTGTCCTAATTAGCCCATCAGGTGCAGAAATACAGGACGTAAGGCCCTAATCACACATACACACACGCCTCATTCACAGGTACACTTTCTAGTTTCTACACCTAGTATTCTCCTGTACACTGGCCAGCCATACTTATATATTCATACCACAGTCAGGCATTAATGACCTTTTAGGTTAAACATCGTTAACTTAAACTGCCCTATGCTCTTTAAGTACACAGGCAGAGGAACAATAATTTCCAAAATTTAGTGATATTAATCAATAGAAAGGTGATCCAAATATTGAGGTGGTTTTTGTGCAGTTTCCAATGTATCATACAGCTGTAAAATAAATTACTTTCCAGCTAATGAGTATAGCTATTACAGAACAAATAAGTACTGTCCATGAATTACACGACTCATAACAGACAGGAAAAATGCAGTGTAAAGTGCTCAGAATTTTTTGGGCCCATCTTTTAACCGTTTTTGTTGGAAAGTACATCTAGGTTTCAAAAACAAGTACCCACAATACCTGGTTTCTACTTTGCAACTGGAAATGAAATGCAAAAAGACAGTGAACTGACAGAGTAAAATGCATTTTTTCTCTTTAATAGTGAGAGAGCAATTCAGCTAGCTCTTGTGCTTTTAATCTTCGTTATATAACAAAAATTTTCGTTATAACTAAAAATTCTTACCGTTTCATTTCTTTCTCGAGCCAATTTTTTCTTTTCTTCCAATTCCTGCTTTTGCTTTTCCAGATCTTGCCATGTTTTTTCTTCTTTTTTTGGTTCCTTCTTTAATTGAGTGTGCTCTTTTTTTATTCGTATATTCTCCTTCTCTAACTTTTCTATGGCTTCCTTCCTTTTCTGTTCAGCAAAATCATTATTTTCTTCTTTTAATTCCATTTTTGACTTAGGTGATTCCATTGGAATTTTCAAAATGGCGGCATTTGATTTGGTCCCCTCAAGCTGAATTAAAAACATTCCAAAAAATTGATGCTGTTATCTAAAAATGTCAGTGTTCATCGGACAGGCAGGAGAGCGGGCCTTACACTTTCGTTTCCAGAACAGAACTCTTACACACACTTTCGTTTCCAGAGCAGAACTCTTAACACTTATCTGAATGAAATTTCATACAGTAACACTCTATATGGCCTAGTGGTGCTTTTCGATAGTCAAATTGACATATCTCAGCTTTATTTCACAAAATTAGGAAAAAATTAAAAGAAAAGAAAAGCCCTGACGCTCGTTGTTTGAAATAAGCAGGATCCAGTCATCCAAGATGACCATGTATGGCTATTGATGACCAGTTATATAACCTAAGTAGTCTGCTGAACGACCGATTTATTTACTGAATGTTTTTACAGTGTGTGCGATTAACTGAAACGATTGCCACTTGGCCAACATAGTATCTTACACAAAATTATAAAACACACGGCCGAGATATGTTAATGTGACTATGAAAAGATATAACTAAGCTTCATAGAGTGATACCATATGGAATTTTATTAGGGTAAGTGTAATAATGCTAGAGTTCTTCTCCAGAAACACAATTTTTAGCATTTTTTTCAGATTTTGAAATGAGCGTCAAGATGAAGTTTGAAAAGTAAATACTATTATTTAGATACGTTATTAACAACATTTCATTCATGAGTACATAGTGTCTTTGGTATGGAAGTGTATGTATATATTGATAACACCAGGTGTTGTAAAATAACTGGGTCAATGATTGAAGGGTAATTCAACAGGTGGCAGCACCAGCCAGTCACTGTATGCCATTTTTACCCATTCTGATTTGAAATATGTGACATGTTTATATTGACAGATGCGGAGACCCAAGACAAGTAAACATGGTCCAAGGAAGATAACAATTTTCCCATAGCTTTCCTATAGCATGTACACTGCACAGTGTGTAATAAAGTGCATGTAGATTAATTGCATCAGTATATACATGCATACCTACATAATCTGCCAAATGTTTGTTGAAATGGATGTTTTATATAATCTTATATGTGTTTGATAATTACTGTTACTAATGACTTTATAATAATTTTTCAAATTGTATCTTGATATTTGTACTTATTTCATATTTTATTGAACTCCAATTACTTAATAAACTCAAGCCATGCCAAGTATAGTTCAAATACCCACCAGGTGGCTAATACAGCATCTAGTATCAGTTTTATCCACAAGGAGTCTAAACTCTAGTTTCAAAATTTAGCACTAGAGGGATTTTACATCCCTAGTTCAAAATGTAATGCTAGAGGGCTTTAACATCTCTAGTTCCAAATTTTCCACCAGAGGGATTACATCCCTTGTTCCAAATTTACCACCAGAGGCGCTGCTCTGACATCAGCGCTACTACCATACTACTACAGTTGCAGACGAAAGTATTAATACACTTGTGTTAAAAGTGGAAATTGTATGTACAAGGCAGACAACAGCATTTTTTTGTTTTAAAAAGGTTGCATTCATCTATTGTCTTATTGTGGCCATTTTATCATGTTAGACTGTTAAAGTAGTGAACTGAATTAGTGGAAAAAATAAAAATTCACAATGTAGCATGGACAAAAGTATTTATACAGTAGGGAATACATAGCTTTAACTTAGGAAAATTATTTCATGTGTAATAGCAATTGGTATTTTGTGTATCTATAGGTTGTTGCAAACATCCAAAAATGGCATATGTCATTACAGTGCACATCGGACAATTCAATCATTTTTCAATGATGCCTTTAGGCTGTAATTCTGAATAATGTCTCCAATAAGTGATATGAGTCCAGGACAATTGATTGGGGACTATCCTTTTTAGCTAATTATAATGAGGCAAAAACCATGCGTTTCCATGCATTTATCCAACGCATGGAAAATGCACGTGGCACAATTAGCCATGTACATATAAAGCAAGAATACATTAAAATCTTAGGCAATAGGCAACATATGTTAGTGACTATATGTCACAATAGAAAGAGTACAAGACTCTTGGAAAGGCTCATGTTTTTTTTCTGAATGCTGTTCTTATGTCATGTTGGTCAGAAAAGTGTAACTTAGACTAGCAGATTATAGGCCAGCAGATCCTGGGCCTCCACGCGGCGAGGGTGGAAACACTTGGGGTGAAGTCCTCTATCCCCAGTGGCTAAAACAGGACAGTGCGCATTGCAAAGCTGCTCCAGCTATCCAACGCAGACAATTATAGATTTTTTACATGCTTCTGGTTTCTACTACCAACTATAGATAATCAATCTTACCCTAGAGAGCCTCTACATAGCCCACTCCGGTGCTGATGAGGCGTTAAACAATAACACTAACTAACTAACTAAAGGTAGAGCTGGATGGGGGCCAGATTGCAGGATGACCCGAGTCCCGTAGGTAGGCAGAGGTACGGTCCCATACAGTATGGGCTATAGAGAGACCCAGACAACCTTTCCATTCATATTTAGATGCTGAAGGTCGCAGGTCAGTCCATGTCATGTTGGCCAGAAAAGTGTAACTCCAGACAAACCATGATTTCTGTATGAAAATTCAAATTGCTCAGATGTGAGCAACTTCCGGTAAGTGTTTGCCCAATCTACAATCCATGTGTGGTGATGCATGACCTTCAGCTGTAAAGACATCTGTTGTTAGGTCTCGTAACATGCATTTAAGTACTTGCGCAAATTTTTGGCAAGCGAGTATCATCAGTTGCATTGATCTGCTAAGTGGGATAAACTTTTGAAGCTGTTAGTGCTAATGTCTCTGTTTTTTTTTTTTTTACTAAGTTTCAACGGAGGACACAGTGCTTCTGGGCAATCCCATCTTCTTGCAGGTCCTTTACATGAGGTTTCCGTTGGCTATGGAGCCAGATGATGTTTTACGTCTAATATCTTATACAAAATAGGTGAAAGAGGGCTCTCAATGTACCGCTTGAATCATAAGTCATGTTTATTGAATTCAGAACCTGATTGCACTAAAACAAAAAGAAGAAATCTGGAAAATAGCAATAAACCTCAGATGCTGTATGAATACTTTTGCCCAGGTACAGTAACACATAATAGTGAAGGCTGAGTCATCATAATTTGGCGCTGATGTATAACTGCATTTGTCGGTTAAAAGCTACTGTAGCTAATGTTCTTTGTTTTATTGTCACCACCGACTGTAAATAAAGTTTTATCTTATCTTATCTTATCTTATAATCCTGCTCAATTGACATCTGTTCCTGTCACCTGTATTCAATACTTTTGTCTACAACTGTAGCCTTTTATAAATATATAATGGCATCAGCTTGGCAGAAAGCGCTGCTGTAAAGGTCAGTGTATGGATGTCAATTGCACAATGTCGTGAAGTATTGAATAAATGTTTGTTTTTGTGAGTTTTATGAGGAAAAAAGCCTGTAGGCGTTTATGAGGATGAATGCATGTACATGGTATGCCAAAAGCATCAGCTAGCTGCCTGCCATGTACTTGTATATATCAAAAAGGTCCTCTGGTGCGGAATGCTTTACCTATCAATGTAAAGAACTCAACAGATTTTATGCAATTCAAAAATTCGTTAATAAGTAGCAATGTTCTAAGTACATGTCAATGTGGCAACTGCATATTATGTAAAAGAAACAGCCTGTAAAATTTAATTTATTTTTACACAATGTTACCAACTCATCTATTTATTTCTCATCTATTCATTTGATAATATTTCACCTTGTTTTTTGTCACAATTTTCTGTCGGCGAAAAGCTTTTATAGCTTATGTTTTATTGCTATTTGTATCACCACCGACTTTAAATAAAATTTTATCTTATCTTATCTTATCTTAAATACTTCTGCCATCATAATTTATTCAGTGCATCTAATGGACCAATGTTGTAGATCTGGTACATAAAATAAACACTTACTGAGTCACTTGCCACCATTCTCGTAAAATTTGGTCGAAGTTGTGGGAAATTCAGGAGGGTGAACAGACCTACAACTGCCATGGCGGCCATTACACTCAGTCCTCTACAAGACCTATTTCCTGGAAACAAAAACAGATGTAGCAAAATAAGTGCAGCCGTCCAAAACCAGTTCTTTACACTTCAGACACATTTTAACATTTAAAATACAAAAAAAAAAACCTATTCAGTAATTTCTTTGAAGAACCCAGAGGCACACTGGCTATTTTAGTAATTTTCTACAACTTCTACAGAACTTTTATCGGACATTAAACTCAAATTACAAAGTGGCGGTGGCCTAGCTCAGAGGTAGCGCTCTGGGATTCCAACCGCTGGGTCCCGGGTTCGATGCCCAGCCGAGCCTAAGTTGGATGGCTGTTTCATCCTTCAGCTCATTGCCATGGTCTCTGCCTGTCCTAATTAGCCCAACTGGTGCAGAAATACAGGACGTAAAGCCCTAATCACACACACACACAAATTACAAATCTTTGCCACAGGCCCCATGTAAGGTGACATAGCTGTGCTCCAGAGAGAGTTGACAAAATCCCAGAGAGAGTTTACAAAATCCCAGAGAGAGTTTACAAAATCCCAGAGAGAGTTTAAAAAATCCCAGAGAGAGTTGACAAAATCCCAGAGAGAACTGAGCCTGCTAACCAAAGATATGATAGCGTTTGATATTCATACTGTAAATATGGTATTTTTTTTACAGTGGGGTACCGTAAAACACTGCCTGCAGTAAATGATATATGTTTTTTTAAATGCTACATGGCCAAATGTGCCACGTGCGTTTTCCATGCGTTTATCTTTCTCATGGAAAACGCACGTGGCACATTTGGCCATGTATACCATCCCCAAAATGTTCATTCTCTAAAAAGCTCTAATATTAAAGATATGAAACCATAATGCATTTCCTGCTTGTCTTAGTAATTACACTTTTTTTTCTGTTCATGAACTTAATTTGTTAGACTTTGCCACGACTTATAACATACAAGCTGATTTATTGGTGAAATTCCACAAATTTTTTGCTCCACTAAAAGTCTCCCTTTCACCTGAACCGGTTGACATTTCACGATTTTTGATGGGAATGTTAGCCAGGGTTAATATCAGCAAATTAAAAATCTGGTGAAAACTATGAAAATATTCACTTTATCATACCGCTAAACACTGCATGGAAATAAATGTCATGCAGTCGAGTTTGTAGGTACACAAGTTATGTAATATTACATAATAATAAATATCTACTACTCACTGTAGATTATCACATTTTACAATATTCGTGCTGATTGCGTGTGCTGACTAGGTCACCCTTTTAAAATATCTTCAAACCAATATAATATAAACATTATTTTTTTCCTGCCCACCTACTTCTTATATTCCTATGAGTTGCCGTCCACATGATGCAATGTACAAGCATGGCCCAACAACTGCGCTGATTCTGCAAATTTCAAACTGCAAATATGTTTTGAAGTGCGCCATGAAGTGGCTTTCACATTTTGTTATTATTGATGGATTTATTAAGCGTAATGTATGGCAATTAATCAGTTAATAGCCGAAGGCCCGGAGGCCGCCGCAGGCCATATATATATGTATATATGATCAAGTTGGCAGGAGGTCACGTGACCCACGATTATTGAACATTTTGGCAAAATGTCAATCTCGTGCATGCGCAGAAGCCGAGCTCTGAACCGATTCAGTAATTGCAATTCACCTTGCTGTCTGCTCTAGAACGCCCTATTATGGTCAGGTTTGTTTAATAGAGCTATCAATACAAGTCTTTCACATATTACTGGTTCCTGATATTTCTATATATATTTATTTTCAGCTATTATCGTTTGAGCAACAACACTTTTATCTTCCGAAAAGTTTAATGAACCCATCCGATGAAAAGTTTGATAAAAGCAAACAAGAGTTGTAAAATCATTAACTTTACTCCACTGGGGTCACACTTAATTACTCTTAATGTACTGTTTTGGAATTGAGTATATTTAAAGTAGATATATCAAAATCATGAAGGAGAATATACCCAACATCCATTGAAAGATCCATTTGACAGCAGTGTATTACGTTCTCATATATAAATTTATTAAAATTATTTTGCATGTTGGTATAATCTGGGGTAAAGGTGTGAATCACATCATTACACAAAATCTAGACCAAACTTATTAGGCATTGTGGGGTAAAGAAATCGGTTAATAGCTTTATAACCCCATTTGCCTTTATCAAACTTTTCATCTGAGGTTTTGTGAAACTCTTTCAAAGCTAGAAGTGTTGATGCTTAAAAGTAGTAATATACAGTGCTCTACAGCCCGCAAAGGAATCCACTTGACTTTTGGTGAAACGGAGGTAGTAAGGTAGCAACATCAAAGGGAAACCCATTGTCTTTTGGAGAACAGGATGAAGTAGGGTAGTAATTAAATTTCACACTCCAATGCATTCGGTGAAGCTAGGGTAGCTTATGTGAAGGAAGGGTAGGTAATAAATCGCACACCTGTCAAAGTCATCACGTCATAGGAAACCCCCAATTCTAAAAATAGAAAATCCATTGCACCCTGCTGTGATGAAGTCATTTTCTAAAAATAACTCACCATCCTGTAGTGGGCCAGCAGGCCAGCAGACCAGCAGGCCAGCATTGAAATCACCATCATAAAAGCGATTGGTACTCTTGTTCCTCATCATTGAAATGGCAGAGAGCAGAGATGACGCTTTGATCAATGAATATTTTCAAAGTAACAATGGTCTCAGCGTGTACAATGATTTTAAACAAATGCTTCAAAATTTCACAAACTCACACGATTTAATGCTATTCGCTCATAGAAACGATCTAACCCAAGACCCTCAAGTTAAAGATAGACTTTCTCAATTCACTAGCAGTAGCAATTATCTGGTAACCGCATATGATGATTTCACACATATGATTCAAAATTTCACAAATGAACAAGATTTAATACAGTTTGCACACAGAAACAATCTGATTGGGGATGCACAAATTCAAAGCAGACTTCAGCAGTTAAACAACCATCTTTACTGTCAAAAATGTTTCAAACAATTCACCAATAGAGTCTTTCAAGAACTACATCAAAGCAATTGCCAAGGTAATATTCCAATTCAAACAGTCACTCATGATCCTTTTCCTGAATTCAATCAACCAGTACAACCAGTAAAACCACTACCGCATAACTGCAATGTTTGTGGTAAATCTTTCACCACTAGCTTTAAGAGGAACACCCATCAAAAGAAATGTACAGGATTCAAAAAATGCGTACAATGTCATGCACAATTTACTTCAGTTTCTTTATTCGGTGTACATAAATGTCAGGAAATGATGAAATGTCAGCACTGTAACAAACAATTTCAAAGTTTCTATGCAAAGCAAAGACACGAACTTAAATGTCAACTTCCTAAGAGAACAAAACACAAATTTATTAGTCAAAAAAATAATCCAACTGATCTCCAACTACTGCAAAGTCTGCAGGTACCGCAGGTACCGCAGGTACTGCAGGTACTGCAGGTACTGCAGGTACCACAGCAGACTTTTTCGTGTCCAAATTGTTGCAAAACTTTTAAGAAAAAACCCTCATTAACCGAACACATGAAAGTTTGTGAGGGAGTGTTTGACTGTCAAAAATGTAAGAAAATTTTCACCAACAGCCTAGCTCATGATTCTCACTCGTGCGAAATTAAATGTCACTCATGTCACTCCATATTCAAATCAGAAAAAAGTTTTGGAAAACATATTTGTAAAAAAACTCGAAAAAGGACACTTACTGATTCACACAACACTGACAACACTGTGCAACCATGCAAACGAAGTTGTAATAGTGTACAAACAAATCAAACCGCAATTGTTCAGTCATGTGTTCAGTCAACCATTCAGTCAACCATTCAGTCACCTGTTCAGTCAACTGTTCAGTCAACCGTTCAGTCACGAGATGTGCTATGCGAAGTTTGTGGGAGGATTTTTAACTCTGAAAGAGCCCTGAGTGCCCATAAACGTTATCACAAAAAAAATCATAGAATTAGATGTAGACGATGTTTAGAGGAATTTCAGGATAGACACTCATTAAATATTCATGTAAGAGATTCTCATTTCCAACGAGGTAGAGGTCGAGCTCAAATAGTATCATTAGAAGATGAGAAATTGCAAGAATTTTACAATAGATACCACTCATTCATTTATGATAACCACGAATTAGGGCAACCGCAAAGCTTTTATAATTATCCAGTAGTTGAAGATTTCAGCATTGAAGACCTTATGGGTTTTGCTAACGAAATATTCGATGACCAAAGCCAATCCTTCAAGTTAAATCTATCTTTTGGATCCATTTTACAACATATCGAGTCTGGAAAATACCGTTATTTCAAAGCCTATTCTAATGATCCCCTATTTGATCTACCCATTAGCATTTCAAATAGAGCAGATTTAGAGAAGCTCAGAGAACAACTGACTGAGATAGACGTTACAGCACATATTACTAAAGAGAGACCTTCCACGAAGTGGAAATTAGTTCTTATAACAAATGTTAGATTCTACATTACTTCAACAGGGTTCCCGTTAGGATCGGGTGAACTACCCAAATATATCAGAAATAGTAAATCAATTATGTCCCTCACGTATAGTTTTAAGAACCATAACAAATTTCAGGATAACTTATGTCTGTTTAGATGCATAACATTCCACAAACACAGAGATCTATATAAAAAGAACAAACATTTCGAAGAGAAAGTTCACAAATATTACCAAGAATTCGCAAACGCTTGTGAGCAAGATTTGGAAGGAGGAGTTGACCTGCAGTTAATTCCAGATTTTGAGAAATTTTTTCAGTTAAACGTCAACATATTTTCTTTACACGAAGATGAAACTGCACACCCCATATTTAAATCAGCTCATAGATACGTCAACAGTATGAATTTGAATCTTTACCAGCATCACTTATCATATATCACTGATATTAATAGATATTGTAGTAAATATCAATGCTCAAACTGTGAAAAACACTTCAAAACTTTCTTCATGTGTAAAAGACACAGCCAAACTTGCACATTAGCAACGAAATATCAATTTCCGGGTGGTTTTTACGATATGAAACGAAATATTTTTGAGCAGTTAGAAGAATTTGGAATAGATGTCTCCAATGATGAAAGATTTTACGAATATTTTATAGTCTACGATTTCGAGGCATATTTGAAAAAAATAGAGAATGATTCGGTAGAAAATACAATGATTACAGCAGAGCACATCCCAATTAGCGTTAGTATTTGTAGTAATGTCCCAGACTTTGAAGAAGCTCACTGTATTGTCGAACAAGATCGCGAGATGCTTGTGAAGGCAATGCTCGCATATATGACTAGAATTCAATCAACCGCGCAAGCGCTTGTTCAAGAAAAACTTAGTTTTGTAATGCAGGAACTGGAATCTCAATTGAATACTTGGAATACTGAAGTAGATGAGAAAGAAAGCTTCAATGCCATAATGCGTACAAAAATCCAAAACATGATTGACACATTCGAACATTATTACACTCAGATTCCAGTTTTAGGTTTTAACTCTGCAAAGTATGACATAAATTTAATCAAAAGAGAAATAGCTAGATGTCTAGAATTGCACAATTCAGAACGCAAGTTTATAGTCAAGAAAAACAGTTCATACTCCTGTCTTGCTAATGAGAGTTTTAGATTCTTAGATGTGATAAACTACTTAGCACCGGGCACGAGTTATTCTAGCTTCTTAAAAGCTTTTAAAATTCAAGAACAGAAAGGATATTTTCCATACGAATTTTTTGATGATCCCTCCAAGTTAGATTATCCAGAATTACCTCCGTACGAAGCGTTCTACTCTAACCTAAAGCAATGTAATGTCCTGGAGACATTTGAAAATTACCAATGGTTGAAAACAGTTTGGATGAGCGAAAATATGAGTTGTTTTAAAGATTTTCTTATATGGTATAATAATTTAGATGTGACACCATTCGTTAAAGCAGTTATGAAGCTGCAAGACTTTTATAAGGTTAAGCGAATAGATATTTTCAAAAGCTCCATTAGTGTCCCAGGAATTGCTAGGCAATTAGTTTTTCAGAGTGCAGAGAAAAATGGTGCCTATTTTTCTCTGATTGACCAAAAAAATTCTGACCTTTACTTCTCCTATTTACAGAATATAATTGGAGGAGCTTCTATTATTTTTCACAGACAAGCTCAGAGAGATAAGACATTTATTCGGGGTGGTAATAATCGGGTGAAGAGAATAATAGGATATGACGCTAATGCGTTATATCTATACGCCTTCAGCAAAGAATTTCCAGTGGGTTCATTCATTAGAAGACACGTGAAAGATGAATTTAAACCCGTGGTGAGGGATAGATATGATAACATGTTCTATTGGATGGATTATTTAAGTCATAAAAGAAATCTAAAGATTTGGCATAAACGAAATGGAAATAAGGAAAAGAGAGATGGACGTTTCTTTGCTGATGGAGTATCTTGTTCAAATAATATAACTAAAATATATCAATACGATGGTTGCTATTTCCACCATCACGGTGGTGATTGTCCTCTAATGAATAAAAATTTATCTGAGAAAGAAAAGAAAAAAGGGTTACTCGCGCAGAAAAGAAGACAAGATAGGAATAACTACTACAAAAAGTTAGGATATGAAGTTGAGGAAATATGGGAATGCAAATTTCTGAAAATGATTAAAGATACTCCGGACTTGCAAAAATTTGTAGAAAACCAAAGACCCAAGTTTTTCAAAAAACATAAGAAAACACTGACCGAAAAGGAAATTTTAGAAGCGGTGAAACGGGATGAACTATTCGGTATGGTAGAAGTAGACATTGCAGTCCCCGAAAAATGGGGACAAGGTTTCAAACAACCGGATAACTTGACACCATACGAATATTTTAGTGAGATGTCACCGATATTTTGCACTACCGATATTCCATTCGAAGTAATAGGTGAACATATGCAAAATTTTGCTCGTGATTCAGGAATGAATACAAAACCTAGAAGACTGTTGGTAGGAGGAATGAAAGCTAGGAAAATGCTATTTGCTACACCTTTGTTGAAATGGTATTTAGAGCACGGTTTAGTCGTATCCAAAATTCACCAAGTCATAGAATATAACAGAATGAAGTGCTTTCAGGAATTTGTTAGCGATGTGACAGAGGCCAGGAGAGCGGGAGATAGAGATCCAGATTTATCAATAATTGCCGATTTATCAAAACTTATAGGAAATTCCGCCTATGGATCAACTATCCTTAATAAACTGAAGCAGTCGGATGTTAGATATGTAGAAGGTGAGAATGAGGCTTGCCTCAAAGCTAACGAGAAAGGATTCAAATCCATGACCCAACTTTCCGATGATTATGAATTTTATGAAATTGAATCTCAAAAAAACAAGATTAAGTTAGATTTACCAATTCAAATAGGTTTTTTCATTCTGCAATATGCCAAGTTAAGAATGTTAGAATTCTATTACGATTTTCTCTGTAAATACGTTTTTAGAGATAAGTTTCAAATGCTTCAGATGGATACGGACAGCAATTACTTTTCAATAGCAGGGGAAACATTGCAAGATGTGATTAAACCAGAACTCTTAGATGAATATAAACATAAGTTAAATGGATATTGTTCGGTTAGAGACGTTGATGCTGAAACTCATTGGTTTCCAAGAACTTGTTGCCCAGAACACACTAAATATGATAATCGTTGCCCCGGGTTATTTAAACGTGAATACGAAGGTGAGATATTCTATGGACTCTGTTCTAAAACCTATATCGTAGCCGACAAAGACCATTGTAAGTTTAGTTCTAAAGGTATATCCAAAAACAGAGTCAAAAACCCTCTAGAAATATTTAAAAGCGTTTTGGAGACTAAGGAAAGTCGTAGCTCTACCAATGTAGGATTTATCAGTAAAAGTAATACTATTTTCACGTACCAACAGAATAGAGCTGGATTCGCTTATTTTTATCCTAAAAGGGAAGTATTAGCTGATGGTATCTCAACCAAACCCTTAGATATAATATTAGAACCGATACGAACGAAGTATTTCAGGTAAAAAAATTTATTATAAATATTAAAAAAAATTTATTATAAATATTAAAAAAACACAAATTTTCGCAATAAGAATAAAATAAAATTAACAATATTTATAAAGACGATTCGGCGTATCGTTTGGTTCTTGTCTGGGTGGCGTGGACGTAGGCGATAGCGGGTGGGGTAGAGGAGCGACAAGATGGGGAGTGAGCCGATGGGGAGTGAGCCGATGGGGAGCGAGCCGGGGATCTGGGACCGGGAGTGAGAAGAGTTGGGAAACTCCATCGGTGTGGGTTGGATGGGGAGATTGGGAGGGTTGGGATGGTAAATACCGGGGTATTACCCCTTACGGAATCATCTCCGGTATAGCTCCCTTCCAAGTCTCGGTTTCTGAAAAGAAAAAGGATTATTTTTGAGATATTTTTCTATATGATTGAGTAATAGTTATAAATACACACAGAATTATCCAGAATACTTGTGAAAATAAACTTACTGCTCCGTTTCCGTCGATGCATTTTGAGTAAATGCTGACAACCTCTCAGCGCAAAAGTGAACAATTTTCTTTGTCCTGGCTGCACCCTAAAAATTAGGAAAAAATATCATTATAAAACCGTAAATTGCAATGATATTCGAGTTATCTATAAATTTATATCACCGTTAAATTCCACTAATTCGTTATAACATAACTATTTATATATAAATTCATAAAATTAGAGAGGTGAATTATTGTTTAAATTCCACTTACGAATAGTTGAATGCTTAATACTAGCATGATCCCTGCCAGTATCGTATACCCCAGGTATAAAAGTTTAACATCAGTTGCTGGGCAGTTGCAAGTAGAATTCATCTCAGAGTGTGGTTCTGTAAATGCTTATTGCTGTCTATGAAGATTGTGATGCTATTTAGAAAAAATTCTGGACCTTATATTCCATTTCCAGGTGACACTACTCAACTTCAAAGTTTATTGTTTAAAGTACGCTTAACTATACGCGAGTTCATCTTAATGCAATGATACCACGATTGTTTCACACCCAATTAAACCCCATCCATATATTCAGAAGCTACGAAAGTTGACTTAGAGTAAATTGCAATGAAACCACGACTAGGAGGGTTAACAGAAACCCTATCAGGGGGAAACCCCAGAAGCTACGATTTTAAACAGGTGCATAAAACAATTTATGGTTGGTTTACTGCATGGTTGGTTTACCTGGATGGTTGAATACAGAGTTGAACATACGGTTGAAAAAGACAATTACTCATTTTTTTTGGTATTATTTAGCAGGGATTTTAGTTCCCGCATTCGACGCACAGTTGAAAAGACTCATTTTTGGTGTTATTTAGCAGGAATTTTAAAGCCCGCATTCGACGCACGGTTGAAAAGACTCATTTTTGTTATTATTTAGCGTCCACATTCGACGCACGTGTCCAAGCGTGCGCGCGCACCCAAAAGCGTGCCTAAGCGTGCTCAAGCGTGACCGCACGTGAGCGCGCGTGCCCAAACCTGCTCAAGCGCGACCCCCACGCGCTCTATCTAAATAAAATATTTTTAGTTCGAAACATTTCCTCAAAATGCTCAGATGCGATCGTGATGCTTTGCGTAGGAACTTTGTAGTTTTGGTTAGAGAAGTACCTTGTACAGAAGTGCTTTCATTTCTTTATCAAGACGGAATTCTCAATCAGCAAATGGTAACTGAAATATTAGAAGAAGCACCATCGAAACGAAATTACTCCCTTTTATTTCTGCTACAGATGCGAGGACCCGCTGCATTCGCATCCTTCCTTAACGCATTGAAGGAAACAAAAAGAACCGATCTAGCTAATCTCTTAACCAATCTCGAAGACGAATTCACAAAAGTATCGATATGAGTACTATGAGTACTACGAGTGATGATTTGGATTGGAACATTGCTTTGTTAAATGAAGAATTATTTGAGACAAAACCTAATCCAAAAATCCTTGTGAATCTTTTTGTTTGCATTCTGAACTCGGTATTAAGTCATACCGAATCCAATAGCCACCAAACCAATCTCTGTCAATGTCATAATTTCATCCAAACCCATAGACTCAATATTTTGGAGTGTAACATTCAAAATTATGCTTCCACTACTATTCAAACTAATCCAAATTCTTGTTGGATTATGCAAATGTCTGATAAATACAGACTCTTGAAACAGATGTATTTAAGAATAGGCTAGCTAGCTAGCTTGTAGCTTTTAGCTTGTAGCTTTTAGCTTGTAGCTTTTAGCTTGTAGCTTTTAGCTTGTAGCTTTTAGCTTGTAGCTTTTAGTTTGTAGCTTTTAGTTTGTAGCTTTTAGTTTGTAGCTTTTAGCTTGTAGCTAGAAGTAATGGCTACTGAAATATATATATTTGGCTCGATTTGTATTAAAAAATGTGACTCGGTGTCAACTTCCTTTCGTAAGGAGATGGTTGAAGGATCTAAATCTCCGCCATCTCGGTGTGACAGCACCACTCATAAATGGCTGAGTCGCTTAATTGTGTACAATACGCTTCATTTCATATTCACCCACTGTGGAAGGGAAAAATCCGACCCGGGTTAGATTTAACCATCCACATCATAAAGAGGGAGAGAAAACGAGTCACAAAAAAATTTAAAAATTAAAAAAATTTAAAAAAAAGGACAGATTTCAACTGTCTATATTCCAAATTATGCTCAACCGTGCTCTGCGATCTTCCCGTGATGTTGGGCGAATGTGAGAGAAGTGTTTAATAGCTGTTCACGGCTAACATTTTTTTCATAACAAACTGGCAGAGTGTCTTTTGAAAAAAAATCAAGTCATAATATCATTCAATCATCTTTATTTAAGTATATAATAATTAAAGCCCGCTCTCTACATCTTGGGGGCGACCACGAGGCGTCTCAGCAGCGGCGGCTGCGGCGGCAGCGGTGGCGGCAGCGGTAGCGGCAGCAGCAGCAGCAGCGGCTGTCATGGACCTCGTCACCGGGCCACTCACTGTAGGAGACGGGGATGGCGCACCCACCAAGTCCTGCAGGGTTCTCGGGAGTCTCAATCCGCATGGAACTGAAATAAAACATAATAAACTTAATATCAGCATTTTTCCCCCACACCGTTCTATTATTAAAACTAATTTACTCTTTACAACGATCCGAGGATTCCCTGCTGGGATATTCCCCGCTGGTATGACGTCATTTTTAGGATCTCCCCAGCAGCGCCAGCGGAGCCAGCGGAGCCAGCAGCGCCAGCAGCGTCAACAGCGCCACTCTTTACGTTGCGGAGGATAATAGAAGCTTCAAGATACCGCATCGCGCATGCGTTGTAGCGCGCAGTGTCAAGGGTATTCCCTCCCGGGTGACGTCATTTTTAGGATCTCCCCAGCAGCGCCAGCGGAGCCAGCGGAGCCAGCAGCGCCAGCAGTGTCAGCAGCGCCGCTCTTTTTACTACGGAGGAAAATAGAAGCTGCAAGATACCGCATCGCGCATGCGCGAAGCGATGCTTTTTTTAGATCTAATAATGTAAACATTAACGCGTGGGTAGTGCTATACAGTAAGACGCATAAACGTTCGGTTAATAATAAAAATTTAAATTTAAAAAGACTTACTTTCTAGAGAAGGGGGAGCCCTTCTCTTGCAAGCTTGACAGCGGCACATGAACATTATCACCCGGTGTATGATTTTCTGTAGCCATAATATCATGGAAACGGAACAGGGTGGTGGTGGAGCTTGTCTTCTGAATTGGTTGATTCTTCTCCATGTCTTCAGCAAACCGCACATAACGCTTACATTCAACGTCAACAATCCAGCCAAAGACACGGAGAAAAATCCGAACCACCCTTCAACCTCCACATCAAACATTTCATCATCATCATCATCATCTTCATCATCCGTTTTGTCTTCATCATCCGTTTTGTCTTCAGCCACATCATCCACATCATCCATGACAACAGTTGATCCATCACCGGATTCGTCATTACACCCATAACTCCACTTCCTCAGCCGAGAGATACCACACACACCATAAAGTTCAACATGAAGATAACCTTCTAAATCAGAAGTCTTAACTCCATATCCATCATGCTCATCACTGAAGTGTACAACCAACACAGTCTCAGTCCTTCCTTCCAGAGGTAGGAAGGGCACAACATTGCCACACTTCATTACTGCATCTTCACAGATACAGTAATTCCCCTCCAAACACAAAACCTGAGTTTGGACAAACTCAAACGAACCAAAAAACAATAACAATTCAAGCAATCCAAACATAGTGAAAAAAATCATGTGCTCCTCTCCAATGAAAACTAGAGAATGGGGTGGAACTTGGATTTAGCAGTGAATTCTTCAGTCATATCACTAATTAATAGTAATAAAGATAAATTAACTCTACATCAAAGCACATTATGCTTCTGATTAATGAACACAACAAAGACCTCCTTCTAGGATCAATACATCCTTGATCATTGGAGTGATTACACAGTAGGTGGGATTGGAGCAATATGAAATGATAAGACAAGATACCTTAATCCTTAATGAGTTTGAACCTACAGACACCAAACAGCTGTCAGCCCTATCAGTCTTACATCTAATCTGGGATAAGGTCAATTATGCTATGGTGGCATACCAAACCTAGACCAAACTGTGATTTGGGGTAAAGGAGTTGGGTAATAGGTTTATAGCCTCAATGGATGCCTATCAAACTTTTAATCTGAAAAAACTCTTTCAAAGTTTACTGTTTAAACATAATAGCTGTATCTCCTCACCTCAGCAATTTTTTGAATGCACTTAATGAATGTAATGCACCCACATGGGTTATATCCTCAGCAATTTTTTGAATGCACTTAATGAATGTAATGCACCCACATGGGTTATATTTTAGGAAATGAAAGGGTTTTGGTTCAATTTATTGATCCATACCCCATTGCACACATGCACACATCACTGCATTTTTTTAAATTATGCGAACTAGGGATTTTTTCAAATTTCACTTCAGTTGTGATTAGTCCACTACAGGAAAGAGATCACTAACATGGATGTGTGTGTAATATGTTTGGTAGATGGTGGTAAGCAATTGTTCTGCTGTAATGCCATAATTCACCACTCATGTTGTTCAGCATACATTAATAATTTCGATTTCGTCATTTATGGTGCTTTGAAATGTCCACACTGTCGTAAAGAGTGGCTTTTTGAAGAATTAAGCAAATTTTTGCATGAGAATTCGGAGGAGAATCCAATGCTGGAAGCGCAGGAGAATCCAATGCTGGAAGCGGAGGAGAATCCAATGCTGGAAGCGGAGGAGAATCCAATGCTGGAAGCGGAGGAGAATTCGGAGGAGAATTCGGAGGAGAATTCGGAGGAGAATTCGGAGGAGAATTCGGAGGAGAATTCGGAGGAGAATTCGGGGGAGAATTCAATGCTGGAAGCTGAGGAGAATTCGGAGATAGGAATTGAGAGGGAAATGGTGGTATTAGAGGTGGATCAGCTGGAAGCTGGGGAGGGTGGAGATCCTCAGGTAAGTGTTGGATCACCACAGGATATTTTTGAAACGGAAGACTTTCAGGTAGGACCTTCAATTTATTATGACTCATCAATTGATGAGATGGTGGTGGATTACAGCAGAGTCTCATTTCAAACCATCTCTGATGCAATGGTTAGAATTGTTAATGGTAGATTGGAGAGTGTTGAGTGGGAAGCTGATGAATTTTCGAGATTTTAACTAGTTTTGGGGTATTAGTTCCAACTATTTATTACTTTTTAAAAAGTGATAAACAGTTGTATCCAACACTGACCACGTGGAGGTTCCCCAAAGTACAGTGTCACTAGTCCTAAATATTATTTTTTGGTGTTATGATGTTTACAGATTTCTCAATCCTGCCAGTGACATCATAACTTTTTTTTATTTTATTTTTTTTTGGTGTTATGATGTTTACAGATTTCTCAA
The DNA here is from genome assembly GCA_932294295.1 of Alitta virens. NCBI lineage: Eukaryota > Metazoa > Annelida > Polychaeta > Phyllodocida > Nereididae > Alitta > Alitta virens. Next base: position 7,257,871 of record OW028578.1, on the reverse strand, counting down.
TCCTGCCAGTGACATCATAACTTTTTTATTTTATTTTTTTGGTGTTATGATGTTTACAGATTTCTCAATCCTGCCAGTGACATCATAACTTTTGAAAATTGAAATTTTTTTTGCGGTTTTATTTTTTCAGTGCGTTATTTTGACTTATGGGTAACTTAATACCGCGACAGAGGTCAGATAACGCTCTCATACATTAGAGAATATATAAAACTATCAAGATTCACATTTTTCAACAAACGAACGATAGAAGAAAATTCTATTCCCTGACTACGCAAAATAGTATAGAATATACAAAATTTACCGCAGTCATCGGATTTAAGGTTTTGAAGAGCAATATCATTGTATACGTACCTACCGCACTTTTTAATTAAAAACTTGTGCCAATAAGAATGATAGTTTTCCGGGTTTTCACCCAAAGAATCAAAAAATTCGCAAGTATGATTATTCACAAATACAGCAACCCAATGAGTGCCTGCACTATTGGCTTCATCGGTATTCAATATAGCTATAGTGTTATCTTTGATTAAATGAATATGGTTAGCAGGGTAAACCCCACCAAACTCTGGATAGTGTCTACGTAAAATGTTAGTTATTTCCGAAGTGTTCATTGTGTAGTAATGTTTCGTGCAGCATCGATACTCAACAAGCCTTTAAATTTCCCATACAGAAAGACTACTATTGAGTCTTCCAGAGCTTTTGAAAATCTAAGTTCGAGTTTGGTTGTTCCTGTGTGCGAAATTGGAAGCAACTCTTCAAAATTTTCTCTATTCCCTAGATCGAAGCAGAATATTGTGTATCCTCTATGGAAATCTTCGAAAGAAATGATAGAGTCTGGGTTCAGTCTGTGAAGTCTCTGCCAAGCCTCTAAATAATGAGATTGGTAAGCTGTATCACCGAATTTAACTTGAAGTGGTTTAGCTGGGAGAGAAATGTTGTTTAAATACAATCCTATCTCACTGATGTTAAAGTGACTAAAAAAATATGGATTGTGTTGGAATGAGCCGCTGACAGCTGCAGATTTAGCCATACAAACGATTAATTGTTCTGGGCATTCGGTTCCGAATAAATCATTAATCGTAGCCACTTGACTACCTTTAGCTATAGTGTGAGTTCGCATTTTTGAATTGATATAAGGATATTGAGCTGATTTAAGTTTTAGGGCATCACTGATAGCAACACCAACTGCTGGGTCTAAGGTAACATGACATAACACTAGCTTAGCATCCAATATTTTAATATTAAATTTTTGGGTTAATTCGGAAGAGAGCAAGGAAAATTCGGGTGTAGAAGGCCAAAATTTCAATCCAATGTTGGTGTTGTGTAATAATAACCTTTTCTGTTTCATGAAATCCACTCCAATAGATCCAGTCATAACAAACTCTTGCCCCTGGTTAACAAACTTTGTTCTTTTTTTCAATGCAGGGTTCCCATCCGTAACGGCATTATCAGTTCCTGCTACTGCCTTGAAATTACTACAAGTATTTATCGCAGTACTTAGATCTTTGGTGAATAATATTCCCAGTTGTTCGTCTACTTTACTCGTTAAAAGAGTATCCAGCATATATTTATAAGGATAGCAGTAAGTAGGGATATCATTAGATATCGATTGATGTTGTAAACTGAGGTCAACTTTCTGAAACATTGATGCGATTAAACAATTTGTAGGTGCTACATCACCGGTAGCATCATATTTCTCCAATGATTCAACAAATTTGATAGGATCATTCTCCCCTATAACAATTTTACACCTAAGTTGAATGTGTGAACGGGAAAAGTCGATAAAATTTTGTGAAGTTACACTAAATTCCACACATCCGCTGGATAGTTGTGAGATTGGAAGATGTTCTATCATTTGAGATTGCGATATTGCTTTGTTGGTAGGTTGTACGCAAAAAAGGTTGAGAGAATCATCGTGAGCTTGCATTTTATCGTCTCCTTCTTACAACCTTTTTCTTAGTCTGTCTAGTTTTAGTGTTCTTGCTCCGGTGTTTAGATCTAGACTGAGGCGATTTTTTCTTTTTACTCGATTTTATAGCTTTGTTAATGATAGAGCGTGACATGTTATCTTTCTGTGCGGCTGCAGTTACAACTTGCAAACCTTTGCCCGATTGAGTAGTTGAATCGTTTACCACAAATATTTTTTGATTTGGTAAAATTTTTCCATCAATCATTGCAGCGTAATGCTTTTTCCAACTATCGTAATCATTAATAACTGACATTGTGAAAACGAAGTGTTACGTTCAGTTCCGAAAGTGATAGTGGTGGTGATGTGGTTTCTCTGGGTTTTATATATATTCTGAAGCGATTGAGTTGTCCTTGAATAGTTTTCAATTTAATCGGGCGTACGAATTCTGTGTGAGAAACCTTCAACCCTGGTAATTGAAAAACTCGCAAGACTGGTGACAATTTTCCGTATAGAAAAGATTCCTGACACACATCGCTAAAAATATATATCTCTTCTTTGGTTCTTTCGTTAATTCTACATCTAATGTCTAGCAATTCCACATAAGATTCCGCGCAGAGGTTGATATTTCTATCTAGTTGCACTATAAAATCATTAGGATTATTGTCAGTGAAAATATTTTTACTATCTGTACTAGAAGCATACACCACAAACGATGTCATGATTAAGAATGTTCTTTTTCTCATTCACCGCTGTGTAATATACTACCGGGTACTTGTACACAAGAGTGCACCCAAGATGCACCCAAGTGTGCACCCAACAGTGCACGCAAGAACGCACATAACAGTAAGCCCTACCCTGGGTTTGGAACCCTGGGTTTGGAACCCCAGGGTTGCAGCCCTGGGTTGGAACCCCAGGGTTGGAGACCTGGATGTACCAGTTCTTAGTCTAGGTCACAAAACTAGGTCACAAAACTAGGTCACAAAACTAGGACACAGGTCACAAAACTAGGTCACAAGACTAGGCCCCAAGACTAGGTCACAGGTCACAAGACTAGGCCACAGGCCACAAGACTAGGTCACAAGACTAGGACACAAGACTAGGTCACAAGACTAGGTCACAAGACTAGGTCACAAGACTAGGTCACAAGACTAGGTCACAAGACTAGGTCACTAGTGTTGCTTTTTGGAGATGTTCTATTTCACTTTTTTTCATCCATGTCGAGTGTTTCTTAGGCCAACCTAACCATTTAACCAACACTTTATCTCGTTTCCTTTTAAGTATTTTTTCTATGAGGTAAGTCTGATTATCATCAACTACCACTTTCTGCAGCTCGTTTTCTTGGAAATGCCCGTTTAAGACTTCGTTTTTCAAGTCTTTTACTACATAGATTGGTTTGATATCTCTCATAATTCTATCAGCAATGATGAAATGTTCTCTTGTCCACGATTCGTCAAATGCTCTCATGAATGGGTGTCTCACTACACTTATCCTAACCGTATCGTGTATATTAAAACGAAAATCGGTTTGTATCTTATCAGGCTGCTCCGTTTCATATAACTGCTTCCATATTTTGTATTCATCCGATACTGTAACGGAAGCAGGAGTCTGTTTAATACTGCTATGATAAGAGTGATTGTAGGAATTTGTTGCTTTCTGCAACTGATCAACCCATTTGTGTGTATTTTGAGCAAGCATATAGGTAAACAATAACTTTTTTAAAGTCTTGAAAAATCTCTTAACTATGTTGGCTTTTGTTTCTGTATTATTAGTAAAAAAATGATTTATTCTCAGTTTCTTGAATAAATTCTGTGTCGCACGGGATCTGAACTCGGGACCTCTATCAGAACGACAGTTGGTTATAGTCCCTAATTTTAACAACAAGCTTTTTAAAGCTGGAACAAATTCTTGCGATTTCAAACTTTTCAAAGCTACTGTATGAGCAACTTTACTGAAGCAATCAATCCCAGCTAAGATGTAGATATATCCGGAATTATCTTTATCGTACTGCGGTATATGAGCTGTATCCAAGTCTATTTGATAACCAATATATGGAGTTACAACTCGATTTCTAACAAAGTTAGTATTCACTTGTCTAAGTAATGTGTAATACTCTCGACTTTGTAGAAATTCTTTGATTTGTTTTCTGGTTAAGATATGTTTATTATCTTTTTTTATAGCTCTGTAGAATTTATCAACGCTACTATAGGCTCCAGGAAAGTTAAAATCTTGAAATTTTTCCAGAAGATAGTTTCTCACATCTTGTGCCAAATCCATCTCTCTTTTTTTTCAGTAATAGGAACACCGGGTGGTGGTTTTCTCTGTGAACTTTGTTTCCGAATTATCCCTGAGCCATTCTGAACTAGAGTTTGAGGTATATTGCTATCTCGCAGTGCTACTCTAAACTGATGTAAACCTTCTGGTTGTACATTTTTATAACGGTAAAGCATGCATTTTATCAAATCAATGATGTGACTGTTTGGTATAAGATTTTGATTAATTATCACCTCACCCTTTTTATTCCAAGTTATATTTTCGTCATTATCCTCAATATGTTGTAGTATAGCTCGAGCTTTATATTTGATATTCTGAGGGATTGATGACAGAATACTATCAGAACTTAGTTTAGGAGTTGCTGCAGCTGCTGCTGCAGGTACTGCGGGTACTGCGGGTACTGCAGTTGTTGTAGCAGCTGCAGTTGATACTGCGGGTACTGCAGTTGTTGTTGTAGCAGCTGCAGTTGCTACTGCGGGTACCGCAGGTGCTGCAGGTACCGCAGGTGCTGCAGCTGCTGCTGTTGCACTACTGTTGGTGAATGGAATTAAAACGTATTTCTTCATTTTAAGACTTTAATCAGGATCTTTTTAGCTGATAGCAAAATGTTGTGAATCTTGGATGAATTATTTCTAATGATAGAATAATTCTTCTTATCGGAATTCTTTTTATTGGTTATTTTTGAAATTAACTTTTATGTTTGGAAAGCAATTTTTGGGTTTGAGGTGATAATACTGAGGAGTTGAGTGTAATATTATATATGATGATTACTGTGTTAGCTACTTGTTCTTCATCAGCCGTTTCTAATAGGGCTATGGCTTGATTTTTGCTACAAGAAAGAAGTAGATGAAAAAAATTTGTTTGAAAATTTTTTTTTTGAAAAAAAATTTTTTTCATGGTAAAATATTTTCATTAATTTTGTGATTTTTAACCCCTTTCAAACGAGGGTTAGGCATGAGACAGCCCAGGCTGGAAGCTAGCAATGTAGACCAGAGAGTTTTATCACCGTTTTCTATGGAAAGGTTGATTACAGAAGTAATAATGATGATATAAATTACGATAATCTGACTGATGAATCCGAACTGAGATTTCGGACATTTACGTGTGAAGCAATACCACTCTTCGTAATTAGATGTTCTCTCTTCCATTCCGACCCTGTAACTAATTTACTTTCCTATATTTCATTCATTTATATCATTTAGACGCGCACGAGCGGGCGAGCGCCCCGCTCGGGCGAATATAAAGCACCAAGCGATAGTTAATCGGAACGCTCCAGCCTGCTACTTCAGGGTATCGCTTCAGTGGGTGCACTAGGTATTTCAATCTTTTTTGTATATAATAGTATCTTCCATGGGGAATATTTTTGTTCTGAGTCGTAATTCATCAGGGCATTGCGCTGTTAAATCTATAATGAGATACCCGTACTGCTCATTTTTCATTATATCATTATAAGCTTGGATTAACAATCCAGGGATATGAGGGAAGATTTGACTATTAAGATATGATAATTGTAATAAACTACGAGGAGAACGAAATACTTCCATGTATTTTGTGTTAAGATTTATTGTCACTTGCTTCTTTCCTTGAATGAAAGCATTCTGCAGTATGTAGAAACATGTGCAATTCCTATGGTGACTTATTCTTGTAAATAACAATTCCATAACTGAGGAATTAGCTGCTTCATCCATGAGATCATCCACAATTATCAAACTATGTTTTTCTGGATCAGTAAATGCTAACAATTCATCTTCAGTAGGTAATCCTTGCTGAAAACTAATGTTTTCTATGATTTCTTGTATTTGGTCATAGGTATTTTGCCAGATGCCATAGTAATATTTTATAATAGATGGTGGCTGTTCACCGAATAAATGCTCCTTATTTTGTAGTATTCGCTTAATAAAATTAGTCTTTCCCGATCCTGACTGACCAAATAAGATATGCGTGGATCCGGGTTCAAACCCCAACATGTTTACCGTATCACAACTCGTGAATAAATGTTAAGATATTTCGTATATTAGCACTTTTATATCAACACAGAATATCCAGAATACGGAATTGTGCAGAGCAGTGTGCAGAGCAGTGTGCAGCAGTGCGATAAGCTACATTCTCAAATGCTTTCAACCGTACAAAAAAGCATTATTAGGACAAACCATGGCTGGTTGAACCCCTAACAACCACTAAACAGCTGATTTGGGGGAGCTGGTTATCAAAAGAGTTGAAGTATAACAGATTCCAACTCATTGATTACTATTCTCATTTAATCAGCATATTCTACAAACAACTAGTGGGATGATGGTGATGAAAATTTTATTTGATCATGAATGGAATGATAGTGGTGGTGGTGGGTTTTGAATTGATTGTTGGGTTGGAACTGTCAGTTTGAAGCTTTTAGTCAACAAGTTACACAGTCTTGTAAAAGCAACAATAATGTGTAACCTGTTTTACAATGTCGCGACGTGAACGCAAGCTTGTGACATCATAATTTTGTACAGCCATTTTGCTGATTTTTTTTAGAATTGGAGGGTTTTTAAAATTTTTTTTTAACCCAGTAGGGTTATTTTATAAATGATGGGAGCACTAGAAACATTTCTGACAGATTTTGTGATTTTTTGGATGTTCGAATTGACAAATCTCTGCGTTTTCATAACGCACACAATCCAACAATTCGATCCATTCCGGATCCAGATTGATGAATTCCTGAAATTTTAATGAAACACCGGGTATACCGGGTAATGGTGTTGGATCGTCTTTTCTTTTGTAGAATTGACGAATTGTGAGACATTTGTAATCTGGCTTAATTTGGAGGAAAATCATATCACCCAAAGGGAGAAAGAATTCCTCTGTCATTTGCTCAGATTTACATTCAGCCACGGCACGACGTATTTCGTCAAAGAATTTGTTCATAACTTTGACTGAACCACATCCCAGTGTGATTGAGTATTTTCTCAAATCGCTTGCTTCTACATCGGGGCGATGAATTGTCATTCCTTCTGGAAATGATCGCACCCTAACGCTCCTCCTATGGCCTATGTCCAGGACATAGGTTGACCATTCACCAGGTTGGGTGGTCATAGCGTAATAGGAGGAGCTCGTCGTTGCCATGGTTAGAAGCAGTTTGAGTGTTGAGAGTGGGGGTGATGGGGCTTTATATTGTAGGAGGCCAGCTGGAGGGTTCCACTGGCTCCCCCTATTTCCCATTACCTCATAAGCTATTTTTAGAAAATGATCACCCTGTCTATTTTTAGATTAGGGGGTTCCCAAGTATTGCACCATAGACTACAGCCAGCTACAGCAGACTGCAATGGATTACAATGGATGGGGGGATCAAGAGGGGGTCTGATTCACTGCACCGGGACAATGACTTTGACAGGTGTGCGATTTATTACCTACCCTTCCTTCACATAAGCTACCCTAGCTTCACCGAATGCATTGGAGTGTGAAATTTAATTACTACCCTACTTCATCCTGTTCTCCAAAAGACAATGGGTTTCCCTTTGATGTTGCTACCTTACTACCTCCGTTTCACCAAAAGTCAAGTGGATTCCTTTGCGGGCTGTAGAGCACTGTATATTACTACTCTTAAACGAAAATAACTGTTATTTATCTATATAGAGCTGTATTTTGAAGACACATCATTCTGTAAATAGTTATATCTTTCATGAACTGTATTTTGATGAGCATGTCAATATGTATTATATATATGTAAAATATAACTTTATGCTTGTGATAAAAGATGTATGTATAAAAGATTTTGATTTGATTTTGTAAAGAGTGGGTGATCTAAACTAATAATGTTAACCTCTATGTATACACGTAAATTTGGTGGCTGGAACCATCTGTAACTATAACTTTTGTTGTATTTCATATTGTTGATTCATTTCTGATTATGTTATTTTGTACTTATGTCTTGTCTGACACATTTTTGTCAATAAAATTATATATATATCTATTGTTAAGCATAATGATTTCACTTTAAAAAATCATTTAAAATCACTAAATATTTGTTTAACATATAAGAACATTAGATTATTTTATTGTTGTCAATCATCCCCGACTTTAAAGTTTTTATCTTATCTTAAGAAATACAGCCGGTCAATATTAGGACATCGGTGTCACATTATGGTCACCCAAGGTTGTTTTATGCACGATTTTTTTCTGAAACAAACTATTTCTCCCAGGAATTAAGGCAATTTTCTTAAATTTACTTCTGCAGACTTTGAGTGATATCAAAAAGTTGATGTTTGAAACATGCAAGTTTAAAGAGAAACCTGACCTTTTCTTGGCTTATTTTGTATACAAATTGGAACCATTTGTCCTGAAAGACCTTGCAAAGTGAAAACACATATCTGAAGTTTCAAAATGCTGCTGTTTCAGTGGTGCAACTGTTCAGCAGGTGAAACTAGGGAGCATTGATTGAAACTGTCCATATTTGGACCCTGACCATAACAGGGCACTATACGTTACTGCATGTATGTCATAAGGCCACACTTTTTATTCTATGGTTGACGGATCCGCCGACGTTGTCAGAAAACCTCCGACGAAAAATAAAACCGCATTGCACGCATTTATTTTATTTTTGCCGCCGACATCCATCAGATGGAGCTGTAACAGTAAATGCGCTCGTCATGCCACTTAGCGTATTAAACAAAAACTTGAAAATGGCTGGCCTTCTGACCCTGATCACTGTGGTCAGGGACCGACGTTCGAAATTTTGCACTTTTATTTTGCCGACAACGAGATCCAGCTAAATTTTATTTTTATTGTCAGACATTCACCAATACATAGTCAAAAAATCCGTCAACCATAGAATATAAAAGGTGTGGCCTAATATAGCTCTACATATTAATTATTTTAACTGTTGATCCAATATTTAATATATGTAAAAGTTTATTTAAAGTCGTATTCACTAATAAAAGTATAAAACGTCTGGACGACTATAGTCAAAAAGGTAGGCACAGAAATACATAGTCATTCAATGTGTCCAATTGGAACCATGGCAATGAGATGAAGGATGAAACAGCCATCCAACTTAGGCTCGACTGGGAATAGAACTCGGGACCCAGCGGTTGGAAGCCCAGAGTGCTACCTCTGAGCTAGGCCCCCGCCCTTGTGAGGATCGAATAGAAGTAGGCCTAACTGTGTAATGTACAAATATATAGATTTATACATGGTATACAAAAATTAGATATGCGAGGTGGTGCAAGCATTCTCTGAAAATTTTAGGCAAATTAAATCATCCGTTTTGATTTTACAGCCCAATGAACAGCAGAAAAATTGCATTTTTTACCATTTTTAGTGTGACATTTTGAAGTTAGTTCGATTTATTACTCAGATTTCTATAAATTTATTGATCTATTAGAAAATAGATAATAGCATAAAATCGTGAAATTATATTTTCTTATACCCTGGTTTCCAGGGTAATTATAACCATACAAGAAGTGAACCTTAAATTAAAACCAAAATGAAGGTTGAATTGTGCTACTGTTTTTAATAAAATACAACAGATCCAAAGAATTCATTATAAATAACGGCACTAAAGGGTTAACTAGTAATATACCTTAGAGGAAGACCTTGAATGAGTTGAAAATTGGTTACTTTTTATTTGAGGTCACAAGGGTCAAACCCATCCAGAATCTTGTGGATCTTCACTCTACTCTCGCCAGAAAAGCATGTGAATCAAGAGGCTCTTCCCACTGACCAGCCACCCGTAACTTAATACATATATTGACTTGACTACTGTGCACATTTCTTCTAAGGAGAGTAAACATGGTTCCTACAGAAAATAGTTCAGGAAAAAGTGCAAATTAAAAAACCAGACCAAAATCTAAATATTTTAAAGTGTCCGAAAAACTTAGGCCACGGCTGTATTTATGCTGTCGGTAAATCCAGGAATATTTTAGGTATAATTCTTAGTTATGATGACACTGTCTAACATACATCGAATGTTTAAAATTGTACTGCAATAAGATTGAATAAAACCAAGTCATTTATTGAAAATCCTTTATGTAGTTGATATTAATATAATAAATTTCATAACAATGGTGTTGAATCTTTCCGGTTCTTTTTGATTTATATTGACAAAACGGATTACGATGATAATAATATCGTCGGAATCCTTGCTTCTCAAGGCCCAACAAAAGATTGTAAAATCTTAAGAAGTCAAGTTTTGTAATGTTGTCTTCGATGTAAAATATATGTATCTCCAATGCAAACTGTTTGACAGTTTTTAAAGTCTTTCTCTCCAATATGTCTTCCAGGGCAGGCCACTCGTTAAATTCGATGTCTATTTTAAGATAGTCTATTGTCGTCTGGAAGAGAAGAGTAGGTACAGTTAGTTTCATAAAATACGGTTCACTCTAGGTGTTTGTAGCGACCTGTACCTGGCTGTGGTCTAAATATGCTAAAGCCAGCTGCTTCTGTCCACTTCTATAGCTAATAATCGGCTTACATCTATCACCAGATAAATATAAACCTTGGTAAATGTAAGAAATTAATCTAATATATCATAAATATGTACTTTCAGATCCGGTTTTGAGTAGCAAGCTATGACAGCTTTGACTAGGTTCAATTTGACAGGCCGTTTTTAATGAAACTAACTGTATTATAAATGCAGTTATCGTTCTGAGTGGCTAATAACCAATGAGAATGTTAACTAAGTTAACTCCCGCGTGAGTGCTAATGTTCACGTCGGGTATAACTATTACTATTGTGGCTGCCTTTTGCTGTCTTTAGCTGCCTTTAGCTGATCTGAGCTACATGTAAAGCCACAACTATATGGACCTATTTCTCTTTTCATTGCCAAATATCCTATATAAACACAAGCAGTTAACCACCAGGAACATATAGGCTGTTCCACTATGGTTATTTTGATTTTGAATGCTAGGGAATCATGAGCCACCTTCCAACAGTTGTTCTGTACTTTACTGGATTCTGAATTCAAACTTTAGTAGGATTCAAAATGAATATGTCCACTGCTTTTTTTTGGTATTCTTTCATCCAAAGCAACACAAAATGGACAGAAATATCAGCAATGTAAGTCAAATTCCAAATTTGCAACTGATGAAAATACATCTGTGCAATGGTTGACTTAAATTTGCCTATATTTCTAATAATATTTGCTTAAAATGTTGGAGTTTGATTTATTGGTATAATTCACAAAAAAAAAACAGGTAGACATTTATTTTTAATCTATTGCCAAATGATTTTTTCAATCAAAACTTTTGCAATAAACACCCAACTGACACTACCTTAGAACATTAGCAATCATTGGCAGTTTTACGTCACATCATTAAGGTAATGACATAACAATTGTTGAAATTTAATATAATACTTGCTTCTTGGTGTCCATTTTTTTCAAATATTGAGCTCAGAGTTAGTAGCTTCCATCCTTCTTGATTTACTTTGTCCTCTCTCCCGAGACCAATTTTATAAAAGAAGACATGCTCAGAACGCTTGTGGTCATCTTGATCCATACTGTAACAAAAAAAAGAAGACGGGCATCCTTGAAAGTTCTGGGCCTCAATGAGATGGTGGGTGGGTGGACTATGGCATTACATCCCGTATTTCTGCACCTGTTGGGCTAATTAGGACAGGCATGAAGCGTGGCAATGAGATGATGGATGAAACAGCGATCCAACTTCGGCTCGACCAGGAATCAAACCTGGGACCCAGTGGTTGGAAGCCCAGCATGCTACCACTGATACTAGCATGTCTCCTGTCCAACATTGGGCCATAGTCAGCTATAACTTGAGTGGTGCTTTAGATTAGCTGATTTATAAAATAAATGCTTCATCACAAGACTACCTCTTTGGACCCTGCCAAATCGTTAGGTGTGGTTTCGGTCCTGGTCCAATATGTGTCCTTGAAAGTCCCAGGCCTACTTGTGGCATGGGTGGTAACATTGTTGGTGAAGACCTCAAACCCCAGTGGCCAGCACAGAGCTCTGCGCAATGCACAACATAGTTGTAGTTATGCCTCTCTAGCTGTCCCATACCTTGCACCGACATGAATGACCTTACCAGTTACCAGGTTGTTAAGCATAATATACTTTCACTCTGGCATGTCCCGCAATCGGACGGTCATTTGGTATTTTTTCTCAGAAACTGCCTAGAATAGAATCAAAGTGTACCTCTCACCTTGTGGCCGAATTAAAATCATAGCAGCATTTCATATAGTCGTACTTTATCTCGAATCAGATCCGCATAGAAATGGATTTTTTTTAAAATCTCCACTGACATAACATTGCCGAATGTTTTGCGGTAAACTAGATATAGCCACGATAATTGTTTCTACGCGACTTCATTTGACTGGTCGTTCTAATGATATTAGAGGAGCGTCGTCACCAGACCAGTCTTTAAACATCGTGGCTAACTAGCTTCAGTGGCGAGGATCTTTTAACAATGAAATGCCGCAAAATTGGACATGTTGAACTATTTCACAAGTCAAGAAGTAACTTTTATGAAAGCAATTTCTTCAAACTAATCATACGCGGCAGATTTTAGATCAGGTAAGCTGACGTGATATACGATAGTCGACGATCGTCTGCATGCATCGCTTGCCAGACTGCACCTATAGCTACCTTCATTAGACTTTGTGACATTATTTCTTGTACAAAAAAAGACCCTCTACCTGTTCCTATTCTAGTTTGACGTTGTTTTATATTTAGATTGAAGTATTTATTAAGTCCATGAAAAAAACGAAATCAGATTTTTTGTTGTTGCCAAAATAGATGTTTTGATGCTTCAACATTGCATCGCTGCAGATTAAACAATTACATTGTATGAATACATAATATATATAGCCCACCTAAGACACATCCAAATATAGTAAATGTACGTAATGAAATGTAATGAGAAAATTTTGTTATAAAATATATTAATTAATGTCTGTCTTACCTTGGATCATAAGATTTGACTTGGCATCCATACACCTGCCCCATCGTATCATCAAAAGTAAAATCATTGTTGATACTGAAAAGAAAGGTACAGTGCAGCACTTATCTTACATTCAGTCTTTCCTAGGTCTCTAGATTTATCATAGACAAATAATTATAATTATATAAACCAATACTACCTTCTTGTCTCGTGATATTTTTTACCATTACATGCTCATTTGTGCACATAAATTTAACTTAAAGGTACTATAGATAATATAAATCGAGTTTTTCATGCCATCAAAAATACAATATGTAAACAAACCTAGTGATGACGTCGCAATGCTGAACGAAGTGGTGATGATGCCATTTCCATTGTGTTTCCAATGTTTTGGTCTGGATTTATTCTCTATTTTTTGTAATTGATGCCTGATAGACTGACTAGCTGATACAAATTTAGTGTGTCTTGATTTATTAAGGCAATTTCAAACTTTTTGATAAAGCCTTCGAAACTTGCAATTTTGACTGACAGTGCAGCTAAAAAATCTATAGGTAGCCATTTTCCAAAGCTTTAACTAATTTAAGTAATGATTGTTATATTAACTTTGGTAAATTCTTAGGTAACATCATGACTTAAATGATGTTATATTAACTTTGGTAAATTCTTAGGCAACATCATGACTATGACTTGCATTTTGAAGTGTATCTGTATGCCTAGGAACATTATTTATGAGCAGTATTTTAACTTACCATGATACTAATAGTCATTATTTGTCAGTGCGAAACTTGCTACTTACCCGAAAGAGTATACAATACAGCCTCGCTTTGGTTTATAAGGACCCAAGATGCAATATCCATCCACCATCTCCTATGTTTCCCCAATTATGTCAGAGTGAAACTTGCTACTTACCCGAATGAGTACACAATACAGCCTCGCTTTGGTTTATAAGGACCCGAGATGCAAATGTCCCAGCCGCCGTCTCCGATGTTTCCCATTCGTCTTGTCTCAACACAGTGCAGGTGATTGAGACTTACCAATCTGTAATTGTTAGTTGCTATTTCCAATTAAAAGTACAATGCAAGATTAAGGTTATTAAGTTCAGTTTTAAGCAGATGTGTAAATGGCCAGACATGAATGGCTCCCTCATTAAGATTTCATTGAATGATATTACTAACTTAATTTCACAATGTAAATGATTACGAGATATATAGATAGATAGATATGGAAAGTGCAGCCTCTAAGGCAAGTTGTTGCTGCTATCAAGGGTTGATTGATGAGGGGAGAGAGAGAGAGGAGTCTGCTCATGTTACACATTTACCCCATGGGTGGGTCTTTTACTTGCCTCAGCATTGATACGGAGTACAAGGGCAGCCGATCTAATGTTTTATCTGAACGACATCTAGCTAGAAGGGTGCCCAGGCCTGGGATTGAACCTGGGTCCTTCAGAGGAGCAGGCGAGCGTCTTACCACTAGACCACCCAGCTGCCTATGTGCATGCACAAGATCCTATTTACAGACTAACGCATACATACTCACTGGTAAAATCTGTCTTCTGCACCACCCTCAGTCATTTCTTCTATTTTTGTTGGTTTATTTTCCATTCCCAAGGCTCGGGTGTCTGTGGCATCCACAAACTCTCTTAAAACATAATCCCCATCCAAAATAAGACCTGGCCAGCGCTTGTGGACCTCAACTGAAAGGACAAGATTCTGGTTGATAATAATAACAAAACTGTTTATTCCCAAATTACAGCCATATCACATGAAATAGCGGGTGATACGGGCTGGGTGATCTGCGTTTCATACCACAAATTTTGAAAATTGGACAAGAATTGAGTTCTGACCAAAAATGTATAACGAATCCAGGAAGCTCATGATGCTTGTTAGGAATTTTGTCTTGTTTGGATGTTATTCAGTAACTCCATAATTTTTCATCCGATTTAGACAATTTTTAATTCCTCGTGGCTGAAATTAATTGGGGATGAAAAGTAACACACCTGTCACTAATCTGTCACTTCACACCCACCTTGCCTGATCTTTCAAACAGATTTAATATCTCCTTCACTAGGATGCTAATTTAGTTTCGAACAGTTGTCACAAATGAGTAGCTCTAAGGGGAAGCAATTAATGAAAATAGATACTTTATAAACTGTTGAGATCTAAACACAGATTTAACAAGAAGTTGTCAATTTCCACAGTAAATATTCCTGACAATTCTTATGACTGATTTCTGGTCAATATGGACTAACTTCCATGTTACAACAAACATACACGGTAACTTCAAGCAGCAGACCTTATTTAGTATACGGTACCTGGATCGAGACCTTGGAATAAACCTTTAGTTGTCCCATTGAGTTGCTTCAATTTATGCATCTTGTATTCGACATACTCTTCTTTGCTGAGCCGTCTGTTCAAAAACCTTTTCTTGTGGTCTTCAAATCTGTGGCAAGGGAACATAGAATTTAAGGAGGAGAATGAGTTAAGGCTTGGTGTTTGCAAACCTAGAAAGTCTTGGGCCTCCTTATGGAAATGGTGGTTCCCAGATAGCATTCTAAATCGTTTCAACACGTTGATACGATGTTGTACTGACAGTGACCATTATAGAAATGATGCTGGTGGTGGTGGATTAAGGCTTTACGTCCTGTATTTCTGCACCTGATGGGCTAATTAGGACAGGTAGGGACCATGGCAATGAGACGAAGGATGAAACAGCCATCCAACATAGGCTTGACCAGGAATTGAACCCGGAACCCAGTGGTTGGAAGCCCAGAGTGCTACTAGAAATGATGCTGGACCAATTTGGAATGCTATCTGGGTTACTGCTTGTTCAAGCAACCCACCACAACTGATTATGTGTGGGCTCAAAGTAGCAGTGAAATATTGGGTGAGGAGGGGCCACTAAATTAATATAAAAACTTGCTGCAAAACTATATCTGGACCCCCTCCAAAAACATACTTTATATTTAAGACCCTCCCTGGAATCAACAACTATTTGTACAAACAACAAACTTAGGGATTGGCCAGAGCTTCTTGTAACAGCATGACATCACATTAACACTTCCATAAATCTTAGGTGTGAAATGTAGTCAGATTGAATGCTCCATAACACTCCTGGTGAAGATCTAAACCCCAGGGGGCAACACAAGGTACAGTGCCAGTCTAGGCCTAGACCCTCAGGCCGCTTCATAGATGAGGGTCTAGATGATATCAAATCATTGCGAGATATGCCACGGAAGTAGGTTAATCACTACGCACATTAAATTTAACTAAGCGGCGAACAAAATAGTTCTTTAAAATTCGTCTTTGCATCGTCTTATTTAGTACAGGGACTTGGCCTATTGTTATCTTATCAACATTCTACACTGTCAAATTGCTTGCTCCCCCACTGGGATCTTTGCTCCCCCGAATTCTCCAAGACCCTCTCCTGCGGAAAAATGTGATCGAGGGTCTTGCGTCAAGACAGGCACAGTGCAATGCGCATTCTCGTTGTGTCCAACTCTACTGACATACAGACATCAATAATACCAATTAAAATGTTGTTAAAAATATCTAACACATAGCACTGTGACATGCCAATTACCCATATTGTGCATGGTTAGATTTAAAGTACAGACGTTAAAAACCTTACCAGATAAAAATGTATGTAAATGTAATTCCTATCATTTTATTGGCCATTTGGCAGGCTACCCAATACCTTTTTTGTATATTCTATGCATTGCCTGCCTAATACGTTTTAATTTTTTTATTAAATAAAACATACTGGATCAGGTCTTCATTGAACCATTCCCTCTTTTCGTCCAGATCCCATTTTTCACTTTCAAGTTGCTGCCATTTTATTTCTTGTTCTTCTCTTTCCTTCTTTAAGTTTCGTTCTTCCTCCATGATCATAATTCTTTCCATTTCTAGTTGATCTTCTGCTTTAATTCTTAAAACTTCAGTTCTTGATGGTTGGTTCTGCATGGATTAAAATGACACACAAATAAATTAGACAAACACATTCTCCTTTTGGTCATACTTTTGCATGATATGGAGAAACACAAAATTGAAAGAATTGTGAGCATTAAATCAAAAAACAATTTTCTAAATGATGGGAACACTTCTTTGTAACAATCAACTGAAAGTTTGCTTTTTTTTTATTGCTGGGTGTATGCTCCCCAGGGAGCTGCAAAAGGCTCAGGCTTGAACTGGCCTGGCAGGGGCGGATTCAGAAATTTGTTTTATGGAGGTGGGGGGGGGGGGGGGGTTGGCAAATTTAAATGTATTGCGGGGACCGCTGAAGTTATTGATATTTTTAAATAAAAATGTACTAGGCGTAGGGGGTGGGGTGTTGCAACCCCAACCCCCCCCCCTCCCCCCTAAGACAGGCGTTTTTCTGGATTAACAAATTGGACTTATCTGTAAAATGTCGGCCCGTTTTTGCTGGTGCAAGTTGTCGAATACTTGGTCCAGGCAGCAAGAGACAAATTAATTTTAACACCTTGTTTACGATGTATTTCAGTGACTTAGAATGACATGACCATATGTAAACACTTCACTCATATAAAGAAACCGAATTATTTGTAAGTCCCTTCAGGGCCTTTTTCAAAATCGCCAAGGGCCACCCCACCAGGGGCCCCTGGAGTTGGCTGTAGTACAGCTAAATCCCCCTCTCCTACAATAATGCAGAACACAGTGATTTGCCATGCAATTATTAAAGGAACAAAATTTTTAAAGCCCTAATCCACCCACACCACACATGTATAGATAAAATGTTGACTTGCCTTGAATAGGGCCAGCATTGGCTGATATTGCAGATAACTAAGAAAGGTAAAACCTGCTGCCAGGGCAACCAACGTGTACACTGGTTTTCGGAACATGTTGACTGGAAATGAAAATAAGTTAGAAAAAATATGTATATATATATATTATTTATTCGTACATATATAATACTACACGTGAAATTATATTTCAAGAAAAATGAAATTCAATTTATGGAAAGTTCAAATATCAATTGGCGAGCCTCTGTTGGTTCAAGTACAGTTTCTGACAAATTGTCTCTGACATCACTCAGTTCATAAATAACTTTTGCATCATGTCTTAGGGCCATCTTGCACTTTTCAGTACATAGGAGTTTTATTGAGTTTTTATTCCTTTCATGAATATCTTCCATGTTGGATAATCCAAGTTCATTGCAGCAAAACTGCAGATTTTCTCTAAATATAGACATTGAACAGTTCAATGCAGCCCTCATCACATAGCTCACTGCACTGGTTGGATGGTTCATAACTGCAGCGGCAAATGTCATAAAACGGGAGATAAACATAGGCTTCCCACATAGAGAACTGGATAGAGCAGCCACAATCCCACAGTGTGTTCGGTAAGGGAGCCGCCACACTAACCTCAAAGACTTTCTCCATACAACACAGAGTTTGTCAATTTTCTTGAATGGAAGCAACATACACCCATAAAAACTCGAACAGTAGGTGCTAAATAATCCAGCCTGTACCGAGGAGGCTAGCTTGCCAAATTTGCCACGAAACATATATATAAGAAAGTGATATCAATGAAAATTACATTTCGAACCCACATCATGGAAGAACTGAGCAAATCTTCATTAAATCACTGCTTCATCCAGGTGTAAATGGTACTTGGCTGTAGGCAGTCATGGCAATTGTAGACTGCACACTGGGTGCATACTTGAGAAAGACTCAAGCTAGAACAGGCCTGCCAGCAGTGTTGGTTGAACTACTTGGGGATTGTAGACACGAACCCCAAATACATTGCATGTTATTCTTGTTTTTGCCTGATGTAGGCACTTGCCAATAAATAATGAATCATTCAATCAAATGTATATTATTGGTAGTAGTGAATTAACAATATTGACATTGTTTCCTAAGTTATATTGTTTTTATTGCTCCAATATGCAAATGAAATTTCACACTGGGGAATGAAAACGATTTCTTATCGTCATTAGCATAACCTTAGGCTACTCAAGTTGGTGCCTCTTCAACGTTGATGCAATATCATGGTTTTTATGGGTGTTTATCTCAGTGATAGCAACAAGCTACAGTTTGTTTCATTATAAACGGCCCGTCAAATTGAAACTAGACAAAGCTGTCATAGCTGGCTACTCAACACCGGATCTAAAAGGACATATTTATGATATATTAGATTAATTTCTTATATTTACCAAGGTTTACATTTATCTGGTGATAGGTGTAAGCCGATAGAGTCGACCGTATTTGATGAAACTTACTGTAGCATATAATTTTGCCTTAGGTAAATAAATGTAAATAAAGGTGTACAGTTGGCAAAATGCAGATGCTATAATATAGCAGAAATGACATAGAATTGAAAAAAATTAAAAAGTAATTTTTGCTGTTTGAATAGAGCATTTTGCAGAGGCCATCTGGTATTTCAAATGTTGGCAGTCAGTTGGCTTTTGGCTACATGGTGTATGCAATGTGTAACATGTTGTGGACTTCAAGCCTTATAATTTCATCATTACGTCTGCACCTGACAATAATAACAACTGGTCATATAAGCTAGCTAGCTTCCGACCAGGAGCCTAAATACAATACCATATAAAGAATATCCAAAAATACATTAATTTTGCCTTTATGACATTAGTAAAACATACTAGTGGGTAATTTATACGTTCTTGCAGACAGGCTGCAATTAAGTTGGAGCCTCTTAAATAGCAAAACGAGCATACCATGATGTAATTTCAACTTTAGAATCACCATTATTTCATATTTTGATATTTTATGCCATTGTAAGGTATTGGATGTACATCATATTAATAAATAGATACTTACATGTGATATTATGTTGAGTAACAATGCTTGATGGCCCTCTGAGACATTTCCAAAGTATTGAAGACACTTAATCGATGGTTCTTTTAAATCCAACACACAAATATCCGTAGTTAGCTGATTAATAATGTTAATTGTATTTAGCTAATTGTAAATGCAAACGTATTACATATGGCTTACATGAATACACTTGCCCTGCAGTTAAATGCTAATCACTGTCTAGATTAAAAAAATTACCGTATTTACTCGAATAAACGCCTCCTCAAATGGAAGCCCACCTCGAAAAGAAGCACAAAACATAAAGGCCTCCTTCTAACAGAAGCCCCCCTCCCCGCATAAAAGAAGGTAAAATCAAAGAAATTGAGGTCTTCCATAGTTATTTTTGTAAGGTCTTTGCATTTTTTGGTGCCTTTATATCATTGCCACTAAAATAATAGAAGGCCACCTCGAATAGAAGCCCACCTCCAATAAAGGCCCTCGGGAGGTAGCCACTAAAAATTAGAAGGGAGGGCTTCTATTCAAGTAAATACGGTACACAATATAGCGTACTAAAATTATGCCGTCCAGTATACAGAATAGCCAGATTACATTTTGCACTTGGTTGAGTGGCAGGCAAGATGATTCACATTTTTATCCTTTTTTATGTGCTTAATACTGGTTATTATTATATTTCATATTTTTGGTCCATAAAAAGCCAAATTTGACAACCAGTTTGGAGTAAGATCTATGTTAAACTTTGGGAAGCATACACTCTAACAACAGAACAACTAAAGAACTTGGAACTTATTTGTTCAGTAAAATACAGTGATATATACAATTAAAGACATGAAAAAAAAAAAAGAAAAACACGAGAAAATAATGACAATACAAGAACATTTTAAATACAGATTTACCAATGAAAATTAAAGTAAATGAATTAGAAAAGAAGTAAGAAAAAAAAAAGTATAGAAATACCAAAATTAATTAGTTTTTACTGCACTATCATGGAGCCACCCAATCATCTAAATCTGGAATCCCTCGAGTTAACCTCATTCATATTTGATTTGAAAGTTAAAAAGAGATAAGTAAAGACAGGAATAATATGAGAATCGAGTAGAATGCATCCATTTTAGAATTAAATAATTAGTGTATATTATTATGAAGAAATAAGCCATCTTTGAAAAACATCTAGTGCTCAATACAAAGGAGACACAGAACCAAAATTATTAAATTATTTCCATATTTCAAGTGCTTGTTATTTTGCAAGTTGCTTACTACCACTAAGTCTTATCATCTGTAGTTCAATATTAGTTCCATATCTGGACGTACATGTAAATTCTGACAATGTTTGGGAATATTATTCACGATAATCTGTATGTCTAAAACATTAAAAAAAATAAAGTTTTGGAGAATATCATGTATTGTGACAATACTTGACATTATAAAATCATAATTGTTGCAATGTGTGTTTTGGTTTACAGGGTTGAAAAACTTCATTAAAATAAACACTAGGTGGCAGTTGTTGCCACGATGTCACTACTACTAGCGATTTGTGGTAGAATAAAGTCAACGACATCATTTTATTAGTACTCCAACAAATGGGCCTGTATGACATCAACTTTAGGATGACCCATTGGAGGAATGGCAATGACTAGAGGTTGTGTTAGTGGTGGTGGAGTAGGGCTTTACAATAATTTACATTCTGTATTTGTGCACCTGATGGGCTAATTAGGACAGGCAGGGACCATGGCGATGAGATGATGGATGAAACGGCCATCCAACTTTATATGTTTTTTGGAGTGTAAATAGGCAATAACAGGTTCCAGTGGCAGTGACAAAGATATGGTGAATTACTAATCCAAGTACTGGACTTATTATTATAGTACTTTTGCTTTTAAGCTTAATTTCGACATTTGTTTCATCCTTCTTTTTTTTTTTTTTTCATAATAATGGAAAATCTGGAAAAACATGCTAAAAATTGTGATGCTTCCTTCATATTCCTTAGCATCCCATACTAAGCAATGACAGCCATAAATGTTGTACAATTCATGTGCATGCAATTATTAAATATTTGATCATAGTATTGCCACGCTCAACCCACTCAACAGTTTTTGTTTATAATTAGTAATTTCTTAATAATTAGTTGCATAATGATCTATATTACTTAACTCCAATACTTATTATTGTTTTCGTAATAAATACACCTGTAAATTGTTCGGTAAGAAATACTAATTTAAATGCCATAGATTTAATGCAAATATGCAACGAAACAATTAAATGTTAAAGGGAATATGGCAATTGATAATATATAGTTCCTTCAGTTGCCAGCATGTAAACAGCGAGCAAAAAATATTTTGACTTACAAAGGGGTGTGTTGAGTGTCATTCTATGCAAAATTATCCTATAAGATTTCTATTTATTTGTATTTAGACTTTTTTTATATTTAATAACAAGTAAATACAAACCTTAAAGGTTAATTTTGTATGAAATTATACCCAACATCTTTATGTGGCATAACACTGTTGCTGAATTACATATATATTCCGTAGGATCATACATATATATGATAATCTTAGTTGTAGACTAGTTAAGGGAACATGCTATTGTGTTGATAATTCTAGCGAACTGAATATTGTGCATAAAATCTTTGAAACAGAACAATTAAATGGCAGGAAAAGGATAGACAATATTATGCTCACTTGGCTTTACTCTGAGCATAATAATTGATGATAATGGATTGCTGTTAATACAGGATTCCTGCAGGTGTACCTTCATAAGAAGTAAGATATTTGTAAGACATTATAACCCACGGGAACACTGTATTATTTCCCACTTAACAGAATATAATGAACAATGAAGAAATTCAAGAGTTCAAAAAATAGGACATCTTGGACTGTAATTAGCAATGTGTAACAGGCTATGTAGGCCAAGTGGCAATTGTTTCAGTTCATCGCACACACTATATAAATATTCAAGAAATAATATTTTTCCAAATTTTGTAAAACATATCAAAGATATGTCAGTGTGGATATCACAAGGCACCACTAGGCCATATGGGGTGTTACTGTATAAAATTTCATTTGGCTAAGTGCATTAGTGTTAGAGTTTAGCTCTAGAAACGAAAGTGTGTGTTGGAGTTCTGCTTTGGAAATGAAAGTGTAACGCCCGCCCTCCTGCCTGTCGGACAAACACTTGACAATTTTAATGATGCCTGTGTGCTATGTGGGATTTTCTGAGGGTTTAGCTGCAGCGTAGCCTATGTTTATTATTGTACACGGCGAGACTTTAATAAAGTATAGACAAAAGATGCTTTGAAAGTTTTACACACACAATTTTTTTTACAAACAATGTTATTTCAATTGGATGTCTCAAACAGTCGTCAATTTTGACAAAATGTTTATGTTGTCTAAATGTCTCAATACTCCTGGTCTGAAGTTTAGCCACAATCATGACTGATGGCACTTTAGGATTTCTCTGCAATATTTCTCCAGATGAAAAGTAAAAGTCTTGATGTCTCGTCCGCAAGGGTGTGTGAACGTCGATACTCGCGTCTCTTGGGATGTCCCGGCATTTTGCAAAAATCCCGATAGAAGGATCTCTTGAATTTGAGGAATGAGAACATGGTACATGTCCACTTTGGTGCTTGCCTGTGAAAAAAAAGACTTAAAGAACTTAGAAGACTTCTTGCAATTTAAAGACTCATTAAGAAGAAGCAATATCCTTAGTACCTGTCAATGTGGCAACTGTATTCGCTGTTAAATAAATTCCTTGCAATAAGTTTTGATAGTATTTAACGACATATTTCATTTCACTCGCTCATTTGAAAATATTTCACCTTGTTTTGTTATATTTTCTGTCGGCGAAAAGCTTTTAGCTTGTGCTGTATTGTTTTTATGTCACCACCGACTTTAAAATAAATTTTATCTTATCTTATCTTATAAAGGAAGCCCTGATGACATGTAAAACTGAGCCATTATTGGGTTTGAATTAGGTTTCAAAATGAGTCTCCACTGGTTTTTCGGTCATGTATTTTTTCTTGTCCAATGTGGAGCTGTACAAAATGGGCAGATAGCTGTTTTGCATCTCAAATGGCCACATTAAAAAAAAGACAAGAGACTTGTAATCGAAAATTGGTTTAATGAGTTTGAAAGTTGGGGTTTGACTTACTGATGACATTTCTGTCTTGTTGCAAGCTCTTTGTACAGACAACTGACCAAATACAAGTGGACAATACTGATCATCCATTTTGACTCCTGGCAGCTTTCAGCCAGTAGCGTTATGTCAGATTTATTAGGCTTGGAATCCATACCATATAACATGTTTACCTCATGGATGGAAGTAAAATCTCATGC
Source organism: Alitta virens (assembly GCA_932294295.1). Taxonomy (NCBI): domain Eukaryota; kingdom Metazoa; phylum Annelida; class Polychaeta; order Phyllodocida; family Nereididae; genus Alitta; species Alitta virens. The sequence goes on along the minus strand of OW028578.1, from coordinate 7,233,697 downwards.
GAATGATAATGAGACGAAGTTTGTGAAGAGCACCTGGATAAAATCTGGGACCGACAGCGAGTGGGTGGGTGGATTAGGGCGTTACATCTTGTATTTCTGCACCTGATGGGCTAATTAGGACAGGCAGGGACCATGGCAATTAGATGAAGGATGAAACAGCCATCACACTTAGGCTTGACCAGAATTGAACCTGGGACCCGTGGTTGGAAGCCCAGTGCACTACCACTGAGCTAGGCCCCAACCCCTTGGACAGAAAGTGGAGCTGGCCAATGCCAAGAAAACAAAGCGACTGTTTCAATCCTTGATTTATTCATCACACTTACCCCGAGAAGAACTCTCTGAACAGCATAGAATGGTGGCACGGCATAAGGATCAACAAATGCCATATTTGTTCCTTTGATCACGTGTGCACCAGATTTGATGACGTCATTACAAACGGGGTTTGTTCCATTGCAGTGGTCAGGTGAATATGACCATTTGCAGGGCAGAACTATTGCATCAGCTGTTTTGAAAAAAAAAAACCCATATATATGTTGAAACTTTAGTGACAATCATGTGATAAACATGCTACCCAGATCGCATTCCAAATCATTTCAACATCGGCGTAATGTGAGCGATGTCAAAACAATGTTGTGCCGACCGGGGCCGATATAGAAAGACGCAAGCCCGATTTGGAATGCTATCTGGATAACAAGTTATAATTTGTCATTTACCTGATATTAAGGAGAGAGTACTGTGAAAAATGTGATGATCTGGTGAAATTCCTGGTTGAAAATCTAATCTAGGAACCAAACTTTGAAGCACGGCTGAATATGCTGATTCTCTGAACTTTGTCAAGTTCATGAGAATTATCCCAAAATCCAAATCTGGAAAATAAATGAAGTCATCTCTCTATAACAGCCCAACCACCCATAAATTATGAATATGGATAAAACTCAGGTAATTGCTACTTTATATTATATATAATTCATCTAAGCTGCTCAGATAGCATTCCAAATTGGGCCAGCATCGTTTCTACACCGTTTTAATGTCGCCGACATTGCACCGACGTCGAACGATTTGGTATGCCATCTGGGTGCTACTTTTATTAATTTGGCCAGTTGACTTGATTCAAGTAATCCCTGCCATGGTTCAGACGAAGTGTTGGATGGGTCGTCGGTTCAAGCACCACTCTTGTCATGGAGAAAGTGAGCAGATCCTCCTGAGACCATTGCTCTACTCCATCATGGTAAATGGGGAGGTTGACAATAGGTGGTGGGTGGATTAGGGCTTTATATCCTGTATTTCTGCACCTGTTGGGCTAATTAGGATAGGCAGGGGCCATGGCAATGGGATGAAGGATGAAACATCCATCCAACTTTGGCTCGACCAAGAATTGAACCCGGAAACCAGTGGTTGGAAGCCCAGCGCGCTACCACTGAGCAAGGCCCCCCCCCCCCCCCCACCTGAGAAAATTCCAGAGAGAACAGAGCTTGTTGACCAAAGGTACTGTGAAGTCGGTTGAGCGTATTTGCTGATATAAAACTCACCTTGACCTTTTTCAGTTTGTATATTGCCAAATTAAACTCTAGGCAACTAATGAATTAGATTTTGTTACATTGTGCATAGTATTAAATTAAGTACACATATTTTCTTTATGTTAATTAACATTTGGTGCGCATACCTAATTCAGCCACAGTTCCTATTTCAGCTCTTTCGATCAGATCTCTGGATCCCGATGCAATGAAGGTTGAAGGCTCGAAGTGATCAAAATATTGCCAAAGATCAGAGGGAGGGGCAAGAAATATGTGGTTTGGATCCATGTAAGTAATTAGATCTTCTGGAATTATCATCTGAAATATATAGGAAGTATTGAGTTAGTGTTAACCGTAACACTAACAGTTTATATTAGACCACCTCACTATTAAGACTAACTCACTATTAAGACCAACTCACTATTAAGACCACCTCAATTTTAAGAAGCACCAAAATTTAAATCCACCTATTATTCTGCCGTTGCATTTTTTTTTACCTCATTATTAAGACCACCTCACTATTAAGATTAACTTACTATTAAAACCAACTCACCATTAAGATCTCCTCACTGTTTAAAAGCACCAACATTTAGATTAACCTATATTCCTGCCATTGTTTTTTCTTTTACCTCACTATTAAGACCACCTCACCAGTGAAATAATATAAAACCTAACTTAGTGCATTAGGGCTCATCTTTCTTGGTAAGGGCCTAGCTCATTGGTAACGCACTCGGCTTCCAACCACTGGGTCCTGGGTAACAATTTTCATGGTGTCCAGGATAATTTCACACAAAACATAAACTAAGATTTTATAATTCTTTCAGACAACAACAATAAAAAATTTGTGCAAGGGATGCCTACTTAAATTCAAAATGGTTTGATCTCTTGCACACACCTTAAGTTTTAAGGCTCAACAATTAAACAAAGCCGCAAACATTTTTTTTCCATAATATATGATTTCAAAGCTAAAGACAGGACATTCAGAAAAGATCGAAACACGCTATTTGAAACAACTTAAAATTATGTATATTATTTACTATTGGATTTAATATGTACTTAACCGTTAATTAGTTTTCAATTATCCAAACCATGCATGAATATTGTATAATATAATTGTATATAGTTTACCAATCTGGTTGGAATTATTTGAATGTTTAATATCATGTGATCTATATAATACTACGTATATATTTTTAATCCAATAAATGACCTCAATTGCAATTGCAGAAATTTATGAAATAATATATACTCACTGGCAGTGACAGTTTCACCATATTACAAGGTACAGTATCTGGCAAATGCATATTCAAGTTTCTCAGCTTCAAGTAAACATTTTCTTTGGCAGTTGCTGACCAACCTGAAAACTGTAAAAAAAAGTAGAAGAGATTTTAACCATTGTATTGCTTTGTATTCTAATTAAAATTGAATATAATTGGTTAAACAATTGGTATATTTAATTGTGTGGCAGTGTAGGCTAGTAAGGTGGTCTATTTATAAGCTTTTGGTATTTGGGATAATTAAAAAAAGATAAAACAATGTCCAATTCTTTTTTGCAGACATGAAATTAGACAGACTGGCTGACTGACTCACACATTGACTCAAATGGAAATTACATTTCCAGCTAATACAACATGTGATGTGTTTCCAGGTGCAGACGTAATGATGACATGAGCAGGTTGAATGTAAATAGAGTCTTCACTGAGCAGCCCTGATTTCAGCAAGACATAAGTCCTTCCTCTCCTCTTATTACTCAATTTGCATTTCAGACATATTAGATCATAACTAACTGATTCCGTGAATATAATTTTCTCTGGGAAATAAAAGATGTCAAATACACATTAAATGCACTAAAAATACTGCTGCTAGGATGCAGTGTGCTTCAGCCAATCAGAGTCAAGGGCGGGAACGTTTTCAGCCTTGCAGTATTCTAGCCACCTGGTGGAAATATAGAGAACCTTATGTGAAAATCCACCATTGAGGTATGTATAGCTTTCTCAAGTCGACTTTTAAAAGTGCCATATTTCAATAATAGGCCTACATTAGAAACTTTTTCATGAATTGTATTGAATATTATCCCGTCTCTGTTCGAGACCCTCGAGTCCCTGGAAACTCATTGTGAACAACGCACCAGCAATAGGCTATACTAACCCAGGCACTATTGATAATTGACCTCAATTCAAAGTTGCTCAATTATATTCAAGGAAGGCAAACCGGCAATTCGGGTATTTTATTTAAATATTTTTCTGAAGCTATCTCGAGCGAGAAACATCGACTTATTACTACATGTTCAATTGTGCCACATGCGTTTTCCATGAGAAGGATAAACGCATGGAAAACGCATGGTTTTTAGCTAATTATAACGAGGCAAAAACCATGCGTTAATCCAAATGCATGGAAAACGCACGTGGCACAATTGGCCATGTAACTTTCAGCAGTGCATGTATGGGCGTAGCAATATCGTAAATATAGTCCACTTGAGATTTGGTAGACTGCGAAATCATAGGCTACTAAATTTGTGAAAATTCAAGCATTTGTAGCAATGCATTTAGTATGCACTGGTATGGAAAAGTATTACCCAGTTAGCTATCATTTCTAATTCGTTCCATCTTCCTATGACGTAAAACACCAATGACGTTTGATTTGACGTCAGCAATCGTGCTGTTTTCATGATTGCGTACGTCTGACGCACGTCTCCAGAGACGCAAGGAGTGAAGGCAAAAATCAGTGACGTTTCTGTGGTGATGTTTGTGACATCATCAACGCTCCAACTCACGTGACTGTCAGCATCATCGGGAAATGGCGTCCACTGTTTTAATCTTTTTAAAGGAAATATAAAGAAATATCAAAAAAGGAAAAGTGAATCTATCAATGTGATGAATTTTACATTTTTTTTAATGATGTTGGAATTGTCTATTGTCTTAATGCTACTGGGTCTGAAGCTTAGTCAGCTTATATGACCAGCTGTCAGATGCAGACATAATGATAAGATGATAAGGCTTGGAGTCCACATCATGTTACAAATCCACCCAATTGGTGGGGTCTTTTACTTGCCTCAGCAATTAATATGTTATTGTAGTAGGCAAAATTAAAGAGTCAGTAGAGAACACGTAGATTGGGAAATAAATAATTTCATAGAGCAGATATATTTCACTGATAATAAAGAAAGATCGAAAGTGGTTCAGTTGTAACACTAGAATCTCACCATTAAGACCATCTTAGGTGCAGACTTTACTGGCCTTATGAGTGAGGTGGTCGTAATAGTGAAGCAGTGTTCTCTTTACCTACCTGGCTTCATCAGGGAGATACATGCACAAGATGTAGAGAGCAGTGAATATGGTCATCATTAATTTCCATTTCTTCAGAATGGTAACTGGAAGTCTCAAACATTTCCACAATATTTTCTTTAAGAGCAACTGAAAAAAAAAGAAGAAAAAAGTTAGTATCATATCTATTTTTAGATTTATTACAGTTGAAATCAATTTATAAAGTAAGTCAGTCAGTCAGTCAGTAAGTAGGTCAGTGGGTCAGTAAGTAGGTCCGTGAGTAATTAAGTAAATAAAGTAAGTAAGTAGGCAGTAAGTCAGTAAGTAAGTAAGTAGGTCAATAAGTCAGTAAGTAAGTAAATAAGTTAATAAGCAAGTAAGTAAGTAAGTAAGTGTCTCTTTTCCCAATTTACGGTGGAACCCCTTGTTAAAAGCACCTCACTATTAAGAATACAAATATTTACCAAACAACAGAACTATAATGTGCCTAGTATGCATTCATACTACAGTATTTAGCCTTTCTGTTAGAACCACCCCACTGCAGTATTTAGCCTTTCTGTTAAGACCACCCCACCATTAAGACCAGTATTTTTACACACGAAGAGTTTTTAAAGTCTTTAAATGTCAACAACAACAAAAGTTTGAAGACCCTCAATATATGAAATAATACATAATTTTAAGAAGCACTACATAATTGTGACCTTATCATATACTGTAGGTCTACCTTTGTTATAATATGAATAAGTGCGATATATCGGAAATTTCCTTACCCATAAAATGGCCACGGGCAAACATACAGTATCCAGAACTGCATCCAAAATATTCTCTATTTTCCTTCGTAATATTTTCCATTTATTCATCAATAATGATGCAACAGAAACTATCTTCTCTTTCGATTCAAACAAATAATCAAATACAGGTACATCCATGCTAGGTTCGTATATGTAGTGACACTGTACACATGAATAATATGAAATATGCATATTTTTGCATTGCATGAAAATTCCTTTGATGTGAATGGGCCATCTCATGCATAATTTACAAAGATGTACAATATGGCCTATATGGGTACTGAGGCATGTAATTGTACGAAGGAAGGAAGGAAGGAAGGAAGGAAGGAAGGAAGGAAGGAAGGAAGGAAGGAAGGAAGGAAGGAAGGAAGGAAGGAAGGAAGGAAGGAAGTGGCACAACAAGTAGGTAGATATATAGATAGATAGATAGGTAGGTAGGTAGATAGGTAGGTAGGTAGGTAGATAGGTAGGTAGGTAGGTAGATAGGTAGGTAGATAGCCAGGTAGACAGGTAGACATATAGGTAGATAGATAGATATATAGATAGATAGCTGGATAGGTAGATAGGTAGATAGGTGGGTAGACAGGCAGGTAGACAGGTAGATAGATAGATAGATAGATAGATAGATAGATAGATAGATAGATAGATAGACAGATAGATAGATGGGGAGGTAGATAGGTAGGTAGACAGATAGATAGATAGATAGATAGATAGATATATAGATAGATAGATAGATAGGTTGGTAGATAGATATATAGGTAGATAGATAGATAGATAGATAGATATTTAATTGCAAGTTTATCATTGACAGGTAGATAGATAGCTAGACATATAGAATAATTAAGTTGAATTTATCTATTTGCATGTAAGCTGATTGATTGATTAAATAATCAAATTAAAATAATTTGTATTTATTTTCATGTGTCATGATATTATGTATAATTTTATTTTTAAATCAAACTTAGACCTATCATTATTTAGATGACTCTGATAACCGTGAAATCAATTCTGTAATTAATTTTAAGGGTCAGTAGTACTTAAGTGAGCCCATGCTATTATTAAGTACTTAACTGACCAGCCAATCGGAAAATGCCTTACACAGTGCTGTCACCTGATTGGCTGAGAGCGTTTGTAAGTTACTTAATGACGTCACTTGACCAGTTTACCAGAAAATGAAAGTTTTGAGATCACTTTCAATCTTGTAGTGGATACTGTACTTATGCAAAAAAAGTTTGATAGTAAAAAATATATAGCATAAAAATGGCGAACAATGATGGCGATTCGCCATTAAATTTGACAATTCAAAAGAAAGCTAAATTTTCGGAATGGAAGGATTTTCCTGAAAGTGACAGTGATGATTCTGATGTTGATATTGACATCACTGGTGAGTACTATTCAACTTTTTAAATATTTTATTATGATGCTAATCATATTTCATGCATATAATTTGCAGTAATTGGACATCTAAGTTATTGGAGAATTGACAAAAATTTCCATTGTGTTTAATTCATTTTCTTTTAATAAAATGAAATGAAGTCAATTTTTGTGCACGGCTTCTGCATGTAGCCCTGCAATCTTTAAATTCTAAATAAATGCAATTACACTTACTTGCTGACTTTTTGAAATATTAATGAGAAAAAAAGTTACACTTTAAAAAGCGAGGATATTGAAAAAAATACTAATAAGATCAGTCGACATCTGAGTTTAAAATCATTAAAAATAAAACATTACTTATCGCATTGATTTTACACGGAATATTTACTTTATATATTACTTAATATGTGTGCATTCATAAATCCTTGTGTTATATCTATGCCTGGGTTTTTATTTATTATTCTGCTGTATTTTTCATTTCTTCTTTTGTTGATGCAAGCAGCAAATTACACCTTAACACATAGTAATATAGTTTTTTCTATTTTATTTTATTCTATTCTATGCAATTATATACTATTCTTTTCTATTCTATTCATTTTAACTGATAAAGTAATATAATATTTTTTTATTTTATCTATTTTATTTTATTCTATTCTATTCTATGCAATTATATTATATTCTTTTCTATTCTATTCATTTTAACTGATAAAGTAATATATTTTTTTTATTCTATCTGTTTTATGTTATTCTATTCTATTGTATGCAATTATATTATATTCTTTTCTATTCTATTCATTTTAACTCATAAAGTAATATTTTTTTTTTTTGCAGGCTATGATGATAATGATGACACTGAGAAACTGATCATTTGTGAAAATGACGCACAAGAATCTTCTAAAAGTTCATTTGAAGAATGCCAAATTACAGAGCAGCAAAATTTATGCACAAAATCCGAGAAAACTGACAACAGAGCAACAGAATCACCCAAAGTTAACTTTTCAACTGAAAGTCATAAAAATATGAAAGCCAAAAATCAATATCGAAAGCCGCTTCAATATAATCAAAGCCAACATGTAGAATATCCGAGTCTTTTGAAAAATAAGGAACATGTTGTCGGATTCAAGCCTTATGATTTGGAAGATAGACCTAGGAAGAGTTTCATCAGCCCCTCATATTCACAGAGACACGATGCTTACAGCACTAGCAAAGAGACATTTGGTTACAATTTGACAGAATTCGATCGAGCAAATGTCAACTTATCAAGAATGCAAAGTTTTTCCTCGTCTTCAGACGTACTCTCAGATTCGGACTGCAGTAGTGATGATCGGGGATCTAGTCATAGAGAGCAGCTAAGTCCAAATGCTTCTCACTTGAGCCCTAGTCCTGTTAAGTTGAGCTACTGCTCCTCCAATCGGAGTCACAGTTCTTCCAAGATGAACCACAGTTCTTCAGATATGAGCCATAGTGTTTCCGAGTTGAACCACAGTTCTTCCAAATTGAGCCCGAGTACTTCCCAGTTAAATCAGCGGAATCTGTTGTTGTTTCGACAAAACTTAAAATCCCAAACTCTCGATCTACGAAAAGTTACTCAGGAAAACCCACAACACTCGGAAAACCCACATCTTCACAAAATGGATTTGTCACCAAGTTCAAAATATCAAACACTGAATGGTAGTCCACACCAGAGAGAACAACACACTTCGTTTTCAGACTTCCAAGCACAACATTATCATCTACTTGGGCTGAAGGCTTCAGGTAAAAAAGGTTTTGACTCAAGTGAACTCTATGCTGTTAATCTTCAAAAGCATTTGATGCAGAGAAATGTGAAAAGCTATGACAGCAATGCAAATGAACTATATATGACTCCATTAAAAGAAACAGTTTCTACTGATATTAAAGCTAATGACCAAGCACCAATTAATAGGAGCAGAGAAGAAGAGTTTAGATGTAGCCAAGATGCTAATGGGGATGCTCTTGGTTGCCATAGCAACATGGGTGCCAATCATGACATTGATGACCATGACTCAGAAACGGATGACGGTGACCTTGACAACTCTCATGACTTCGAAAAGTCGCATGACCATCTCAAGGTCACCGACGGACGCCTATCTCCTTTGAAAGCCATCGGGATAGATTTCGACAGCGATGTGTTTAATTTGAATAAAAAGCAACGACGCAATCGAACGACGTTTTCGTCTGAACAGTTACGCCATCTTGAGGGGGTCTTCCGACATGCCCACTATCCCGACTGCACCATGCGAGAACAAATCGCAGACAGGGTGCAACTCACCGAAGCACGGGTGCAGGTAAGAATTATTTCTTGATTTTAATGTTAAAATATGAATGAATTCGGTGTCATCCAAGCAATATAGTGCTGTGTTAGATCATGGATATTAGTGGGAAACAGGTTGGTTTCAGAGTTTATCATCTCATCATTACACTTGCATCTGGCTGTCGATCACATAATAGAAAAATCTGACTGCTGTGTGTCAAAATGAAGATGTAACTCCCACTTTATTACCAGCCTTCCCATTAAAACTATTAACTAACAGAACATTAGATACCGTTTTTTTTGCTTCTCTATCATATACTAAGCCAATTAATTTTGCTTCATAATGGTGAGTTTCTATTGCCTAAACTAGTAATAATAACAAAAGCAGATTATATTTTGGGAAAAAGAAAAGGTAAACAATTTACAAGTATAAAATCAACGTTCTTTGATCCAAGTCTAAATGCATTACAAATTTCATAACAATTTATCATATCTGCGCTTCCAATATTTATCTGTCATAATCCTTAATTAATACTTACATAACGTAACCATGATATCCAATAATGTTCACAAATTAATAAGTACACATGATAAGATAATTAAGACATATCATGCACCGTTAATTGATTTGTTTATCATATTAATATCATTGGCTTTTCCAGAGATTTATGTTGAGCCTTTCCTAATATAACAGGCTTAATTGAATTATGATCAAAACTCATTATGAAAATATGGAGATTATTAAGAGTTTATCTTCTCACATACATTAGTAATTGTATTAGGCAAGGATAGGCTGACCTCTTATTGTACTACATGTACATATATGTAATGTCTACTACTGGCAGTTTGTATAGATGAACTATCAGACAAATAAATATTGTATGAAATAATTAAATACTATAATCAAAATATAGCCGAAAATAACATGAACAATTATTGGTTTAATCAATAATTGTGTGAAGGCTATTATTGAGCTTGTCTGAAAATGTATAGATAGATAAATAGATTGATAGATCAGATAGATAGATAATATATTATAAACATAGATAGATACATAGATACATAGATAGATGGATAGATGGGTAGATAGATAGATAGATAGATAGATAGATGGATTGATTGATTGATAGATTGATAGATAGATAGATAGATATATTGATTGATTGTTTTATTGATAAAATATATTTATTCAGGGTAAACAATTCAGTTACAAGAAAACTGTTTCACAATTGGCCCTGAGAAGAAGTAAGAACAATATAAAACATGTAAAAGTGGGTGTAAAAACATAATGCTTTAAAATAGTTTAAAATTGGAGAGCGAAGTAAAAGATAGATAAATTGATAGATCGATAGATTGATTGGTTTATATTAATTGACTGTGACTAATCATACAAATTAAAATTAAACAAATTACTTGGCAATTCATCAATACAGATAATAATTCCTTTCAATGCAATAAATCAGTGTAATTTATTAATTATACCCAACAGATTGGATCTGATTCTATAATCAGCCATCTAACAACAAATAAACTATTTACATCGCCTCGTATTGAAACTGATACAGATTACTGATGTTATGTACTTTTAATACCATTGAAATTGAGGGTTGTACCCTTTAATTTAATCTCACATTAGGGTGTTACGGGGTAATGATAGGGTATTAAGGTTTTAATAGCTTCAAACAGTCCACTCCTCTTTGGGGTAAAAGGGTAAAATAGTAGTTTAGAGGTACAAAAGTATTTGTCATTACATAAGAGGTATTTCATGGTGAATGATTGACAATGTACTTACAATGTACTTAAGACTATATAGGGTAGTCATTAAAATGAAATCTGACTACCACAGCTAAGATTAGTCATAAGAGGATTATGGAGTCAGAGTACATCAGTCAAAAGTCATTTAATTGTGACTGATATACATGTAGTCATTAATTGAGTTAGTCAACTAAAAACTGATTGGAAGACTTAAGTTATATTGGAATTTAAAGTTTGATTTTATTTAGATTTTGGAATGTTTAGATGGAATGTAATTATTAATTATCATAAAAGTAAACGATTAATAATTAAGACAATAAATTGATAAGGCAGCATAGATTGAAAATAATAGGAACATTTGGAAAGAACAAAAAAAAAAAGATAGAAAAATGACAGAAAGAAAAGAAAAGGGAAAAGACAGAAAGAAAGAAAAAGCAACAAAGAACAAAAATTAGAAGTTTATTTAGATATAGTTAATATGATACACCATACAATGAAATAACAGCACATATATTTAGTCGGAAGATAGATAGACAGGTAGATGGATAGATAGATAGATAGATAGATAGAGAGATAGAGAGATAGAGAGATAGAGAGATAGAGAGATAGATAGATAGATAGATATAGAGATAGAGAGATAGATAGATAGATAGTTACATACATACATACATACATACATACATACATACATACATAATAGATACATAGGTCGATAATGTGTAAGTGAGGAAACATTTTCTTTTGTGAATTTAAATATAGAAATTGGGGAAAAATAAGCTATTACAGACAGACAGACAGACAATCATGAATACAATCAACCACAAATTGAATAGACAGCAGGTCCTGCAAGTACTCAAATAGTAAACTTCACTCAAGTACTTAGTATTGTTGTCTAACATTCGTACCAGGGTAGCACACCAGGGGGGCAATTAGGGTAGTTACACCACTCGTTAATAGGGGGCACTTGGGTGTATTAATACCCTTGTTTGGGGTAACATACTTTCACCATTGGGGGTCTGTGTACCTCATTCCAAAAAAAGGGGTAAAATGTTTATAATTAGCCCTCATTATACCCTGACCCATACCTGACTATTTAATCCTCTTTATTCAAAAAAAGATTCACTAAATAATTCAACAGATTTGTTACAATTTCAATGGCCAATACACAAGTCTTAATAGGCAGTTTTAAAGCATTGTTAAATACTTATGAGTACCCAATCAAGTGGTTAATACCTTTAATTTGACAGGTGACCTAAGTAGTGTTTCCAAATTGGGAATAATGTAGTTTTAATGTGGCAACTTAATATAGGGGGTGGGGAGGGTAATTTAGTGATTCAAGGTGCACTATGAAACAATCAAATATTGATCTATTGATTTCTTTAAATCCTCAGTTAAAGTGTTAAATTTTTTCAAACATTGGAGAAATATAAATCTAATGTTTAGAGAGAATGCTAATTAGGTAATGAATGCGGGGCAAGGAAACAAAACTGATTTCAAAATTTTTTTAACATCAAACAACTTCAAAAAATTGACCTGCAGAACTCAAAATTTTATGAAGTTTATCAGCACTGACACTAAATTTACATTCAAAATTTTATTTCAAGGTTTGGTTTCAAAACAGAAGAGCAAAATGGCGGAAACAAGAGAAAACACTGCCAAACATGAGCGACATCTGGCAGGAAAAGAATGCAACAATAACGTGTACACCGCCAACGCCCCTAGTGGCTGGTACACTCACTCACCAGATGGCGTCTGCTTTTCCTCTTGGTCACATGACAGGCTTTCCTCTGACGTCATTTCCATGGTTACCTCAACTTCCTCTTATGCAGATGTCACCATATGCAAATTTGGCATCACTCAATTCATTGATGGTTGAATCTCAATTACGACGTAAGTATTTTTGTCTTGTCAATTAAACAGGTCATCGAAATTTGTCACCCACAACCAACTCATGTGACACTAAAAAAATTACTACATGACCATTACTCGCTATACAACTGACCTTGATTGATTGATTGATTTCTAGTACATACATGTAAAGCAATAGATTTAAACAGACGATTACTTATTATCAGTTTCATAAACATCTGAGTTACAGTTAGTTTCATTAAAAACGGCCTGTCAAATTGAGCCTAGCCGAAGCTGTAATTGCTGGCTACTCAAAACCAGATTTAAAAGTACATATTTATGATATATTACATTAATTCCTACATTTGCCAATGTTTAAACTCTCCTGGTGATAAATGTAAGCTGACTATTAGCTATAGAAGTGGACAGAAGCAGCTGGCCTTAGCATGTTCAGATCACAGTCAGGTGTAGGTCGCTACAGCCGTCTAGAGTCAACCATTTTTTTATGAAACTAACTAACTGTAGTAGACAAGGTGTATGATACAAGAGGGTGGTGCTAAAAGTTGAGTTACATGTTGTGAGCACCAACCGTGGAAGTAAAATAAGAAAATACTAAAGAGATAATAAAAACTTAAAGGAAATAATAATCAACAAATATGATAATTGCCATTACATAGAATAAACATAGATATGGGAAGGATTAGGTAGTAATACTGCACTACTCATGAAGAATTTAATATTTTACGTAAGTACCAGGTGACCTTGATGATAAAGGTCACACAGTATAAGAAATGTATTTTGGTTTTCACGGACAATGAATTCAATTTATTTACGATGGATAACCCCTAAAGTAGGCAGAGAGAGCAAACAATGACTCTGTGTTTTTGCATATAGACATCTGAATGATCATGACAGCATACATGGTTGTGTACTACGTCATCATTATTGGGTGGGGGGGGGGGGGAGGGAAGTTCATTACCCGCAAGAGTATTAGGGTAACATGCGCCTGGTATATTCATTTTATTTAACCAGGAGAATGCTTACCTTGCCTTTAAAAACGTTGCAAATGACAAATTATACAAACTATACCAGGTGAACAGCAAATTAAAAATTTATCATGCTATTAAAAATTGTCAAAATTATTTTACCTCTTGCTGCCTTCAACCCATTTTATTGTAAATCTTATGCTTTTATATTATTTTCCTTAATTTAGTTTTAACTTTTTATTATAATTTTTATATTTATATTGATGTTCTAAACAGGGTCCACATGAAAAACAATTTAACTGATTGTATACACCCTGTGTAAATATGTTCAATAAATAAATAAACCTAAATAGTGCCATACCTGGTTGGAGATTCTAATTTTAATAACTAAGATTTAATTCATATTATAGTTAAAATTGAATTATCAAGTTTCAATGAGTAGTTGTATTATTCTAATTTTTTGTTGTGGCTTTCTTACAGATGCTCAAGCTTTGCCAAAAATCAAACAGGAAACACTATCTCAACGCCATCTACCGATAGACATTATACAACACACACGCCATCTGGCAGAAGATTTTAGAAGTTCACATATATCGCCCAAGAAAGCATAATTATCATATTGACAATTAATTAAGAATTCAATGTAACTAGTATGCTAATCACAACTATTTATATTGCTACAAAAAATGACACAGAGACAATTACAATTTTCTTAGGTTAATGATATTTCATCATGTACAATTTGTAAATACGAATATTTCATTTTCATAACATGTACAGTAGATCATACTAGGTGCTAGTTTTTGTTACCTGTTAAAACTTGCAAAATATTGGGTTAATAAAACCTTCAAAAACGTAGTGATGTCTTACGTTTAAATGTACAATTTGTAATCTGCCAGTGTCAAGAGGAGCGTAGCACTGGAACCGCAGTCTCCTACACTGTAGTGAGACTGGTCGCTAGCAATTCTTACGTGGGTTATGAATGGCTGAGGATAAGCAGGGCTATGATTGGTCATTGCATCGTGGTTTCTGAATGGTTCATTTGAACGACCCCCCTTTGGTATCAGCCAATCAGACACGGGAACAGCATCAGCCAATCAGAAAACAGTCAACATCCTGACTATAAATCACGTGGTTAATGGCGGCCAAGACCGACTCCTATGCACTTGTGCGGAAGGAGGGGACCAACTTAAGAGGAGCGGAAAGCTGTGGTTTTCAATCGCAGCGTGATGCACAGAGGCATGTCGTGATAGTTTTTGTCGAAAGAGTTATTTTTTAACCTTATAGCATAAATTGGCAGACATTAAACTTAATTCAGATGAACGATAACTTTATGTATTTTAAATTACGGTTTTTAGCATTTGACAATGCAATACCTGCAGTGTCGAGCTCCAGTGAAATCCAGTTCCAGTTTGTAGTGTGATGCTCTGAAATCTATCCCAATCCCATTGAATTCATTATGTTCAAGTACATTTCCGGAAGGAGCGTAAGCTCACGAATTCGGCCGCTTCGCTTTGCAGCAGAATTCATTCGCTTTTCGCTCTATTATACATTTATAGTAGATGGGTGGCCTAATGGTTAAGGCTCCACCAATTCCATATTGGCCAGCTCTGCTGAAGGTCTTGGGTTTGATCCCCAGCCTGGGCACTCTTCATGAGCTACAAGTACAAGGTGCCTTGTATTTGGTGACTATGCTGATTGCTGAGGCAAGTAAAAGAGCCCACCGATGGGGTAAATGTGTAACATGGTGTGGACTACCAAGTCTTATCATCTCATCATTACATGTGCCTTTGGCTGCTGGTCATATATAAGCTGACTAAGCTTCAGATTCAGTAGCATTGACACATTGCACATATGCACTACAAAAGTAAAACTCAACCTGCAATGGAGTTACCACTGCCACACTGACATACAACAGCAGCATCACAAGCACAAATTCATGATGGATTTTTGTTAACAGACAAAACACCATTGTTACCATTCAAATCACATTATTTTTCATATGAATGAAATAATGTAAGTAGATTTTAAGCTTTTGTTGAGTTGCTAGGCAATTTACATGATGGGCCTCCAACAGATATTTGTTGAAAACCTTCACAAGCTTTCAACCCTAAGACAAAAATGAACCATGCCAATTGCCGGGAAATTAGACTAACATGGATGAGTCCATTGATGTAGGACGGGGGAACTGTTAAAATTTAATAAATACCTTGGGTACAATAAAACCAGGTACTTTTGACATATGGTCCTCAATTCAAAGTTGCTCCATTTTATTCAAGGAAGACAATGTGCCATAGTTGGGAAGTTCAGTGATCTGGCCACAGCTTAAAGACAATTGTGGGTATTCAGTTCTACCACTGAGAATGCCATGAAATTTTGTACAAAGTTAAAGCAAGTGTCCTTGTTAAAAACAATGAAAAAAAAAAATGGGGGGTCACCATAGTTTAAAAAAATTTGTCTGACAAATACCAATTGCATGTTAATTCAATGAAAAAATTGAATATAATATGTTACCAAGCATAAAAATGGGTTTAAATGCATTTTCACCACTGATTTTTTCCCACTATTGTGTGAATACTAAGTTAAGTTATCCCAACATCTTTTAAGAAGAAAAGAGTATAGGTCATTGAATGTTTGTACCACTGCATCTGAACCCCTGGTGGTAAAAACGAAATTGATTTGATGGTTAGTTCTTGCATATAAATGATATATGGGACATTTTTACTGTGTATAACACTTATTTTCATAAATAAAATAAAAGTAGACTATATGTGCTAGTTCTGGAACTTAACCCCCAAAAAAATAGAAAACAGCAGAGGTGACTAGAGCGACAGCTGTGGACAAAAACTAGCAAAAATGGCATTTCCTAAGAAATTTCAAACATCCAAAAAGATTGAGTGGCACATCTTTAAAACTGGAGGAGCAGTATTGCTGCTGGGGTTGCTGCTAGTGCTGATGCTGATGGGGTTGCTGCCGCTGGATTTTTGCTCTCTGAATATTCCCTTTCAGTTGCAAAAACATTGGCAGCAGTTGGGCATGCAGCTCATCGAAGGACTCGGGATCCAGAGTCATGCATTCAGCGACGATGAAGTCACCGAGTACCCGGATTCGTCTTTCTGTAAGATCCTTTGGAGCAGAAACAACCATTTGCTGCATCGTAGCCTGCAGCGCTCCTGACGATGACTTGGCAAAATCGACCAGTTGATCCATCCCAATTTGCTGCTGTGCTGGTTCTTTTCTCTTTTTCTTGTAGGGGCCACCCTTGGTTTGCGTGGCAGGAGGGGCATCCATGGAGATGTCCGGATCGGAATGATCATGGATCTCAGATTCATCCGCTGCACTGGAGCTGTCCTCCACTTCCCTGAGTTTCTTCTTTGCAATGCATTTCGAAAGCACATTGGTGCCCTGGCGACCAGGAATCCGTGTGATATGGTCAACCAGGAAACCAAAATTTGCACAAATCCATTGCTCCTTCTTTGTGGGATTGCGCTTCGCAGTACTGGATGGCCCCTGCTCCAATAGTTTTCCTGCACTGATCCTCACAGACTCCAGCCAGGTCTTCAGTTGAAATCCACTTCAGGGAACAGGGAGTTTGGCAGCCATTTCATTCTGGCTGTATCTTTGTATTCTTTTAGAGTCCTATCGTAAAAGATAGCATTGTCGCGATACCAGAAGGCGACATCCTGTTCGTTCCTGGTTGGCATGAACAGCTTTTCCTGCTTCTTCCGAGCAGCAGGTGCAGCAGACAAGCGAGCAGGCACAGCAGCAGGCGCAGGAGAAGGAGCATGCGCAGGAGAAGGTGCAGGCACACGAGATCGAGCACCAGCACGACCAGGAGCACGAACACGCACAGGAGCACTAGCAGCAATGGACTCATCAGAGCTGCCAGCATCTGATGAGGTCTTTGGAGCAATTTTCTGTCGTTTCTTAGCAGGCGACTTCGCAGTCTGCTTCGCAGGCAACTTGGCAGGTGCAGGCCGCTTTGAAGGTGCAGGCTTCTTCAACTTCGCTTTCAAGGGAAGAGCACTCTTCTTCAGCTTATTTTGTGATCCTGAAGATCATCCTCATCGCTGGGTTGATGAGAGGAAGACACCATAGAAGAAGGCGACTTTTCTGTATCCAAATCAGTAACAACTGCAGCAGGGATCCTGGATCTATTCTTTTTCATAGGCATGGTTACCCGTAGAACCCGGCGGGTTACCCGTAGAACCCAGCGAGTCACCCTTAGAACCCCTGAACAAGCCGCCGGCTTTACTACGGGTAAAATTAAGGACGGATAACTCCCCGGGTTCTACGGGTAACCCGCCGGCTTCCACGGATAACCCGCTGGCTTCCACGGGTAACCCGCCGACTTTTTGGACTTTTTGGACACCCGGGAGTTTGCCACTTCCGGCTACCGGGCCCGGGTTTCCTGGCTTGGTCACTGGTCCCAGGAGTCACCCGGCGGTATTGCCGGGTATCGACGGGTAGCCGTCGGGTTGGAGCCGGGAAGCGCGTTACGTCACCGTTATGTAATACTTCGGGTTCACTACGGCAAAACCGGCTAAGTGTGAAAGGGGCTTTAGTCTTCTGTGATGTGCATGAAATTTTGAAGTGTTTTATCCATTTCAAGCCTGCCATTTTAAATTGTATAAAAAGAGTACAGTTTGATGAATTTGACTCAATTTGGTGAATTTCTTTTTTATTATAACAAATCCCTTTCTTATATAATTATTAATTTCTCATTTGAACTTTGCTGACATGCTCAATTCATAGCTGAAAAGGTCTCTGCATATTTTTTCACATAATGATGTACAATTGTTCATTATTTGTGCACACAATGATTGAATTTCCTTATTTTGTAAGTATTTGTAAATGCAAAACCTTGTTACAATCGTGTGAAATACCTATATTTATTTTGGAGCTCTAATTAAGGTATAAAATACCCATTTCAAGTGCCTTGTACATCGTTGTAGGTGAATATAATACAGTATTAAATTACATGATCATGTCTTCCCACAAGCATTAAACAACTGCTCAAACCTTTGTATTTCAATATATATATAGTAAAACATGAACATGATGTACTTGCGTAGAACCTTCACTGTGATCAATATTCTGTTGTTATACCTATTTCATGATTTGTAAATGCATGACAGACATATATATCTATAGATGACCCAGGCCCACTATATTTTACGTATTGATCAGCCCCATATATCAAGCTGACAATATTTGATGTTTTTGCTATGATGTCATTGTATGTACATTTAATGAAACTATAGAACATAATGCTATATGAACATATGACTGCTCTTTTGTCAAAATTTCATCTTTAATTAGTATTATGTACTTTTTCATACTCGTCTATTTAGTTGCTTCAAATATTTTATTTGTCTAATGGAATTGCCATGAGTCATCAATGTGTTGTATTAATTGTAACACTCGATTAACTGTCAATTTAAGTTGTACACTTGACAAATTATGTATATTTTGTGATCAACATTTCTTTTGGCTGGTTCTGAGTATTTATATGATATCAATTATTTGCACTCTAACGGCCGACAATGCTTCAGTTTGAAGACTCTCTCCTTGCTGATTCATGACGTTGTCAGTGTGAAATGGTGATGTCATCACCATGTCAACCAGCCAGAGTGAGGCACAACAAATAGAAAAACAAAATATCCTAACTCGGTGCTGGAAAAAGAGTTTTTACAACAAAAAAAAGAAAAAATAGAGGGGTTATTGCAGGATAATAATAAAACTTAATAACTGTGTGGTCCAGAGCCTGGAACTTTCCTTGTGATGAGGTTGGGCTGGTGAACGCTTGAGTTCCCCAGCCCAACCTCATCACTCATAAAGTTCAGGGTATATGCAATCATCCGCCTGAAATTCACAAAGGAAAATTACCTTTTTTCTACACACATTTGTCTTGGAATATTTGTGCTTTGTTTTACACTTCATATCACATATCAGCACAAACTTATCTGCAAAAATAGTTTTGCATCACTGATCCACCATTACTTTACCGAGGGAAAGTCACAGTACCCTCAAGAGAAATCAACGCCCCTGTGTGAATACTATACTCAGTGCCAATGCAATAAATTTATACAAAAACAAAGCATAGGCTTCAGTTAGAATCTTTCAGGTAGTTTATATTGATGTAGTATATTTCATAGCAACATGTCCTTTCTTTGCCAGTTCGCTTTGAAATGTATCGTCCTTGCATATTCGCATGATAAAAGTATCTTCGGAAACCTTGTTTTTCCAGGCCTAATAAGATGTTATAAAAGTGTATAAAGTCAAACTTTGTAGATTGTTGATTGAGCAACTCCTGAGTGTGAATTTCTAAGGAGAATTGTTTGACCTTTTGTAAAGCTTTTTGTTCCAAGATTGTTTCTAGTGATTTCCATTCATTGATCTCAATATCAATTTTTAGGTAATCTATGATTTTCTGGAAAAAAGAGTATCAATTAAAAGTTAATTTGCAGTCTTCACACAAATATGGCAGGTTTTAAGGAATTTATCAAATGTTAAACAAAAAAACATGTGCATTTTGAAGATCTGTAAAAATTACTTAGAGCATTATTGTTCTCTCCATATAATTAGCAAACAATTTTAGTTACCTCCCTCCTACACTCGGGATGTTTTGCAAATTATAATTACCCTACAAGGCATAAAACATCAGACCACAATTGATGCTCAGTTGATCAATAAATATGTTAAACTTGCAGAAAACATAATACTCACATCTGTGTCACCATTTCTTTGAAAGAGAAAACTCAATGACATGAGTTTCCAGCCATCTTTGTTTAACTCATACTTTGGACCGAGACCGATTTGGTAAAAATCGACTTTGTCGGAACGCTTGTGATCCTTCCAGAACATGCTGCAATTGATTGTAAAATGACAGTGTAAAGTGATTTAGGTTTGAGCAAAGTAAATGTAGTATGAATTCACCTTTTGACTAGGTAATAGTTATACACCGTTACGAGGGATATAACATTCCAACGTGGGCAGTTAAATCCCTTGGCGAAACTGACTTATACCCAATGTGTATTCAATAGTGGCTTTTTCGCAATTTATAATGCCATATTTTAGCTGTAATTGTGGAACTATTTTCATGGATGATTTGATTTTGCGAAGATTGTGATATGGTTGAAACTATGCAACAACAACAGCAAACAAGAAACAACAAATGCTAAGGCAAACAATCCTAAAGAGGATTTACTCTTTGTTATGCTTTTAAAACTAAGCAGACCTTAATGGATTAATTCTGCATTGGAGCACGTCTAATTTGCTAAATATCAGGTCATTCTTTTGCTGAACTGCAAGGAGACAACATGTTTTTGCTAATCCCTATGTTAGCAGTTGTTCATGAATGATATTACTGCTCCAAAGCCGGGAGATAACATGCCAAACTGGCCAGTTATATCCCGGCAAAGAACAATAGAAAAGGGACTACTTTGGGTATAACCGGAGTTAGATATCAATATATACAGTCAGTGGTAACAACACCGGTGAAGTAGTTATGATAGTCCTATAAATTCAGTAGTAGTCTCACTGGTCAAGTTGTTGTAATAGTACAGTAATAACCATTCCATTGAGATAACAATACAAATTTTGGATATGTTAATGTCTTTGACATAGGTTAGTTATGGGGGGGGGGGGGGGGCTACAGTTAGTTTCATAAAATAAGGTCAACTCTAGACATATTCCTGGCTGTAGCTATATCTGGCTAAAGCCAACCCCTTCTGTCTACTCCTAGCTTATAGTCAGCTCACACTTACCACTACAGAAAAAATATAAACCTTGGTACATGTAAGAAAATTATGTAATATATCATGACTATGTATGTGCAATAGACATGCATCTTTTCAACAAAAAATGACAAATATACGTAACTCGACTAATGCACAAATGGTGCTGCATGTACTTTTAAATCTGGCTTTGAGTAGCCAGCTGTAGCCAGACGGCTTAGTTTAGGGGGAGGTAGCATCTTATAGCAGAAGTAGCAGAAGTTGTCTGGCTTTGTCTAGATTCAATTTGACAGCCATAGCAAAATGGATTTGCCTCCTTGGGTAAAATATATTTAATAAATATGTACGTCACTGGGTACCAGGTTCAATTCCTGGTCGGGCCTAAGTTGGATGTGGTTTCATTCATCCATCATCCATCTCACTGCTGTAGTCCCTGCCTGTCCTAATTAGCCCATCAGGTGCAGAAATACAAGTTGTAAAGCCTTAATCCACCCACCCCACTTGACATCAGTCATGGTTTGTCTAATTAGAAAAGTAAAAGGTGTGAATCCACTTTACAGTGAGTCATCTTATTGAGTTTGGCGCCCAATGACAGAATATTGTTTCTGGTCATTTAGAAACTTTTTAGGGGTTAGAACAGGAAAGCTTCATCACTTTGGACCACCCCTACATTGTTGGACTCCAAGCAGCCTAATCATCTCATCATTACATCTGCCTCTGGCTTCAGATTCAGTAGCATTGAGACACGGGCATAGACTTTGTATTTACCTTGGATCGTAGGACCTAACGCTGCAGCCATAAGTCTTACTAATATCATCATCAAATGAGAAATCATAGTTGATTCTGAAATATAAACAGGAAATCAACAAATGGTGTCAGAATGGACTAAACCACTTACAATAGTATTATTATTGGTATACCAGGTTAAAGGCACTGGCAATTGATATGTCAAGGATATGGTATTATTGTAATGTCAGGTTTGGTTAACGCCAATGGCAATATATGGTGTTCACATACAGTTGTATATATTTTATAGCATTTTAATATTTATATACACTGTTTATAAATACATGACTTTCATTGTTTGTATTGTGTTTGTTAATAGAAAGGGCCTCCATGAAAAAACCGATACTGCTGTATGTGCCACCCTTTTAAAATGTATTCAATAAATATATCAATAAATATATCAATAAATGAATACTTGTTAAATATTGAATACTTATTTTGAGGAGATGTCTACTTTTACAACTTAAGCAGTGTACTTCAGTAGTTGCAACAATGAAAAAAATATTGGAGAATATGTCCAAATTATTTCTTACTCACCCAAAAGAATATACGATGCATCCCTGTTGCGGTTTGTACGGAGCTGAGACACAAATATCCCAACCGCCACCTCGATATCTGCCCATTCGTCCTTTGCTCGCGCATCGTAGGTGATTAATGGTGATCAATCTGTAGATGTATTTTTCAAATGTAACTTACAATAGAATCAGAATCAGAATCACTTTATTGTCCTTTCTGTATACAAGTTATTAACATTTTGTTTAACAAAAAAAAAAGAAAAAGTAATGGATGAATATTTGAAAGGACTAGGGACCACTTTAGGACAAGACTTTGTTGTTATCAAGTGGCCCCCATGGATGGAAGAGGAATGCCTGCATGCACAGGCCTCTCAGACAGTGTGAGGGATGCTACTGCATGCTTGCATTAAATTTCACTAAAGAAAAAAAAAAAAAAAAGAACCTAAATTGTCTATAGACTTTATGAACTTGTCTTTTCTAATCTTATCTCACCTTATATAATTTCATCACATCTCAATGATGATGATTTATTCAGGCAATTTACAAAATGAAATGGATGGAAATTTGTGTAAAAATTATGTGTGCCTTTGGAAGACTTTCCTTAGACCGTCATGTCGCTTTTTGGGAGCCACCCAATAGAGATTTCATATACTTATTTACATAGTTGATATAAATTTAGTTTTATTTATTTCATTTTTAAAAAATAAGGAATTAACACAAACAAAGCATTTCTGAATGTAACAGTCAGTTAAATAGGAGTATTATTTGTTTTTGTGCATAATTTTTAAAAGTGAAAAAGCTATGGGCATAAATCTTTTCTTTTATCAAATATTCCATTAAATTTTGGTATTCGGTAGTGCACACTTTATTTTGCAAATTTATGTACTACTAAAGTTATTCTATAAATGTTTTGATTTCGAGCGTGATATATCAGTTGTGATCTACCTGCCTGCAAGTTACTTTTTGTCAAATTAAAATATTAAGATAAAATATTGTAATTTATAAAAGAAAGCAAATCTCCAGATAACAAGCTACATCGGCATGACATCGGCCAATGACGGCCATTGTTGTATGGATGTTGACCGATCTTGCTTGCTATCTGCGTATCATCTCATCTCATTTTCTCCAACTGGCAAAATCTCTCTTCAGCTTCTGCATCAGTTATCATCTCATATTTCATCACAATATCTCATCTCACATCACATCTCATCTCATATCTCATCTTATCTTACTGGTAAAATCTTTCCTCAGCTTCTGCATCAGTCATCTCCTCTATAGTCTCAGGCTTACTTCCCATTCCAAGTGCATTCGGGTCATCGGGGTCAACAAACTTTCGCAAGATGTAATTCCCATCTAGCAAAAGACCTGGAAATTGCTTGAGCACCACAACTAAAAATAAGTTATTGAAACAGTCGTAAATCATCTTTGCTTCATTGACATCAAGCTGCATGGATGTATTTCCCTGATTATGGATGAATTCTTCACCATATTTTTTCAATATTCAGCTATTTTCTTTCTTAACTCAATGATCTTTTCAAAGTAGCAATAATTATATTGGAATAGTACGCCTTTAATTAAACTTAAACTGTGTTTTGTTTGTGAAAATATAAAAGGAATGGATAGCAATAATAAGAAATACACCATAATACATAAATACATGAGGAAGGATAATGATATGAAACAATATGGAACAAAGGAACAAGAAGAATGAAGAAGAAATAATAAATAAGAAAAAATTATGAATTAAACAATTTTTTTTTTACCTATTTTTATAATAGTAAAGTGTTACATGATGAAAGCGAGTTTACACTGTTGATGATATATGGTGGTGGATTAGGGCTTTACGTCCTGTATTTCTGCACCTGATGGGCTAATTAGGACAGGCAGGGACCATGGCACAATGAAATGATGGATGAAACGGCCATCCAACATAGGCTCGACCGGGAATTGAACCCGGGACCCAGTGGTTGGACTATTGATGATATAACAATTATGGAAGAATTTATAGAAGTACCATACACATACATAGTTGTCTGTAGTAATATATAAGTAGTGAATAGTATAATAACTTGTGAATTATGAAAATAACAAAGAAGTACTATGTACAATTTACACATACACAAACAATCAGTGTCAATAGTAAGTGTGTTCTGAATGGCGCGATGTGTGTGTGTGTGTGATTAGGGCTTTACGTCCTGTAATTCTGCACCAGCTGGGCTAATTAGGACAGGCAGAGACCATGGCAATTAGATGAAGGATGAAACAGCCATCCAACTTAGGTTCGACCGGGAATCGAACCCGGGACCCAGCGGTTGAAAGCCCAGAGTGCTACCTGTTAGCAAGGCCCCCGCCCTGAATAGCGCGATAACCTAACCAATGTTATTCAGAATGTTTCCACATTAAAATACAGACC
Organism: Alitta virens; assembly: GCA_932294295.1. Lineage (NCBI taxonomy): Eukaryota > Metazoa > Annelida > Polychaeta > Phyllodocida > Nereididae > Alitta > Alitta virens. Next base: position 7,208,441 of record OW028578.1, on the reverse strand, counting down.
AAGTAGACTATAGGACTGGTGGCTTAACCAGCTCCGTTTCATCATTTCCTGCCAAAAAAGTGATCCTATCATGCCTCTCGCGTCTCTTTTCCGTTCCTACACTCAAACCCAGGCTGCGTCACTTTAAATTTGAGAGTTTCATTTCAGGGCTAAAACTATAGAACTACAGGTCCAAACCTTCACTAAGTATAATCTTTCTCTTTTACCTGTCCAGGAAGGATGTTCATTCACACTATGAACAAGAATTAAATCAGCATTTCTTCAAGTACTCGATTATTGCTCATAAACGAGCCATGCGTTTACTCAAATTCGTACATAGAACATGATGGTTCAGAATTATCGACCTTAGTTTGGGGTCTTAATCATCACTTCTGTGCCTTTTTTATGTAAATATGTAAAACTGCTAACTAAATAATAATATATACATATAAATAAAGAAAATATAATAAAAAAAAGGCATGATGTAAATTTTATAATAAAAATATTAATAACTATATACAGCACCAGGTAATGAACTAATAATAAATATATTTATCTTTGAGCACCTAGTACAATTAACACAACTGGTAATACTGATATATAATGAGCACCTATCATGGAGGTTGAAAAAAAAAAAATAATAAAAAAATAAAAAAAGCAAGACATATATGAATTAGCAAATTTTTTCATAAAATGTTAAAGAGAGTAAATGCGCCTTTCCTTCGCTATTGATGATTTTTAATTGAGCATGGTCTGCATGGTTTGGATTTCTACAGTTGGGAAACTCATGAAATACAAACATTACCTTCTTTTTTTTCAATCAAACGGACTTCTTTATACACTGAGAAAATGAATACTTTTTATAATAAGCAGTACATGTATGTACATGCGCTCATTTAAGACCCTTTGGAAGATATGACTGAATACAAATTTCCTTATGTATATTTGTGAACGAGTCTTGTGACCATTTATATTTTGCTGTCAAATTAATACAAATGATTTTCCTTTTTCATCATATCTCCTAAATTCAAAATATTTAACTTTTTAAGTATTGGCTCAGAATTTGCATTGTACTTATTATTTGCAGCATTTCTAATCGCGTTTTTTTTTGGTAATTTTTTAAAACTGTTTTATCTGGTTAGCCCAGCATAGCACTACATAAATTAAATGTGAATTAATCATGGAATCATATATCACGTTTACACAGTTTCTCGAAGATAATTCTATAACTTTGTTAAAATACAGATTGCTTTGATAGATGGATAGAGATATAGAGATAGATAGATAGATAGATAGATAGATAGATATTCTGATAGATACAACATATACAGGTTATTTGTAAATTTACATACGTATCAGAAGATCATAATTAAATTGAAAATATCTTTATATGCCCGCACATTCATAATTCAGCCATTCTATATTGCTCATCATCATATATCATCATAAAATTTGTTCTCTCTTCTTCGCTATCTCTTATTTTCTAAGCCTTGAGAATTAGTTTATTATTATTATGTTTTTTTACTATGTACTGATTAAATTATAAATCCATAGCAATATAACTGATACACAGAACCACAAGGGGGCGTGATGATAGCGTTGTTACCACAACTTAGTCACTGCCTCCTCGACCATATAGTATATAATAATTTATATATAGTTGTACCAGACAGATTTATGATGGAGAAATGGAGAGATAGAGATAGATAGATCCCAGATAGCATTCCAAATCGGCCCAGCATTGTTTCCATATAGGCCACTATCGTTGAAACATCATTTTAACATGATCGCCGACATCGCGCGGATGTTGAGACGATTTAGAATGCTATCTAAGATAGATAGATAGACAATCACTAGACAAGAAAGAATCAAATGTTGGTGATTACTTTTTTTTTAAATTCAAAATTAATTCTGAATAGTTGAAAGATGCCAAGAATCACAAACCAGACATTGTCAATAAAAAAAAAAAAAATTCATTCACACAGCTTATCTACATGAAAAAAATTACGTCATAATTGATTATTCCGAAACATGCGATCTTGCACTGATACAGCCATAATTTGAGCAATGTTTTATTTATGGGCAGCCTTTCGTCTGCAACTTAAATTGGCAATATCCAGGTCTATTCTATGCATTTATTATCTGTCTGTTTGTCTGTCTAGCTGTTTGATAGATAGATAGGTAGGTAGGTAGATAGATAGACACATAAATATATACATAGATAGATACATAGATACATAGATAGATAAATAGATAGATACATAGATATATACATAGAAACATAGATAGATACATAGATAGATTATGAGGCTGGATCTGCCCATGTAGACAGATAGATAGATAAATAGATAGATAGATGTAGGCACTTACCAGGATCAAGGTTTAGCCATAGGTGCTTGTTCTTGCTTAACCCAGACAAAACCTTCTGACTGTCCAGAGAATCATTAAGAGTGGCCTTCTTAAAGTCTTCAAACCTATCAATACAGACAATATTCACCAAATGAAAACATGCAAATGTTTCTTGATACATGTCCAACATTATACTAAGGCTAAGAATACTTAATTTATTGATTTTTTTTCCATTTTACAAGATTGTACATAAGTGATAGCATTTATAGCTTTATAGCCAATTTGGAACCTGTATTCCACACCCAGATAGCATTCCAAATCGGGCCAGAGTCGTTTCAATATAGGCCACTGTCGGCACAGAATCGTTTTGTCGTCGCAAACGTTGCGCCAACGCTGAAACTATTTAGAATGCTATCGGGGTAGGATGTCATGTGAATCCAGGATACCCATTAGCTGAATGTCTTAACCAATGGAAGCACTGGATTCATATGACGTCCTCGTTTATGAAATTGGCTGTAAAGGTAACTCCGGGAACATTTACAAAATTTACAGAGTTCTTAGTTGTATGGTTCCATTGTTATTGCCTTGGAAATTAATTAATTGATCTATCATGTTGTTCTACTGTTTGGCATGGTCAGTTTTACAAACCAGTTTAGCTGATACTCCCAGAGAGCATGTCACTCCGGCTAGATGTCCGCCCGATGTGCGTAAGTCGGACAAGCATCAGGCCGACGTAGCATGTTATCAGGGCATTGGTTAAAGCTGCTGTCAAAATTACCATTTTCTTAAACTTCATCAAATGATTAAAAATTTATTTGATCTAGGCACACTAAATATGTTTAAGCTAATGAATTTATCGAGCGTTAATTACAAAAAATAAATGATACATTGAAAGAAATCAAGACCAAAATATTGGATATACAATGGAAATTGCATCATCACCCGTTGTTGAGTATTGTGACGTCATCAATTAGTTTGTTTACATATTGGATTTTTGATGTCATGAAAAATTTAATACTTGGTGAAGTTTGATTATTTTATAGAGAGATAGCTAACCCAGCAAGGCTCTGGATGGTAGGTAATCAGTATTAAGACAGTGACGTGAATGCAATAGATTTTGGTTATGTATTATAATCCAGCTTTAATTAAACAACGGCAGGACAATAGGTACCAGACTTATTATAAAAACTCTAAGTTTTCTGATTTTACAGCCAAATTCACGGACTTGGAACCTAATCCCAGAGACTTGGAATCTCAACTCCTGCAGATGATGTCATGTGAATCCAGGACTCACATTGGTTGTGGGACTGTTTTTGGTCAGTGGGTTCTTGGTTCACATGACATCATTTGGAGTTAAGCTTTGAAGTCTATAAGATTGGTTTCCAAGTCAATTTGGCTGTAAAGAGTTAATTTTTTCCAAAAATAATAATAAAAACACATCTTTTATTTTTTTGCCAATATAATGATAAAGAGAAAAAAACATACCTTTCCATTTCCCCGGTAAGCCATATTCTTTTATAATAAAGTTCATATCTTGTTATTTCAACATTGACGATGACGAATATAAGGAAAACTGCGAGCAGCGTCGCTAAGGCAACCCCACATAGCACTTTCCGCGTCATATTTCTGCAAAAAACAAAAATATACTGATTTAGTTTTTTAAAAATACTCGTCAATAGTGTCGGATCTGCTTATAAAAGCTTATAAAAGCTTGTGTGTGTGTGTGTGTGTGTGTGTGTGTGTGTGTGTGTGTGTGAATAGGGCTTTATGTCCTGTATTTCTGCACCAGTTGGGCTAATTAGGACAGGCAGAGACCATTGCAATGAGACAAAGGATGAAACAGCCATCCAACTTAGGCTCGACCGGGAATCAAACCCGGGACCCAGCGGTTGAAAGTCCAGAGCGCTACCTCTGAGCTAGGCCCCCGCCCACATTATTAAAGCTTATAAAAGTCATTTGAAACTGTCTAAAAGTGTTTGTTATAATCAGGTATATATATATATTTATATGTATATATATATATATATATATATACTATTACAAGCAGTATGGTTTAGAAGATATGCAGCTGCTGGACCATCAAAATGTGGCTGTTCACACGCTCTAAAATGCTGTTTAACACTTGCAAGTCCTAATAGTGGATTTTACATGGAAGGTTCTCTGTAATTCCACCAGGTGGCTACGACAGAATAAAGCAATTCTATTGGCTGCAAAAGTTCCCGCTCTTGACTGTGATTGGCTGAAGCAAAGTTCATCTAGCAGCAGTTTTTGTAGCGCATTTTAATGTATATTTGACATTATCATTCAATTGATTTCTGCTTTTTTCCTGAAAAAGTTATATTTCTGGAATCAGTTAGATATGATCTTCCATGACTGAAAAGCAAAATGAGTAATTAGAGGAGAGGAAAGACTTGTGTCGACTGAATTAAAGCTGCTCAGTGAAAAGACACTATTCTCACACCTGCCTGTATCTACACTGTGTGCTGTCACTTAACAGCCCAGTGACCTAATTATGAAAATTCTTTTCTAGTTAGCCTAGTTAAACAAAATGATTGGTTAAACTATGTAGCCGATAGGCTGAGCATAGACTTAAGAAATCTTGTCTAAAAATACAAGAGAAATGGATTCAAATTGTTTTAGTTAAGGACATTTTCTGAATTGACTGCTTGTAAGAACAAGAATTGGGCATGAACATCTAATTTTTCTGTAATTTCATATTAAGATCTTTAGCACCAGCCTTTGAGAGAAATTGATTAATTTACTTTAGAGAATAAATGAGCAAAACATGTACACAATTAAGTCTCTGGCCTGTGATGTTACAACACACAGTGCCCATATCCACTTGTTTTTTCTCTCCACCTTTTGCTTCCCAACACTGTGATATACCTGACAATTTGTAATTTATTTCTAGATCTGTCATCAGTATATCATATCATAACCGGGTATCATTTCAAGTGGTAGGGTTTATGAGATAGGCAAGTGCTGGACTGTAAAAACTTGGTCATTATAGCCAGGTTCATATCATTACAAGTGGTCTGGTATAAAAGATATGTGCTGGCATGCTTCTATCAAAATGATATGGCCACAATAAAATGCTCAGTTGGATATAGAGCAGCAACCGTGCTTGATTTCTGTAAACAATCTTAGGGACATCCTTCAAAACATTTTCACTTATGTAATGTAAAATAAATATGCCAATGTCATTCACTAATAATGGTTTGGTTGGATCTCTCCAAGGAGGGCACTTGATAGCGATACTATTAATGTGTCTTAGAGTGTTCCTCCTGGCCTCTCATACAATGTAAATAGATTATATTGATTGTTTCAACTTTATTATATTATTGTCACCTGTATGAAGGCAAATAAATTCGTCTTGAGTATCAACAATTCCAATTGTACAATTGAAGGTCTTTTTCGATGGAATGTCAGTAAAAAGTGTCAGACTTTTAATAAAACTAGTTGACTGCAGTGACTGGTCACACACCTATAACTAAATTGAATAATCAGGCAGCCTTTTTGTCAATATCATAGGTGTCATTGGTTACAGTGTGTTTAAGAAATGTGACATTGGGATAATGTAAGGTCAAAGTTTTGAGGTCACATGTTGATAGTAGTCATTTCAACAGGATTTATGCCTGATTTTTATTGAAGTTGTGGACATGTCATATGGTATCAGGTCGAAACGTCCAAACCCGTAAAGTCAGATTCCCTAAACGTACGAAAAGTGCCCGAAACGTCCAAAAATATTTTTCTGCTGTTTTACGTACTTTTACACAATAGTTTGTTAAAAATTAATTTAATTTCTTTTACATACAAGTTCTGTCCATAGTTTAGCATAAGATTTGATGAGCAAGACCCTTTTATAGTGATTTTAATCAAAGTTAAAGCTGACCGCACCAATCAGACGTTTCGGAGGCCGGCTATGAAACTGCTGACTGGCCAGCGTCCCCCGCCGTCCGTCCGCCGTACCCCCGTCGATGAAATGAAAATATTGATAACTTCACATCTAGTTAACATTTCTTGACATTTGAGACAGATTCTAAATGCTCAGAATCTGAGGTATTTGCCCTGAGTAGTTGAATACCTAGTTATGTAAATTTGGTGTTCATTTCACTAATAAACACCTGATAAATAATTATAACACAATTTCTAATAAATACATTAATAATACATAAATTAAGTTTTTAGACCAGTGGTATTATAACAATTCATGAACACCACATATTCAAAGGCAGTCTAAGGAAAATATTGACTTTAAATATCCAATTGTGGTGGATTAGGGAATTAGGGAATAAATAAAAATGTGGTTACGAATTGGAAATTACGCTAACTTCAAGTTAAAATAGTTCATGTGTACATTGGCAAAATTGAAACAAAAAAAATCAAACCTTTCGGACATATTTCGGACGTTTCGGGAATCGGGTGTTATGGTTTTTGGACGTCTCGGAATATTTTCGGACGTTACAGACTCGGACGTTTCGGTTTTCGGATGTTTTGACTTGTATTCCATCATATGACACCCTGGCAGTGATAACCCCCATGATTCAATTGGATCTTCAAAATTTGGTGCAACCATATTGGATTACTTTGGGTCAAAGGTCCAAGTCAGAGATGACATTGTCATCCTATGCATCCATGAATGTTTGCTTGTAAATTAAGCTACCTATAGGGTAAAAGCCCATTGCACACAGGAATCACATATGATGGCATCACAACCCCTTCTTGTGATGCCAGCATAATGTGCTGCACACGGAGATGGACCCCATGACATAGTCACAACCCCTCACTAGCCATTATGGAGTTGCTGCAAACTAGAGTTGCTGTATTCTAGGTCAAGTCAAAACCCCTCGCATCTGATTGGCTATTAGCAGGCCAGGCCCCTGTGATCTTGGCATAAACTGCTGCACACGGGGTTTGCATCATGGAAAGTTTCTGATTTCATCATGGATTATCTAACAGTGCTAGATACCCATGATCTTGTCACAAGTCATATGTGACGCGATCATAGTCTGCTGCACACAGGAAAATTTGGTCATGAGAAGGGGTTATGACCAAATCATATGTGATCACGGCATGGAAAAACTCTCGTGTGCAATGGGTTTTATAACGAAAAAAGAAGGTCGTTAATATGGTAGACTCTAGACAGCTGTATAGATAGATAGATAGACTTTATTCAATAACATCAAAAGGGTGTACATACAAGACTGAAGTACACAAAGTCAACTGTTTTAATGCCATTGGGATAGCACACTAAAGTTCGAAAACCTATTTCCATTGTGGTCCCATCTAGATATCGTGCAAGATGACATCAAGGTGCAATAAAGGCTAGCCACAATTGAAAGTACACACAGTAATAATAATGGCAGAAGTAATGATAATTAATAGTATACACTATCATTTACTTCATTAATCGATCTATTTCTGGTTGTAGCTTCAAGCCAGCTGCTAGTCTACTTCCAGGGCCGGATTGGGTCCACCAAAGCAGCCCTGGAGATGAGGATGAGAACTGGCCCACTACAAAAATCATTTTATTTTAGTTTTTTTTTTAAGGCCAGTAGCCCACTGGGAAAACTTCCGGCTTCCCGGCTGCCCAGCCCAGGTCTGTCTACTTCCCAGCTTATAGTCGGCTTTCACCTACCACTACTGGAAAAAATATAAACCTTTTGGTAAATATAAGAAATTTATCTTATATATTATAAATATGTACGTGCAATAGACATGCATCATTTTAACAAATAACATATATGCCCAACTTAACTTATGCACCAGATGGTGCTGCAAGTACTTTTATATCTGGCTTTGGTAGCCAGCTAAAGCCAGACAGTTCGCAGGTAGCATCGTTAAGCAGAACTTGTCTGGCAAGCGAGTGCCACCTCTTAACATCTGCGATTGTGGCCTTTTATGTCTGCAACTGTTTTCAGCAAATCAGAGGCCTTCTCATGGGCAGCTGAATGTTCCCTGTCAGATTGAGAATAACATAACTCAGCTTCCAGAAATGATACAGAGCCCTTTTAAATTATGCTATATGTGCATAAATATTTTAAGTCAGATTTTGAACAGGTATTGGCCCACACACACCATAATGTATTGTGTACAGAACTGCATGTGATCGTCGTACTACACACATATGCAGTGCTACTTTATTTTTATTTTCTTAAATTATAAACAAGAGTTATTCAACAACAACATATAAAATAAATATTTTCCGCCAATCAGAATGCTGGTGTATGACTGTATGTCGTACAGCAGTAAAGTACTGCATTGGATGGCTAGAGTGTATGTTGGATGGTTGCAATGCATGTTGGATATCTGTAGTGTAGGTTGCATAGCTGCAGTGCATGTTAAATGTTGGATGGCTGCAGTGTATGTTGGATGGCTGCAGTGCAACATACACCCATGCTGGATGACAATGAAACATTCCGATTGGATTGGCTCATAGCAGCTTGAGTGAAAAATATAATCAATGCTGCTGTTTTTATTGAATAACTCTTGTATATATTTTCTATCATTTTAAAATATATTTTTCTTACTTGAAAATTTTTATTTTTATTTTTTTTTATTATCAATGATTTATTCTATTTTTACTTTATAACTCCATTATTATATCTATTTTATTTTAACTTTTGTGAGCCCGTCAGTATTCTCAGTACTTTCTAAACAATGTCATGTGACGCCGTTTCAGTCAATCACAGCTCATAAGACATTGCAGAGGTATAATAATAGATTATAGCAAAAATTAAGGTGTTATATTTAAAAATTATGCACTCTCCATCCAGTTGTATCTTGGCATTCCTCAAATTTGGACCAATTAGTTTTTTTCTTTTTGCTTTGAAAAATAATGGCAATACAGGCAAATTTGCCAGAGGCAAGCAAATTTGTCTGAAACATTTTGTAGATCATCATTCTGTCCAATTAGATTCAGTGGTAAGGAAAGATTACAGATTGTCTTATTTATGGACATTTAAAAGAAATATTGTATTCTTATGACAACACAGGCCAATATAGTGAAGAAAATCAATCAATCAATCAATCAAATCTATCTATCTCAATCTATCTATCTATCTCAATCTATCTATCTATCTCAATCTATCTATCTATCTATCTATTCGTGCTCCATATTGTTGGATTCAAATCGATACGATACGTATCATTGATAAATTCAATCGATATACGATACGTATCATCGATATGCAGTTGGAATAAAGAAACAGAATAAAATGGGTTGGGGACCACAAATATTGTGCATGATGTGGCAAACATGGTTTTGAGGCCATTTCTAGGCAGAAGTTTAAATTTCATCCAGTTTCTTAAATGTGTTTAGTTATTCATACATCATAGTCAACAATAATATCAGGTAGGTCTTGAAGAAAATGTACCATGTCCACTATCTCTAAGATTAGTTTTGTTATATAATTATTTATAAATCCAAGAACTGTGTAAAGGGGTCGTTGAAGGGGGGGGGGGGGCCCGCAGTACGCCCTACTGGGGGGCGGACGTCATTCCATGCGTCGCTGTGAATGTGATGCGTCATCGTATCGTGCAGAGACTTTTCCTGCTGCAACTGTCGAGAAGCTTGCGGTTGACATAAAGTGATGATGAGGGCCAATCCTCGTTCCATCGCGAATGTGTTGGCTCCACGTTTACTCCAGCGAAACGTACTCCACGTAGATCGTCTGTTGGTAATGGCGCATCTCTGTCCGACCTTGGACTAAACCTACAGGCGCCTTGTGTTTCTCGCCTATATCTTGGCAAGCCTTCGTAACTATCGGCTTCACGATCTCTTAACTCTCTTATATCTTAAGCCTCTCTCATATCTCTCATCTCCCTCATTTCCTTCAATTCTTTCAGGTCTCTCGCTTCTATTGGGTCTCTCGTTTCTATTGGGTCTCGTTCTCGCCCCGACATGGGGTTCTCGATGCTCTCTCTCATGTCACGAATATAGGCCTCGTAAGAAATCCTAGAGTCACCTGCAATGGAGGAACCTAAAGTATGTCCTCCCCTAAAAGCTGTCAACTCTGCCTTGTGACTTTAGGCATGAGTTCGACTGCTGAAGTATTAAGTATTCGACTTCACTCGATCTCTTCGTTTTCTCGGTTATCTCTTCGCTCGCTGCATCCAGCTTGTCTGAATCACGGGTCTTGGAATCTATTTCCCAATTTAAGCCATCCAGCTTACTTGCTGACATTTTTCTGGACCAAAGGGGCCTTGGTGGCCACGAGTCGCTCGACCACAGGCTGCACAACTTCTTGGCTTCTTCCTGGCACCTTTTTTCGTCGTTTTTGCTAAATGCGCACTGCTTCTAAGCTGGTTTCTAGCTGATTAGAGGTGTGAAGTGCAACGGAGCTCAGACATTCACTAGGAGATTAGCAGACCGGACATCTCAAGCGGCTTAGACAAGCTGTTAGGTGCCCCGAGTCCTCATGCCCTCAGTGCGTAGTGGGACGACGATGAGATTAGCTGTTTCGAAAACAAAATAGTGAAGGCGAATACTGCCCAAGCCCAGAACAGCCCCTCTTATGGGGCTTGGATATCAGCTTAGAGCTGTGATTGGCTAATGAAAGACCTACGGCGCCCGGAAGCCAAGGGAGCATAAAAGTTTAACTATATTTATTTTAATAAATTATATATAAATTCTTTGCATTAATGCAATGTATATATTAAAATGTAGCAATGCCACACAATGTAGCAAGAAATTATGGCTCCAGACATAAACAATGTCTGGAAATTCTTGCAGGTGTCGGCACTTGACTTGACCTTTCACCTGCTTTTCTTATAATTATTAATAATAATCAAAGGATTTACCTGAATCAGATCAAATCAGTCAGATCGAGAATAACATAACTCAGCTTCTAGAAATGATAGAGAGATGGGGTTTTCAGCCCTTTTAAATGATGCTATATGTGCATAACTATTTTAAGTCAGATCTTTGAACAGGTATAGGCCTACACACCATAATGTATTGTGTACAGAACTGCATGTGATCGTCGTACTACACACATATGCAGTGCTACTTTATTTTTTGTGACTAGTCCCACAGATAGCGCCGCTGTTCATTGTTTGCAGTACTTTTAAGCCAGGTGGCGTTACAGACCGCACGTTTTGATGACGTCACATCAGTCAGGCCACAGAGAAGCGTTGCTGGAATGCCATGTGCTTACTGACAAGAGGTGAAAAAATGCAGAAATTCTGAAACTTGGTAGCATGGCTGGCCAGTGTAAATCATGTGCTCAACCCAGATATCCAAGGGCCAGAACAGCAACATTTTACAGGTAAGAAGTGCCACAATAAATAAGATTTTCTGAGAAATGTCTGCCAGCTGATTAATAGTGATTATGGTAATTAACATGATACAAGCACTTGTGACTTGGCAATATTTGCATGCACCACAGCACAGGTTGTCAAGTTGTATCTTTATTTAAATATATGACACAACGTAAATACTTAATGTACTGAGCCAATTGCAGGCACCATGGTGTCGGCAGAAGTAAGTGTCAGAATGTCCTGTATTTTGTCACAATTCACTCGGTTTGCTATTAACACAATAGATAGCGGTCTTTTAATTGTCGACTTTTTTTTATCTTAGCCACCTCATGAAGTTGTTGAATATTATTGAGCTGATTACTGCAAATGCCACACTGTCAATGATGGAGACAGTGGGTTTATTTTGGCATAGAGGACCTGGCCCTCCACTCCTACTGCCTAATTACAAAAACGAATGCAAATACATCGTAAGTATTACAACATTTATTGTCATTTTAACTCATATAATATACATTGTCTCCTGTCAACTTGTGTATCAATTTACATCAATGTACAAATTCCTGGTAAATATTTACAGTAAATAATTTCTGTATTGTTTTAGGTAATTATGAACAATAATTTTAATCAATATTTAGACAACAGTAACAAATAAGTTCTTAATTTTCAGACTGAATACAAGTGTAACAAAAGAACTAAGGATTGCCAAAGAAACGAAAATTATGATGCTGGACCTGCAAGGCTTCGGGAAGACAACTTAGATGCATTACATGCATGCAACGTAAATTTCCACACTTGTCGCATCAGTAATTGGATAAACAGAAAAATCATCAAGGGACATCATCAAAGTGCAAACATCGCAATGCAAGTCAAATGAGGACTGATTAATTACCGGACAATCAGGACATTGCCATTTAATGTCTGGATTTTCTAGACTTAGCAAGACTCGCAACTGTTCAATGACCTCAAGGCAGTGCAAATGGACCCAATATTCATCACAACTATCACAGCCTACCCGGATTGGTTCGTTTATGTCAGTACCCTCAGGCTTATTACATTTTTTGCATTTGATGTCATTGTTTGTCAGAGTCGGTCTATCAGTCCTTGTGGTGGCTTTAGACTTTAATTTTCCCGTGCCCCCCTTACCTTTCCCCTTACCTTTCCCCTTACCTTTCCCCTTACCTTTCCCCTTCCATGTAGCCTTCTTTTTGTGTGTTATTGTCAGTAGGTCATGTTCAGTTGGTGTGACAGTCACAGTGTCATCAGTGTCTGCTGTCTACATAGTTATCACAGGGTTGTCAGTAAGTGTGTCTCACTTCAGTCAAATGTCTTGCCTGTCCAGTACGTCTGGATTTTCTTTTACTGCAGTCGGTGTCATTTGGTGCAAGAAGCACTTGTGCAGCAATAGGATCTTTTATAAGCCCTTGCTTAACCAAGGCATTATTGTTGATTATACATGTTATGCAAGGATTGATCCTACCACATTCACCACAGGGGTCAGAGGTCTGCATTTGTAATGGAGCATTTTCCCCAGATGAATTTTCAGAAATAAATTGACTGTCAATTGCCTCAGGGTTCAGTGGAACCAGGCCTGTTTTAGAAAATGCCTTTTTTACAACCTTAGCGTTCCATGCACTGTTGATAGAGTGTTTCAATACATATGGAAATTTAGATTTACGGACTGTATTTCCTTGTGTGATGAGACGGAGTTTGGATGCCAAATCATAAATTTCCTTTTTCAGTATAAAAAAAAGTTGGTCCAAAGGTTGCAAAAAATTTGTGGTGTTTGGTGGCAAAGTTAACATTTCTATATTATTATCACGAGCAAATTGCTGACCTCTGACCCCTAGATGACAACTTGCATTGTCTAAAATAATCAGGACCTTTTTGCCTATTTTCTTCACGTAAGGTTTAACTACAGTTAGTAGCCAAAGTAAAAATAGACAACCGTTCATGAATCCAGATTCTGAGCTGGCCACTGGTTATTCGTAGATGTTGTCATTATTTTTGAATATGATGAATGGATCAAGCATGTGTCCTGATGCTGAGGCGGTATGAACTGAAGTTATATGCTCTAATATGAACGGTTTCATTATGAAAGGGTTCTTCACACCTTTTTGGCACACCATTTTCCGTTTGAACTGTTGTTGTTTACTCCACCCAGTCTCATTCATATTTAGCAGTTGCTCTATGTTGTCAATAAAATTTACAGATTCTGACAGTGTCTTAACAAGATCAAAATAATCATCAATTGCTGCATGGCAAATCATTGTTGAGGCGCTGTTAATCAAGTTGGGTGTTCTTAAGACAAGGTTGTGGCGTTTCATGAACCTAAGAGACCATTTTTTTGGATCCTTGGGTGCCCAATTCTTATTTTCTCACGTGACAATATTTCCTATGCAAATTGTGAAATTGTCGTTGTATCTATGAAGAAACCTCTCTCTGACATGTACTTAACATAGTTTGCGAGATCACGTTCTTGTTGGCGGGTGAGAATTGACGAGCTTGATGAAAATGTTGATGATCTTTCATTTCGTACTATTGCTGCATACCTGCATGAAAGTAAATAACAATATGATACAGAGTCTCAGGTGATGATACCAGGGAGATACAGCCTCTTGCCATGTGATAACCTGTAAGTATATGCTCTGTATATATGTTGCAGTTGGCAGCTGTGATTAGAGTAATTATACCAAATCTAAAGCATATCCAATTTGGAGTTCAATAGTTCAGATATAATAATTTTGCACACTTCTTACATACTAATGTAGCTTTGCCTAATAGTTAAGACGAATCTGACATGGTCAGGTGGGAAAATTTTCAGAAATTTGTTGAATTGACATGGAATGACTCTATTCACATTTTCCACACTTTATCCACCGCTGATGATTTGTGGATTTAATTATTTAATTAATACTTGAGGGTTGACTCTGGAATGCAGAATGTTCGGCTGGCTGTCGCAATATTCAAGATCCCTTCTTTCACAAGAGAGGCTGCTGTTTTAAGGTCCTCCTTATGGTATAATGGAGCGGTTTCACCGACCCAACCATAAATTCCCAACAAAGCCAGAAAAGACAGACATAGTTGAATAGACATCTTGATATTTCACCTGGAAAGGAAAGTAAATATGGTGTCATGTATTTGGTTTTGTTCTTTGTTTCTGAATGGGGTTTCTTTTGGAATTTATAGCCGGTGTTGCATAGTAATATAGTAATAAGTAAAGAAAAATATTAATTACGGTTAGATATTTTTGTATTTCATATGTTTTGATAAATAAACTCTGGAAACTATGTTTGGTAATTATATTTTTACATGTTACAATGTGGACTGATCCTTGAAAATGCCTTTTAAAAATAATTATAAGGGCACATTTTGAGGTGGTTGTGTACCTTGTGGAGGTGGGTTGGGTTGCCATGGGTTAAATAAAACAAAAGGGGGTTTCTGGGTTTTCCCTGCCTCATCCCACACATCATACAACACATCATACATGGAGCAGCCCTGTAGTGAAACAGATGCATGGCTTTTCTTATAAACTCAATTTTAGGTAAACTTTATGATATTTCAATGAGCTTCCTGTTGAGGAATTAGCCAAGGAGCTACGTGTTTTTGCATATATATGTATGGGGCTTTTTTACTGCCAACTTTCATGATAGAACCATTTTATTTATTATAGTAAAAGGGTAACTAATACTTATTATAATAAATCTTGTTTGTGAGGTTTTAGTATTGAAATGAATTAAATACTTACTTAGCAACCGTAGCAGACGAAAGGATACTTCAGTGCAAAAATGCCAGGTGGCATCCGCGGCAGTAGCAGACGACAAAAAACGCTTAACTAATGCCATAGAGGGCGCCGCTTTTAATTCTTACGTTCAGTGCCCTCTTCAGGTTGTAAAAAAATGATGGTGAACATGCAATAATAATAATAATAGCCACACCCTACAGTGTACGTGTACACTTAATTATCAACTGTTTGAAAATATTTCCTACATGAAAGCGCCCAAAATTTTACAATTTTGAAAATATGTGTAAATATTTTAATTTATTTATACCATTAAAAAAAAAAAAAGAACAAAAAAAAAAAAACCGAACTGAATGAATCTAAAAGCCTTTCGTAAAAAAAAAAAAATACCGATTTCTAATTATAATACTGTCTGCATTATCAACATTCAAAGATGGCAATGGCAATTATGATGGTTTCTCTTCAATATTTGCCATGTCTGCTGCAATCATAGACTTTAGATGAACAAATCTGTCAGTGCTTTGTATCTATGTTAATGACAATGACCAGGAGTCTTAATGACACCCTGACAAATCAACCCTTGACAACACAGCTCCCTCGCGTAGCTATAGTAGGTCAAGTCATCAATATTCATGATGACCTGGTTCTTGCCCCGACCTCCTTGGCGTAGCTTTTGCTGATTGGTTGAGGCAGTTAAGTGGGTTGAATAAATTATAGTAACCGACTTGGGGCATGTGGGCAGTGTAGCTGCATGGGAGTATGCTTAATGAAAGAATCAAAGTTTTTTGCAAACAGGGGTGTAAGCATGTCAAACACAATCATTGGAGAGAATATATCCTATGTCAAATGTAAACTAGATGGACACAACAAAAAAACTGTTGTTTAGTCAAAAGCCATTGTTTTGTTTTTACAATTACGATGCAAATGACAAATGTACAATACATGCAATAAGAGAGTTAACTGTGTCAAACTGTGACATTTTCAATGTCTCAGAGAAGACTGATTTTCAAAACATTCCGTTCCCAATCATTTGCATTCAGATAGCGTGGGACTCGGTTTAACGGATTTCTGATTAACAAGGATAGACTGGTATGTACATCAGTAAAGAAGTCATTTGCCCAACCCTGATATACAAATGTACTCACCTTTGAAAATACATGGAGTCACTGAGACCGCCACATTCTAAATGATACAAAACTTCCGGATCTAAAAAATTCTTATCTCGTCTTGTTTTTTTCTTGTCTGGCGGTCCTGTAGCGACCTGTATCACATTAACATACATAATTGACAGGTTCAGTGAGTGTAGCCTTTTTATATCTGGAGTCTAGACCTATCACACAATAGATCTACAATTGATATGGTTTGTCAAAATGCCAGGTATTATTACGAACACTTCGTTTTTTGGGTGAAAGTATTTAGGTCAAGGACCCAGGCGGGGTAGTTTTGCAGGCTCTTTGATTCGATTGGTTGTTCAATTATGAAGAACCCGTCGTTTTTTTCTTTCATGATAATTGACTAGACTAGAGTTGTTCATCCAAGACTAGAGTCACCATATATTTGTTCTTTTCATGTATTACTGATAGTAACGAAAAGTTATGTTTCCAGCTTTACAATTAAGCTCTTAATAAGTAAAACTTGCTATCACTATCAGTTATATTTACAAATATAAACATTGCTTTCTTTATTGCAGTATTGACCTACAGTATTAACTCTGTCTTATATTCATGTATATATATGTAAGAAAAACTGGAACTGACTTGTGTTTATTAAGTAAATCTTTGGAAAAACTAGTAGATTATAGATTGTATACACTAGAGTAGTTGTACTTGGTTTTGTAATGTATGTTTTGCATGTTTGTTAATATTAATGACACATGTATCACTTCCTGATATCTAGTTTGTCAAATAAAACTATATATATATTTATTGGCACCCATATTAATCATTGTTAATCATGTTATATATAAGCACATTGTATCATCTAGGAATATTTAGAGGAATGGAAACACGGCAACTTTTATTCACTCTGTCTGACACCAGTTATCAACAATTGATAGATAACCAATTCTGCTGTCATCCACAGGGAAACCATGAGATTAACTTTTTTCCGATTTCGACAGAAAGGGTGTTATGCATGACCTACATTCGGGCGTTTTCTTGTGCTTTTTTTTAGAACGCCCCGTTGATTCAGTTCAAGGTAGTTTACATTTAGTTTGCGTTTGTCACGAAAATCAAAATCGTTTTTGCAGTCTTTAAAAGCGTTTATGAATGTGTCATGGCTTGCTTGGACAGTCAAGAGGTTTTGTTGAGGTAAGTGTATTTTTCAATGTTTACAAGACAAAAACAGACTTAAAGTTAAACAGTGAATCATAGAGTTGCATGTGCAGCAATCATGCTGCAATGGCAACATGGCTGCATGCTGCTGAACATCAAAATGATAAATTTGATGAATAGTTTATTATGTTGGTCCATATTTGTTCCATGCTATTGCTCTGTGAAAAGTTTTAGGTTTTCACTGTGAATGTCATCTCTGACAATGACCATGACTTTGTTATGTGTATTGAAATAAATCTCAGTTTTAATGCAGTGTAAAATATAATTCTGTGCTATGTGATTTGTACCTGTATTTTTTCACCTAATATCAAACATATATATATATATATATATATATATATATATATAGGCCTATGTATATTAATATTCAATGGAATACTATAAAAATAAGTTAATTTTAGGCATGGCTGATTA
Organism: Alitta virens; assembly: GCA_932294295.1. Lineage (NCBI taxonomy): Eukaryota > Metazoa > Annelida > Polychaeta > Phyllodocida > Nereididae > Alitta > Alitta virens. The sequence continues at coordinate 7,190,366 of OW028578.1, read as the reverse complement.
TAGATATTCTAAGTGGCACCTAATAGTAAATGTATAGAAAACCAAAATAATTAAATTCAATGATAAATCACCCTGTGGATTTTATTACAATACAGAAAAACTTGAGGAAGTTGACCGTTCCAAATACTTGGGACATATGTTGACTAATAAGCGAAACTTGCACAGTAAAATTACCGAATACCTTGTGACTCAGGCCAAAATAGCAATATTTGCGCTACAAGGTGACACTAAGCAGTCATTAGAATGTATAATTTCCAAACTATTTAAAAAAATGTTTGACACCTATATACTACCAATCTTAGAATAAAATAATGAAATGTGGGCTGGTGAGAATCCCATAAATGATTTAGAAAAGTTACAACTGGGATATCTTAAGAATATGTTAGGGGTAAGAAAACAAACATCAACTCTGGCTGTATATAGTGAGACAGGTAGATTTCCACTACATGTTAGACAAAAAGTAAGAATGATAAATATTGGAAAAAATTCGAGAAATTGCCAGATGATAAATTACTGAAGAGATGCCTTAATATTCAAAAAGATCTTCATACACATAGTAGAAGTAGCTGGTTTGGCAGAGTCACCAACATATTAAATACGTGTGGTATAGTCTTCGATGAAAATAGTCCCAACAATCTTCACAATATCTGCAGAACCGTTAAACTCACTCTTTACCAAAAACAGCAAGAACAAATATTTGCAGAAATTAACAATACGACACAGCAACCTAAGCTAAGAACTTACAAACACATTAAAACTGACTATAGATTAGAACCTTATCTACTTCTTAACAAGAATAGGAAACCATGCAGCTTACTGCATGGTTTCCTAGATTTAGCTAGATTTAGAATCAGTTCACATAACCTCCGTATAGAAACAGGAAGACATGAAAAGCCTAAAATACCATCTGAGGATAGAACCTGTTTAAAATGTAATCTGAATGAAGTTGAAGATGAAATACACTGTCTTGTGACCTGTCCAAGCTACTCTTTTTTTCGAGAAAATCTAAATACGATAGCAAGGAAATATATTGGTAACTATAATACACTAAACAACATGGGAAAATTTAAATGGTGTATTCCCTTCTTTTGGATTATTTTCTGATTGCTTTTATTTCTTTTTATCTTTTGTAATTGTGACATTTATGTCTTTTCTGACATCTTCCGTCAATAAAAATTATATGTATATCTAATTAGCAACATCTTTTTACTATTATAGTTATAATAGCTTATAAATAAATCAGCACTCAATACCACTTTTTAGCTATTAAGGTCCATATATTAAATTAATTCTTCAATAATAAAATCAGGTCTTCATTAATAAAAAGAAAATACCAAATTCAAGGGCTGGAATTCACAAGGACTGCCTTTCACGGATATGTCGACTTTGTGGACATGAAGCACAAAGACATCAGGATAGGGTGCCAGCATTGAAAACTACTTTGAGCTTTATTATAAATAAGGCATTCGCCTTCGATGTTTCGAAAGATGATTCTTGATATTTATCCTCTGTTTGTGTGTGATGCTTGCCGCATGAAACTGAACAGGTGATTAATGCAGAGTTGTACTACATTTTAGATATTAACGTGATGCTCATAGCAGTATGCAGTATGCAGAAATGTTTGAAGTGTGCATTATAAGGTAAGCACATTAGTTTTAGCAAACAACAAGTAGAGAGTTGGTCAAGACTATGGGGAACATGACTAAATGGTTATTTTACTGACAGCTGAATTAATTACTGACCTTTATATTATTTCAGATGGAAAACACAAAAAAGAAAGCACAAGAAAGATGCAACTTTGAATATTGAGCTGCACAACTTCAGGCCTCACTCAAGCCCCACTCAAGCCCCTGTGAAATGTGTAATGTGGCAGTTAATTTAGAAGTGCTCAAACAAAAGGCAACGAATGCCGGACTATTTAGAACTATCTAAGAATCAACGTTGACACTTTGGAAAATGAACACTGCTTCCAATGAAGTATTGTGCTATGGTACAATCACTGCTCAAGGCGACTGCTCACTGCATGTTGGACGAAACAATGTTTTCGAACACCATGGCCTCGAATATAACCTACAGTCTGCAGAGAAGGTTTTATTTGCAGTGTGAAAGACGAGCCTCGAAGAGGGAACTGAAGGCAACAGAGGAGAAGCTGATGTTACAGCTTCAGCACCAATCCACAAGTGTGTCCAAGGAGTTGTCAGAGGACTTCACAAAAAATCTCAATAGCGAGAAGTTTGAGGAGGGCAGTGTGCCAGAAATATTCTGGAGACAACAGAAGTTATTTCAGCAGAAGGATGGACGAGGTAATCGATGGCACCCTTGTGTTATAAGGCTATGTATTCCATTCACTCTAAGTCCCCTACAGCTGATGAATGCTTCTGAGAATCCGGTGTGCTTGTGCTTCCAAGCTTAAGGACCTTGTGCGACTACACCAATTTTACCAACCCCACTCCAGGCTTTAATGGCCCTCGAAGGTCCTGGGCCTCCACGCGCCAAAGGTGGAAACACTTGGGGTGAAGTCCTCTATCCTCAGTGGCTAAAACAGGACAGTGCGCATTGCACAAGCTGCTCCAGCTATCCAACGCAGACAATTATAGATTTTTTAGGGTAAGATTGATTATCTATAGTTGGTAGTAGAAACATGCTTCTGGTTTCTACTACCAACTATAGATAATCAATCTTACCCTAGAGAGCCTCTACATAGCCCACTCAGGTGCTGATGAGGCGTTAAACAATAACACTAACTAACTAACTAACCAGGCTTTAATGATGATGTGCTGCTGAGGATTGCAGATGATTGCCAGCTCGAAACTTGTGAGCAATACCAGTGCAATGCAGTGATTGCTATAGATGAACTTAAAATAAAGCAAGGCCTGGTGTTCTCATCAGAAAGTGGCATGCTACTCGGCTGGACAGACTTGGGAGACATTAACACTGAAATTTCAATGATTGTCGATGACATTGATACAGCAAACACTGCACTGGCTACCCCTCTGAATATTCCTAGGTATCATTATATTTTACAGCATTATTACTAGCATTAGATGTATAATTGACTTCCTTTGTAACTTCATATGCATACATGATAAAAAAAATGTTCCATTGATGTTTGAGGGGGGAGCTGTTAAGATTAAATAAATACCTTGGTACAATAAAACCAGGCACTTTTGACCTATGGTCCTCAATTCAAAGTTGCTTCACTTTATTCAAGGAAGACAAATGTGCCATAGGTAGGTTATTTAAGCCATTTTCCACAGCTTAAATGTACACAAACATCAGTGATGTCACTGGCAATCTTCACAAGGCTCAGAAGATTATTTGTAAAACCAGTCTTAGTAAGTATCTATAACTCTGAGTTCTGCTAATTATAGGATATGTTATGGATTGAGATTCTGATACAAAAAATATATTGCTACAATTTAAATTCCCACAATTTGACAAAATATTGCACTTTAACTTGGCAGGCCATATAATATCATAATATTAATTTTTTTATATATATGTTTTTTTTATGAAAGATAAATTAACTTGCAGTTACAGTAAATAGATTATTATTATTCCCATTTATACTAATATGTACATAATTATATTCCTTAAAAAAATTTGACAAAATATTGCACCTTAACTTGGCAGGCCATATAATATCATAATATTAATTTATTATATATATTTTTTTAGTTAACTTGCAGTAACAGTAAATAGATTATTATTATACCCATTTATACTAATATGTACATAATTATATTCCTAAAAAAAATCTTAACCATAGAATGACGACTCCCCCCAAAACAACGTTTTACAAGCAAGTCAGTGGTTTATCGTTATTCTATCGGTAAGCCCAAACAAATGTCATTATATATAAGTCATTAATTAATCATAATGACTAATTTCTTAGTAAAAAATAGCCACTTTGTCTTAAGAGTTGGTTAAATAGTGACATTGAAATGCTGACATCCCACTTAGAAATATATGATTATACTTTCACTCATACAGCTAAACGGCGGTCTTGCAATATATAAAAAAAATGGATATGAATATGAAATTAAATACGCGCAATGTGCACATTTTCAAATATATGGGAACATCAATTCATTGAAGTGAAACTCAAAAAGATAATCTTTTAATTACTAATTGGTAACATTTACAGACGACCTCGGTATACTGTCAATGATTATCAGACTTTCACAGATTAATTTAATGACCTATTACAAATGGTATAGGCAGACATGGACATCATGTAATAATACTTGGTGACTTCAACATAGGTTTAATTAAAGTTCAAGAAAATGTAATGATCAACACTTTTGACAGCGTTACAGCCAATTGCTTTATTACCAAAATCACTCTCCTTACTAGAAATTGTGCTACCCCAATTAATAATGCGTTTAGTAAACTCATAACTCGATTAATACAACATCCGGTATCTTAACTGACATATATCTGACCATCAGGCTTATTTTTCTTTCACTTGACTATTTAAAACAAACATTAAAAACACACAGACTTGTCAAAATAACAACAAATGATGCAGACTAGCTATATAATTTATAAAAGATATCTTATATCTGCTAATATTTACCAAAATATGAATAAAGATGACTTTGCTGATCCAAATAGAAATTATGAAATGCTGCTAGATACAATATGTCAATTAAAATGCCATCATCTGCCAATAAAAAAATAATAAAGTAGATAAAAATTAATATAAAAAAAATTAAATGTATAATCAACTCCATACATTTCAGAAAAAAATTATATAAACAAATGAAATCCACACCAAGATGCTCAGATACTTATGCTGTACTTTCTCAAAATTAAAAAACCCCACAAGTGTATGATTATTTAGCCAATTTAAAAAGGATGTAAAGAATACCATAAAATAAATTATTAACAGTAAAATGAACATCTTTGTATAAGAGGGAATAATAACACAGATAAAGAGGAAATAGTAAATGGTTTTAACCGATACTTTATTGACATCGGACCCCAACTTGCTTCTAATATAAATACTCCACAGGACAAGCTGCATTGTCACTCAACATGACAGTGACCAAAATCGATTGCATTAATTTCATGGTCTTCTAAAAAACTGATTTAATGCCATGAGGGCCTTGCTAGGTTCACTATATCTCCATAAAATTAATAAACATACTCTATCATTTAATTTTTCATGCCAAAATTGCCGATTTGTCTACATAGCAAGTGCTTTTATGGCCAATAAAATGAAAACGAGGCATAAACGAACGTAATTAGCGTCGTCGGTTCGTAATGTATTTTATTATTCTGTGCCTTCAATTTTCGTCTGTCAAAACATGTGTAGGTGTTTCGCTTTTTGCATGAATTGAAACAACTTTGACCTCAATTTTTCATAAAATGACTGTGAAATCACGAATCGGCGACGCCCTCCATCACGTTGCAATGAATAATTAGCTAAAATGTAAACAAAGTCAATGTAATAAATTCCGGCAATAATTTCTAATTAAGTACAATCTAGACTGTTTGGGTTATCGAATTCATCAGTAAGAAGTATTTTCTTTCATTTGGATAGCTTTTTTGTTGATGCAAAAACCGTCGGACCATGCAGCTTTAAGCTACTCTTGAACCTTCAATGCAAACCCAATTCAGGTTTAGTAAAATTGCTGGAAAAAACTGTTACAGATACCATGAATAAATTAAAGCCAAAAACCAGCTGTGGCTGTGATGGAATCTAAGTAAAATTTCTTAAATTTATCTGTATAGTGCCACAAGCAAATCAATGTCTTAATACTGGAATATTTCCTGATATATTAAAGGAGCCAGAGTTAACCCAACACATAATAAAGGTGATAGAGCACTAGTTGAAAACTACCGTCCAATCTCCATATTACCAGCTATATCAAAATTATTTGAAAAAGTGACATACAATCAATTGCAACAATATCTTAGCCAAAATAATATTCTATATCCTGGACAATATGGTTTTCGTGAAAATCATTCAACAGAATATGCTTCTTTGGAGTTATTTAATAGGCTTATAACATCAATAGAAATAATGAAATTCTTTGTAAATGCCTTTGACACACTAAATCATCAAATTCTTCTATCTAAACTTAAACATTATGGAATTATAGGCACCTCGCTCGACTTGTTAAAAAGTTATTTAACTAATCGTAAACAATATGTTGAAATGGATAAGTTACTACAGGAGTCCCTCAAGGGTCCATACTTGGACCCGTGTTTTTCATGATATATATTAATGACATATCCCATGTTTTTCATATGTTTAAGCCAGTTATCTACGCTGATGACACAACACTATATACAATCCTATCTGTCCACAGTAATAATGGTTATCGGTAAAATTCACATATGGCTAAAATTAAATAAACTATCACTAAATATACAAATCTTAAGATTGATAATATTGATATCGAAATGTAGAACATTTTGACTTTCTTGGAATTGTTTTTCAAAGACATCTCAGTTGGAATTGCCACATTAGCAAATTTACAAAAACTATTAGCAAGGTCATTGGAATTTTAAGGAGACTGAAACACATTTTGCCAGGTAATATCTTACTCATAATATACAGCTCACTTGTATAATCACATAGCAATTATGGGATTCTTATCTGGGGATACACCCTCGCACACCAAGCCTTGGCAACCGTCTCCACAACTTGCTCAGCTTGCCCTCTCCACTGGCTTCACTATGTGCATCAACTCATGCATATTTATGAGAATGACCTTGGTGACCTGCCCTGTTTTGTCTTAGCCAATAGCAAGCTAACCCCCTCAGTAATGGCAAAGTGAAACTAGGTCTAATTTCTCCAAGCTTATGACTTTTGTTTAGTCAATAACAATAAAGTTGGTTTTTTACCATTTCTTGTATGATGATAAACATCAATCATGGACATAATACGTCTATGTGTATCAATTATATTATTATATTCATTAAAAGTAAGTAAATATTTCAACATGACCATAGCTTTCTTTTTTTGTCGACAATGAACAGCTTATCAACATGTTATTTATAGAGCTATATATTTTGTCATATTTAGCATTTACATAACTGCCATAGCTTGCATATACATGCACATTATTCTCATGATTGATCTGTATAATGTACTTTCTGACATATACACGCATGCGTGAATGTAGTATTGCTCGCACGCGCAATTCGTGTATATGTAACTTATGTAATACCACACACACGTGTTTATACAACAACGCACAGTATAACAGTGGAAGGACGCGCCAACGCGCAGATCTCCTGCATGGTGCGTGTTTACTTAATTGCCACAAGTGGAGCTATATGCAACAACTAGCATAATATATATTATGTGTAATAGATTAGGTGCATTTACGAGCATATTTAATGTGCGTCAATGTGACATAACCCACACCTGCAAGCCTGTTTGTGTAATAACCATTTCCAATGGTAACTTAATGAACTTATTAAAACCTCATGACTATGAAAAATTTGCAACATAAAATTTAAAACATTTTTATTTCATACATGCTAAAATGAGTATGTACAGATGAGAAAAAAAATAAATATCTTAATTATTTCTCTCAAACAAATTACAACATGTTATTTCATTTCACTACCCAGTGATACATTATTTAATGGCATAAATTTACTCTCGTGAAAGTGTCATATATTACATAGCTGTAAAAACGAGCATGCGTGTAAGTGTGCTTTGATGCACCTGCAAAAACTCGCAGATGCGGGTATGAGTGAAATCATACACCAGGCAAAAAAATTACAGGTGGTATATCACTCACACTAACGAATGTGCGTACTTATATGTACACGGGTGCCAGTTATGTTACATACACAAGTGTTAGGGAGTGCACATACCCGAATGTTGTGCGAGTAAAAACATATCCACGAGCGAGAAATTGCATATACACGAACGTGCGTGGATTGCAAAAACGAGCAAAATATATATACGCATTAATAATATCAATCAGTTCAAAGAATTAGTATGATAAATGCATGGCATACTATACAAGATAATTAAATTAGATAAGTTTTCATATCAGTCAGTACACTCACAAAGTTATGTAATAAGGTAATTGATTTTAGCAGGCACAGTTTTCTATAAAGTTATTTCAGTTTTGCTCTGTCAAGTTAAGAGCTGGACATTACTGAGTTTACAAGTCTGTACTTGTTGCTCCCATATTCGAACATTTCCAGACCACATCTGATTGGCTGCCATAAATGGTGTGAAAGAAATGTCACATATATTGGTGCTTGGGCCTCCTCTAAGCAAGCCCTATGAGATTGGCTGAGCAGTGAACTAGGTCAAAAGTGAAATATTGAAACTTCAGGGGCAGATTCCCAGGGTACTGGCGAGGGTGCTGGGGATATGACTCAAACCAGTACCCCATTATGGGGTACTGTTCAAACAGTATATTGAAAAATTTGGTCAGACTTATAACTATATGTAAATACAATGAACACTCGGAACCTCTCTTCAAAAAGCTCTCTACACTTAATATAAAAGACATTCTACATTTACGCTTATTAAAATTGCACTATAAACTTGTGCATAACACATTACCACCCTTAAGGGCCCTTCACACATAGCCGGACCAGACGCCGGATTGTCCAGGAGTATAGCTCCGACAAACTCCGGTAATAGCGTATAGACCTATTGTTCATTTCCGGCATTGTCCGTCATTGTCCGGGGCGATCCGGGACCACCGTGGGACTCCGGGACAAAAAATTAAACATGTTCAATTTTTCATGCCGGAGGTCCCGGAGTATTTAATCCGTGTTGATCTGTGTAGACTCCCAGTAGACTCCGCCCATCTCCGGGAATCTCCGTATTGACTCAGGCATACTTCGTGGTATTTCCGGCCACGTCCGGCGTCAACTGGGCATTAATAATTCGCCGCCATTAACGCCAGAGAGTACAAGGACCAACACAGTTCCACACAAATAAACACGGTGTAAAGACCGGTTATATCCTTGAAAGCACCGTGTAAAATCCGGTTCACTCCGAAAATCGAAATCGAAATCATTTTGTACTACATAGAGTAAAGTATGAAGCCTCTGCAAAGTGTCTCCACATATGAAATACACAGGTGAATGAGGAGGTATACAGTAAGGTAAATAGTAATTAGTGAGGTAAATTACCCAGTGAACCATTTGCAGTCTTTCAAACGTTTTGAAGACTTCTCATCCTAGTATGTGACTCAAACGTCTGCATCACCCAAAAAGTGTTACAATTTTGAAACGTGCTTTTACTATTGTTCTGGTCAGGACGTCCAGAAGACGTGACACACGTGTCTCAGTACTAATATGTGGTCTAGACATTCTTGTTTCAATTGCAGAACGTTTTAACCATGTGTCTGAAACGTTTTTGCAAGTACACATGTTAATAATGAGGTACAGTGAGGTGAATGGTATACAGTGAGGTAAATTAGGAGGTATACAATGAGGCATGTATGAGGTAAATTGGGAGGTATACAATGAGGCATGTATGAGGTAAATTGGGAGGTATACAGTAATGTTAAAAAAACATGCAATCGCTTCTCATAACCATGTTGGCAATAAGACGACGAAAAAAGGCTGTTTTCTTGTGAACAAAACATAACTCACCTGATTTTGAGACTCATGTAATACTAATGAAGCTGTTTTAGTACAATGCTGTATATTGTAGCACACAGACTTCCTTTTGCTAAAAATTGATGAATGGTGTATAAAACACGTAAATATGGTGGTCCAGTCCAAAGAATAGTATATTTAGATGAACCAGCGGCAGTTCCAGTGAGGAGGGGTCTAAAAAAAGGTACAACGAGTCATCGTCATTATTGAAACAGTTACGGGCTTCACCATGTTTTTTTAGTCTTAAATACTCCTAACTGATGCTTCATAGTTTGAAATGCTATTTTTGCAAAATGAAACCAACCCTCGAGGTCAACAATGCCTTTATCTAAAGAACTGTACAGTAAAGATTGTTACATGGCAGTCAAATAGCATTCTAAAGGTATTATAAAATTGGAACGAAACAATTTTATCCTGATGATGCTATGTCATTTTTATTTTCATTAGATTAGAATACGTTCTAATTACCAGCAATTATTCATTGGGGCAGGTCAATCTTGATGTTGTTGATAAATACGCAGCATGTTTGATGTTATGCAAGCTATCACCATAAATAAATGTGTGACGTTCCATGACGTATGTTCAGATGAATTGGACTCATCAGATTTTCTACATTTTTATTGTTACTTTGCTGTGTAATGCATTGATGCATAGAGGTAGATACGAGAACAGCTTGATTTATGCATTGTAATAGTCAATTCCTTAATTCTAAGTACATGACCTTGACCTCACAGTCAAGGTCATCTGCGATCTTGGCCTTTAACCCAGAGTCACCAAATTGTTTGCTAAGTTGGTAAACTACTGCAGTGCGCATGTCACAACTTCACTAAAAAAATCACTGAGCACCATTCAATACTGATGCAGTAACTCTCTTTGGCATGATGCAATGAAAAATTACAGTTGAGGTGAAAAATAAGACTGGGAGATTATGGATAACATGCCACGAATTGTGTTAGCAGGCTCCCAACTTGCTTGGAATTATTCAGTTAAACATCTGGGAAATTACCTGTGTTCTGATTTAAGTGAATCAAAAGAAATATTAGCAAAAAAAGGGGACCTTGTTGGTCGCCTCAATACTCTGATTGCAAATATGGGAAAAGCCCCTGAAGCGGTACTGGCTCAAATATTTCAAGTACAATGCTGCCACTTTTATGGGTGTCAGGCTTGGGACCTGAGCGACTCTCATGTGAAGCTCTTTTATTCTGCCTGGAATCGGTCAGTACGGAGACTCTTGGGACTGCACTACAGGACACACACTCGCTTTCTGGCACCCCTGTCTGGACTATCAAATGGACAACATCAGGTGTTTAAACGCACCATTTCCATGATTGCCAAAATGGTTGAAAGTGAAAATAAACTAGTAAAATCCATTGCAAATATGGCTCTGAACTCGTGTCACAGCATAATTCAGAGAAACCTGAGGTTAATAGCGAAAGAAACTGGAAGGAGTGTGGCAGATATCCTGTCCCTAAGGGAATTTAACATTTTAAAATATGACTGTTCTACTGAAGACCTCACTGTCATTGAAGCTATAAAAGAACTCCGCAGATGTGATATAGATGTCTTAGATCAGAATGAAAGAAATGAACTGTTGATATTTCTGTCTATTTATTAATTTGATGTCTTTTTTTTCATAAATACATTATAATAAGTTAAATATTTCATAACCTGTACACCATTTCATGTGTGTGAATAAATATGTATATATATATTAGGAGTGCACTGCAGTATTAATCCTATTGACAAGTGCAAAACACACGAATTTAAATGTGTAGATATTGATCCGAGATTAGAATTACATGGTATGACATTAATTTATGGTTAATGGTGATTATTTTGCGGTAAGAAATTATAGTTGTAACTCAAATTACTGGATAAACTCCGGAAACCTTTTTTTAGTGTTGGTCAGTAACTTCATCTTTACAGTAATAATTGGCCTTTTTACGTCTTCTTTGGGGTGTTCATTAATTAGATGAATCAAAGCAAAAGACATTAACATTGTAATGGCTTCAGATGTCCAGGAATATTGGCAGACTCACCGGAAGCGTATTCTGTACCGTGCCAAAATACAGACAAAAGGCAATAAAACACTGTATGATTCGTCAGCTCGCAACCAGTGCATATAGATTATGTCTCTACTATATTTATAGTAGCCTATGCTATAAATATGATTTTTGTTTCTGGTAAAGATCATATAAATCAGTTTTGTGTTCTTTTTAGCATCATTTATTTTTTGACCTTTCGTAAAGACCTGATTGATATGATGAGTTGGTTGTTTTGTAATTTTACTTGAGCAGCAGGTGGCCTAATGGTTAATCATCCACCAATGCTGCATTGTCCAGCTTTGTCGAAGATCCCGGGTTTGATTCCCAGCCCGGGCACTTTTCATGAACTACATCCCAGTTGGTTGTTTCAAGATTCAGATGTGAATTCTCACAAATTATGCATCACAATACAATTCTCATTAGGTCATTGATGGTTGTCATCAACATTTGATCAAATATAAATTCTACAATATAATGGCATGAGACGTTAAATTGGAGGTGCCTTGTACTGGGGGTCTACAATGTATGCTGAGGCAAGTACAAGACCCACCCATGGGGTTTATGTGTAACATGGTGTGGACTCCAAGTGTTATCATCTCATTAAATCTATCTCTGGCAACTGGTCATAGAGACATAGAATCTTGACGAGGTGGCCCTTGGCAAGTGATGGTCACTCCACAGTTCCTCCTCACTTGTTTGTTTGTATGATTATGCTTATCGAGCTGGTACAAATTAAAGATAGAAAATTTACAATAATACATTGTGATGTTGAGATAATAATTACATGTGTATTAAAATTATATTGAAATTTTAATGAAACGAAGTTAAATAAAGTTATTGTTATGCTATAAAATGGAAGTTGAAAGCAAAATTTTGATAATTTGGAATAATATCTGGAAATAGTGTATTTTTAAAATTACGCTTGTTGATAATTTATGTATATAAGATGATTCTTTATGGTTCTACTACATGCCTCCAATGAAACTTTCTCTTTTTTTTTTAGCCCTCTTTGCGATTTTAACTTCGTTATCTTTCTTGTATTTGGATTATTGTTATCAGCTAATTCTTGGAAATAGTTCTCATATATGGGCAGCAATATTTTCGTTTTATTTTGGTTTACTATTTAAGCCATGTTAAAGGCATGATGATCTTTGGGTGTATATCAATTTCAATTTACAAGTAAATCTGAATCAGAATCCTATTTTTCATGTGAACAGTTTGACAACATTTCTTAGAGACTGGGGGCAGGGGCCTAGCTCAGAGATAGCGCTCTGGGCTCCCAACCGCTGGGTCCCGGGTTCTATAGGGTTCAATTCCCGGTTGAGCCTAAGTTGGATGGCTGTTTCATCCTTCATCTCATTGTCATGGTCCCTGCCTGTCCTAATTAGCCCAATTGGTGCAGAAATACAGGACGTAAAGCCCTAATCACCCACCCACAAAATCTTAGAGACTGGATGTATGGGCCACAGAAACGAATGACACCTCAATCAGCTCCTTTCACGGATTGCAATGTACAATGTATGTAATTCCTATCACTCTTTAAAACAAAGTGTAGGTCAACACTATTTGTGGAGGAGACCCTATGGAAAAAAACAAATGGCATTGTGACGTCTTGTACAGTCAACCCTCATTTATCCGGGCCTCACTTATGCGGTTCCCTCACTATCCACACACGTTTAGCTGGGAACAGACCTACTTAGTGTATTTACCCCTCAATTTACCGGTTCCCTCAGCTTCCACAACCGCACAGCCATTCTGGGTGCAAAAGTGGGGATTGCATTACTTCCGGGTTCAAGGTCACATGAGAATGTAAAATGTCCCTTTTGTAGGGGACAGGGTTCCTAGCTGTACCGAGATATTTTCCAGTTAGTTCTCTAGGGACCAGCTCCATGTACCATAAGGTCTAACCACTGGGCGCGGTTTCAATTCCCGGTCCTATGTTGGATGGCTGTTTCAACCATCTCATTGCCATGGTTCCTACCTGTCCTAATTAGCCCATCAGGCGGATAAAGCCCTAATCCACCCACCCACCTCCACCCACCCACCATGTACCATAAGGTGGGTGGGTGAGGCAGGCTTTTACATCCCATATTTTTTACCTGATCAGGACAGTCAGGTGCCAAGGCAATGAGGCCATGTACCATGATCATCACTAGATAATATTTAGTGCCTAGATATTTCCCAGTTACTTGTTTGGTAGTGCTTAGATATTTCCTAGTTAGTTCTGCAGCAGTTCTCACAAGGTGCTGGTTAGTTCCTACTTAGTCACTAGATATTCAACTAGCATAATAATGTGATGAAAATAGAATGTAACAAAAGTGTCTCACCTCATTGTGATTGGAAAATGTGATGAGCTTACATTTACTATTGCTTCATACACATGACCTGCTGATATTCTGACAAGTCATTCAACTTCAAGGAATCTCAGCCATCAAACAAGTCCATTACTATAAGTGGCTATGTACCTCACTGATTTACATGTAATTTGACAATAACATGAATTCTATTGACATGCTTTTATGCGTCATGATTAACAACATCAGTGATAACAGTCATGTCAATACAGACCTTGCAAACCCATTACCATTAATTACTTTAAACTGATAGTCAATACTAAAAAATGAATGCCTCGCACAGCTGGGACGATAGTCCGCAAAGTGCTATTTAGTGGTTAGAATGAATTAATTTTACCGACATACCCAGGACACTATGGACCTATTGGTCATATGTTACGACATATACAGGCACATGCACATAATGGGGCAACACTTGTCCATTGCTGCCTGTCAGTAAAAAGTGTTCTTCCCCTGTAAAATGAAAATTAACAAAAACCCTTTTTATGGCCTCTGTTCAGCCTTGCAGAGATATATGTCTACATGAATCTGCACTCCTCCCATCTACCTAAAACAAGGCCTCTGTAGAAATATGCCCTCCCCTACTTGATAAAATATATTTTGGTGCTACGCTCCTCATGAAATAAATATTAGGCATAATGCCTGTCGAACGAGTTGAAACTCCTTTTAACTGTAAAAATTATGGTTTATCACATTCTAGCCTTTTCTGGTCCAGTAGGCCACAGCTGTTCATTTATGCAGTGCACAAAACTACACACAACTGGAAAATAACTATACTATATGACTTCCCCGTTAATGGCACAGGTAGCAATTCAGTGAATTGAATTACACCTGTCCTACCAGGCACCAGCCATAATAATAAATGTCCAGATCTGGCACAAACACTATTGATAGGCGAGACTAAAAAAGTATGATGAATGTGAATGTGTTATTTGATCGGTCCACTACCTGTTATTTGATTATGCTGCCTGGGCCACTCACAATAATTTTTATTTTTAATGAGATTTGTTCACTCCCTTATCTTCTAATTGCAATTCAACAATGTTCTAAGTTGATAATTGTGCTGTCTGGCCCTGGCAACAGTGTTACCTGTTCCGGGCAGTATGACAGGTGCTAGTGGCAAGCTCTGTGAGGAAAGACTCAAATTTTTATTGGTGATTTGAATTTCTGACCAGTTTAGATCATGGTTGGACGCAATTTTATGTAGAAAATTTCAAGTGAGTTATGGAATAAAAGGTACTTCTGGATAGCCCAAAATGCTTCTTTTTTTAACTAAATTTATTGAAAACTTTATCGGGGGAGTATGCCTCCACCCTACTATGTCACCCCTCAGTGCCCCTCCCCCTTAATATTTTCAAAATTGGCGATTTATGAGGAATAATCAATTACATATATATAATACCAGAAATTCCACAAACTTCCAAATGCCTTTAGTAAAACATTCATTTGCAAAAAACAATATTCATAAGATTCTATCCATATTAAACGATTCACTTTATGAAATAATCGATAAAATAAATACACATAGCTTCAGTGGTTTTTCCCCGTTATGTTAAGCAATTCTACCTGACCTCCTATTCCAATGCATGCAATATTAGCATCATGTAACGTTTGTCACAGTTAAGCATCATCCTCACCCCGTTCTACTTCTATTATAATTCTAAACTTATTGACACATTTGATGTTATTTGCTAATTCTATACGTTTATGATATAATGTAAAATAATACTAATATGTAAAAATTATTTGGGTTGCCCTTGATAGCGGAAGTCAACTGTCTCCTTGACCATATAGTGTATGATAATTTATATAGTTGTACCATCAGACAGATTTATTTATGTAAATGTATGGTCTAAATAAAATACTCTTGAGTCTTGAGACTTATAGGGCAATCCCTATTTCTATAACTGTTTAGTTCGTAGGTAAAAAAAAAATAAATCTGAATCTGAATCTAACCCCAGTGGCTAACGCAGTTCTCTGGCCACCCCACACAATGCACACTCCAGTTGTTCCTGTCTGGCTATTTCATACTTAGCATGGACATGAATGATCTTTTCAGGTTAACACGTCATTAAATATAATATTGCTCACCAATAACTGTATCAACATAACAGATTTTGTGCATTTCACCCACAAATATTTATTTTTTGTGTGTGCAAGACTTCTGAAACTATGGCCACAACTATGTGCAGTTTTCTCCATAGTTTGGCAAGCTTTGGAGCATCAGAAAGCATGTCATGTAGGACGAGTGTCAATATTGCAAGATACGGCATGGTATAGCAAAAGTTGTCCAGCTTAATCAAGGCTCAATTTGACGGAATAAATACCAAAGAAATTGAAATAACAGGAATTGTTGTACCTCCCAGGAAGTGGACAGGGGTGGGGCCTAGCTCAGTGGTAGTGCGCTGGGCTTCCAACCACTGGGTCCTGGGTTCAATTCCTGGTCGAGCCAAAGTTGGATGGCTGTTTCATCCTTTATCTCATTGCTATTGTCCATGCCTGTCCTAATTGGCCCATCAGATGCAGAAATACAGAACTTAATTCCCACATCCAACCAACTAACCAACCCACCCAAACCCACAGAGTTGACAGAGACCAAGGCTGGTGTTACAAGTGAAATGATCAAATGAACACAACCTACCTTAACATTCTTCCTCAATGCATCACATATCCTATAGATATCACATGGCATCTGTATTTTAGCTATGCTGCATGAATATTGATTTCAGTTTTGATAAATACGCACGTGTCTATACTAAAGCAATCCTGGTGACCTCATGGGCTCATGCAGTAAACACAATAATTAGATGTCTGTGCTATAATACATACGATACAATACAAAACGATACGAAAATCTTTGTTGACAAGTCCAATATATACAACTAAGAAATATAGAAAATCACAATATATGGATCCAGCCCAAGTGGGCTTATTTGTCATTACAAATCAATTGAACTTAAGCGGATAATGTAAGCATGAAGTGTAAAAATAATGAAAATAAAAAAAATCGAATTATCGTATAACATACTTCTTCTAATTTAGTAAGATCGAAATACAAATCTACTGGGTTTCAATTGTTCGTTAATCATTAAATAAGTAAATTTGTCTTAAAAACTTAAACCATGAAAATTTGGATTGACAGATAATATACTATCATAAAATTCATTTCTGGTTTCATTATACAGTTCACATTTACAAATAAAGGGCAACTTATCTTCTATTTCATTCAGATTACAAACCTCACAAATACAACTGATTACAGCAACAAGCTAATAGCTACACAGGTGCATTGTAGATTGAATTGCTTTGAATTTTCTCAATGCTTCTGAAAAACATCCCTTACCTGCACTTCGAATGATATTGATATTTGAATTGAAGCGTTGTTACCTACCTGCACATTTTTTCTTCAGTGCTTATCCTTGATATCATCTGGATTTCTATAATTTGTATCATCCATAAATATTGATTTCAATGTGCATGTACAAGCACAAGTCTAGACTGAAGTAACAGCTGATGTAAGTCCAGGTGACCTCATACGGTAGATAAAATGATTAGATGTGTGTGCTATACAGCGAGCAAGGAGCTTAATGGCAATTTTCTCAAGTTTATTTGACTAGCTGCCAGAGGCACACTTAATGATGTAATTAAGATAAAGAATATTAATTTTTGTCAGTTGTCATATAAGATATGATACAACAGATTATGCGTAAAAACAAAATGCATAGGCAAGAAAAAGATTAAAATATATTGAGCATGACAAGATAAAATACATAAGAAAAGAAATAGGATGAAAAGATGATAGCATTCCAAATATGGACAATGTCAGCACATTGTCTGCAATGTTCGTACAATGATATCCTGACGGCAGCCAATATTGAATGATGTTGTCCCGATTCGCAATACTATCCGGGATTTAATTTAGACCAACTGCATTTTTTTACTTTTACAATATATTTGACCTCACCATTTAGGCAAGTGTATGGGTGCAACACCTACATTAACCGATCCTATATTGGGCGGGGGCCTAGCTCAGAGGTAGCGCTCTGGGCTTCCAACTGCTGGGTCCCGGGTTCGATTACCGGTCGAGCCTAAGTTGGATGGCTGTTTCATCCTTCGTCTCATTGCCATGGTCTCTACCTGTTCTAATTAGCCCAACTGGTGCAGAAATACAGGACGTAAAGCCCCAATCACCCACCCACCCACCGATTGTATACTAGTTAATGCTTAAGATGGCAAACTATTGAGAAAAGAATCAATTATTTCATTAGTATAACAATGTACAAATGTATCCATGGTACTGCACCTGCTTATTTATGTAATTCAGTGGGTATGGCATGTGATACTAATGAGAGAAACACCCGTAGGGGTGATACTATGCAAGTTGATGTTCTGGTATGTAGAACACATTTTTTTTAAAAGGTCTTTTATTTATAAAGGATCCACAACATTTCAAGTGTGACCTTAGGTCTTTCTTAAGGGCCAACACTGCCAATTTTTAACATGCATTTTCTTTTTACTCGTTTTACATTAACTAGTATCAAAGCTGTTGCAATGCAAATGTACAAAATTAAAAATCATAATGCTCCTATCTACATTCAAGAACTATTTAATGCTAGGCTGACTAATTATGATATGCGTGACAACGATAAATTTACCTTACCTAGCTTTAATTCTATTTCTTACGGTAAGAAAAGCTTTAGGTACTACGGTGCAAAGTTATGGAACAATATCCCTTTAGAAATTAAACAAAATGTCTCACTCGACACCTTCAAAAACAGCTTATCCAGATGGCTGGAGTCCCTAGATAATGTCAATGCTTTAGAATTTCTGTGATTGTTGATTTTACTCAACTTATATGTATAATTTATTGTGTGATATTACTCATTATAACTACTGTATTACTGGTTTTGCCATAAATGTGCTATCGGAATTATTCATTATGATTAGAAAACTGCTGGTGCTAGGTAACACTGTACCTTAAGGATGCTCTGAATGTTTTTATATGTTTTTTTTTTTTTTTTTACTTTTATTTTCTAATAACAATTTGCTTTAGTTAGTATTTTAGTGATACATTTTATAATTGTAAACTGTCGTACAGAAGCTTACGCTTGGGCACTCAAGATTTATTCTTGCTGTTGTTACTTGATTGAATACGACTTGAAATAAAATTTACCTACCTACATGTTTTTATACTGGGCCATATGAAAAACTCCTTGGAGATTATGTAACCCATTGGAAATATATTAATAAATAAATACTGCACCATTCAACTTGCCAAATGTTGTGAGAGCTGATTTTTCAAATGGTACAACTTTTCTATTCATAAATAAATGAACCAGTGCCTGAGTGAGTTTACAGTTACTCCATAGGCGTGCAAGCGGATGCCTAATCTTCCGCATTGGTGAGCAGAAAAATAGCTACTTCCAGAACCAAAGCCGGGTAGAGCGCCATAGTAATGAATAGGGCTGGTTAGAACAAAGGTGGATTACTCGTTGAATAATGCATAAAAACAAATAATTTCAACTGTCATGGCACAAGGAAGTCCTAAACTACACCCGAAAATCACAAATAAACCAAAATACTGGCTAGATTTTTAGTGAATGGCCAGTGGAAAAATGTAAACAAACGGCCGTCTCTGACCTCGCCCATAAGCTCTGTGATTTGAAGGAAATTCTGGCTTATTTCCCTCTGACAACAAATGAAACATACTCAGGCATGTTTGTTTTAACTATTTTGGTGTGTATCACTAAATTTTCGTAGTAAGTCCATTATTAACGCATTCCTATTCCACGCCATTGCACTATGATGGGTGCTTGGTACCAAAGCTGCTGCTGATGCGCGAGTCTACGCATGTACGAATAGCATCAAATTCGTAACTTGCACGCCCTATTAAAAATGGCCTGTCAAATTGGACCTAGACAAAGCCAGACAACTTCTACTACATGACGCTTCCTGCTACTTAACAGAGTTGTCTGGCTACTCAAAGCCAAATCTAAAATTGCTGATAAACCTAGAAAAATTTATTTTACAAGCTGATGTTTAAACAATGCATTCATCCGTCTCCAAAAATTGTGCAGTCATATATATCTTGAACTTTAAAACTGCCTGAATGAACTGCCATGATGAAAACTCTTTGTGATTTTGTTTTCTAGAAGTGAAGTCAGATAATCTCTGTAAATATATACATGTATACTTCCTATTAATTAATATATTTAGCTCTATTTTGAAGTAAAATCATTTTGTAGATAGTTATATCGTATACATTGTATAAGGAATGTATTTTGTTGCACATGTTAATATGTATTATATATGTAAAATGTAACTGTTTATGATACAAGCTGTATGTATGAATAATTCTGATTGGATTTTATAAGGAGTGGATAAACAGCTAAAATAACGTTAACTTCTATGTAAATACTTTAATTTTGTGGCTGGAACCATCTGTAACAATAGTCTTTGTTGTATTCCCTTTTTTTGATTATTTTCTGATTGCTTTTATTTCTTTTTATCTTTTGTACTTGTGACATATATGTCTTGTCTGACATCTTCCGTAGATAAAATTATATATATATCTAAAAGTACATGCAGCACCATTTGGTGCATTAGTTTACAGTTATGCATATTTGTCATTTTGTATTGAAAAAATGCATGTTAATTACATATAAATATTCATGATATATTAGCTAACTTTCTTACATTTACCAAGGTTTATGTCGCTAAAACTATCAGAATAATTAACAAATAAAATAACATCCTACCTTGTGATATAATACAAAATATTTATAACACATTAATGCTACCTCATGGCCTTATAATATGGGGTTGGCAATCTAAAAAACTACTTACTATACAAAAGAAAGAAGTGCGAGTTATTGGAAAAACTTAATATAATGCCCATACTAGTTCAATATTAAACAAATTTAATGTTTTAAAGCTTCCAGATTTATGTGCATTGCATGGATTGAAGTTCTGTTTTTAATTAATTAATGATCCACTTTTTCATTATTTCCATCTTTTTCTTTTCTTTGGGAAAATGTCTCTCACAATTATACGACAAGACAATGCCGGAATCTTCGTACATCCATTGTCAGGCATGATTTTGCAAAAAAATGGCATTGCATAAAGATTATTCAACATGTACAACAATGAATCAAAATTTCAAAGATAAAATAACAACCCATAGTTTAGATGTTTTCAAAACATACATTAGAAGATATTTATCGATTCTTACGATGAAGCTTGCCTAATTAAAATTGCCACACATTTGTGATCAAAATTGCTCCACTGAAAAGTCTTTGCCAAATGTCACTAATTATCATGATATGTATGTATTTAAAATTTGATGTGCAGATCATTCCATCCAATTTTCCAAAATAATATGTTGAAATTAAAAGGGGGCCCTTCAGAAGCGACGTAAAATTGTCTTAGAGAGGTCTCCTTGCCTCTTTTTGTAACCGACTTTCCCAATGGGGGCAAATAAATTCTTTGTTTTTGTCATTGTCATAGGTGCAAGACAACTATAAGCTAGGAGTATACAAAAGCTGCTGGTTTAGGAGTTAACCATATTTTATGAAACTAACCAGCTGCTAACTATAATTATCCAGATTTTACAAATATATTTTACGAGTAAATACTCACTTGAAGTGGAAAAAAGTTTCAGTAAAAATTGTTGTTTAAAAAAACCGAGTTACTTAAAGTAGTTTTGAGTAATTCTACAGCATCTTAGGAACACGTAAATGCAATTAAACTTTGTTGGTAGAGCATTTTCGCTGCAGAGTAATTATTTTACTTTTTCTTAGAGCAGGCCTCTTCTGTTACAATGATTGTACTTAAATGCCCCAACAGCAGGCCCTCTTCGATCCCATTGAGTTGCCAATCATGTTAAATCGGCAATTTATTCTCAACGTTAACCAATCTTAAATGTTGGGTATCGAATTCTTAGTGCAACAATGGCTGTTACCATATTAGAAATCAACACTTGTGTGATATTGAAAATCAGTCCATTCATGATTCAATATCATATTTTCGCGAACTACAATATAGCCTGCTAATAAAATACTCAAGCTGGTGCATGCTATTTTTGAAATTAATGATGCTTAATCGATCCACTAATGTACAGCAGTCTAAACAGCTGGTCGATAGCCATTTCCTAACATTATAGTAATATTACTCAGAAAAAGCCATCATTGAACATGTGGCTCAAAATGGCATAAACTGTGCCAACACAATCATTTTCAGCAACTTAAGCCACATACAGAGACAAACTGGAATTTCAAAGAGTGACATGTT
The DNA here is from genome assembly GCA_932294295.1 of Alitta virens. Classification (NCBI taxonomy): domain Eukaryota; kingdom Metazoa; phylum Annelida; class Polychaeta; order Phyllodocida; family Nereididae; genus Alitta; species Alitta virens. The sequence continues at coordinate 7,168,081 of OW028578.1, read as the reverse complement.
TAATTACTCATCAAAAGTGTCATATTAAAAATGCAGCGAAAGTGACCTTGTGATAATTCAAGCGATTGAAGATTTAAGAGCCATTTCTATTTTATTTATCCAATGTACATAGTTAAAACTATAGCTTCCATTAAACTTTACTTGTATATAATATTTATGTACAAAGACAAAGTTATATTACATACTGTAAAATTTTCATCTAGTGGCCTTACTATATATAGATCATACAGAGATAAAAACCATGTAAATATGTTACATAGTTGTTACTGTAATGGTTGGTGGTAGTAATTGAAGTTACTGAATTTGAAAGAAAACATTGATATATCGCTGGTTGATTTAGAAGACGAACTATGTTACACAAATAAACATTTACAAAGGATTCACTGATTTCAAATCAACTGATATACTATGTTAATAATAATTGATATTTTTCTACTGTGTCATAGTCATGCACCTAGCAAGATGCAGTTAGTTCGGTGTATGAAAGCTATGTCTGTGCAAGATTGTTTAGTTCAGTGAAAGAGCCCTAGGCCTGTGCAAAGCAGTTTAGTTCAGTAAATGGGCCCCAGGACTGAGTAGAAGGAAGGTGACTAGGTGCAACAACGTAGTTCTGAATCCTGCAACGCAAAACGACCCTTAAATAGCCCAGAATCGCTACAATTGGTTACATTTGGCTATTATTTGCACAGAAGTCAATAATTTAAATTAGACATTCTCATTCTATGGCATGATCTATCAAACAGATCAGTAATGAGTTGTGGTTTTCCTTTTATTCCCCAATTGATTCCAATGCTGCAGCAATTTGGAACTTTGCATTGTTTAAATCGGATGAAAATTTATGATGTTGTTATTGAATAAATGTACCACAAAGCGATCGAGTCCCTGTTCGATTTTCATCCGATTATGAAGCTTTAAAAGTTGGTATGTACCAAAAAGCCATTTACTGTTATAAAATAAACAAGGTTGGTATTAATGTGTTAGATTAAATGTAGTTGCACTAGAATTTTATTGGCCGTACATCTAACTCGCCTACTAGCACTTGGCTAGTGAGCAGCTGCTCTTTAGCTTACTGTTAGAGTGTAGGAAAGTGGCACACAAGATGGTGTAGAATCCGGTCCCCTCTGACCTCATGTGTAGGGTAGTTGGTTCGAATCCCGTTAGTGGGGAGTCGTCAAAACCTCAGGTGGTCATTGGGGATATAGTATTACGATCCAGGGGTACACAACTACCTCGCCTACTAACTAACTGAATGCAATATTATCGTAGTTAGACAATATCAAATCTAGTCAGTGATATCTGTGCACTGTAGGACCTCAAATTTTGTCATAAACGATTCAATAATGCTTTGCCATAATATATTCTTGATTTGCTACCCCTCTCTAGAGATGTTGAATGATCCTTATTACTATGAAACAGACAGATAGAGATGTTTTATTTAAGTCATGCAAAATATGACATATATGCGAATACAGCTGTATTAAATTTGGAACAGGCGATTACCATTTGCCTAGGTGTTAGGCGCGGCCATAGGCACCCCCTGTTTAGGTTATAAATTACAAGTTCAGAATGCTACCAATAGCTGGTCAACTATGACTTCCCTGAATTAAACCATGGAGGCAAGAGTAGAAGGAGTTGAAACTCTTTTGGTCACACATAATTCGATAATTTTATGACTTTCTGGTCATTAACTCCCCTACAATAGCATTGGATTTCCTATGTTTCTTCAAATTTGGCAGTTTTAACCCCCACTTTTATTGGCGATTTTATAGTTGGTGGCATGGCTTTCATCCAATCAGTGTCTCGCTGGGCCAGAGAGAGGCAGTGTCCTTCTTTTTTTTCCTGCTAGGAAACCCCGCTAGAACCCATGCACCCAAATGAAAACAACTGTCTCTATCACAATCTATAGAATTCATTGAAATCTCTCTCAAATTGGACATAATTTTAATCTTTTTTCCATGAAAATATGACAATGCTAAGCCAAGTTACACACAAATTTATATAAAAAGTCGCATTTAAATGAATTAAAATGCTTGTTCTTAACACTCTCATAACTCACGTGGGATGGCTTTGGCGAATTTGTTGTTTTTAAAGAAAACTGATGCCCTCCTATGTGTGATAAATGTAGACATGCAGTTGTTACATTTCACAGGTTTTTAAGAACTAATCTGAGACACTGACTGAACCTTTGAACATGCCGGGTTTCCACTCCTTCTACTCTTGTCTCCATGATTAAACATGAATTTGCAAAACAGAGTATTATGCACAGATTTGTTTGAAGTATTTGATAGCTTATGTACAGAGAAAAAGATAACCTACAGTTAGATGCAGTCAAGAAATAGGCCTATGTGAAAATGAGTACGGGTATAGTGCAGTATAGCGGACCCAAATGTATGCCCATATTTGGCGTCTATGAAATATAAAAAAATATCGCGTTTTTTAGCCTAAATATGTTCTAGCACAGAAGTATAATAATATTTGCGTAGGACAGCAGGGGTTTGGAGGCGGCAGCCCCCGATAAAAAACAAAAAAAACAATGCCTTGTCTTGAAAATGAAAAGAGCGGTCGTTTTTTGTGACACCATTCATTGAATTCAGGGATATGACATCATAGGCATGACCAAAATGCTTGCTAAATAAGGTAATAAGTTTGGGTCCGCTATGCTGTACTTTTTCCATGAGTACTAAAGCATCATATACTGCAGACTGCAATGTTGACATGCTTGAGATTAATTATTTAGTAATGACGAGAATCTACCACTGATGAGAGTAATTTCCATATTGTGGTTAAATTTTCAATGAATGATTCTATAAAAAGTCCACAAACACGGGCGTCCGCAGAAAATATTCCAGGAGGGGAAGGAGGAGCAACAAAAGTAAAAGGAGGAGCAACAAAATTAAAAATCCAGGGGTGCCCCCCCCCCCCCTTGTGGACGCCCATGTCCACAAATTGAATTGTAAATGTTTTGTATTGCTAATATTATGAATCAATTAAATAATATTCATATAATATCATGACGTTCATCTGTGCCTCGTTTTCATCCCTCATAAACCATTTATACCTCGTGTAAACAAACTGGAATTTTTCGATTTATTTTAAAGAGAAATGGTATCTAACCAGGCCTTGATGAAAATCAATTAGTGTTATAGAAAACAATGAAATAAATGCAACAGATTTTGAGTGACAGTCTAGCTTTAAATGTAAGGCTCCAAGGTGTATCATATGTTTTCAGAATGTAATTTGCACTACCAACTACACGTCCTTTTTAAGGTCTCAACACATAGTGAATTAGGTTTTTCACAATATGTTTAGAAATATCTGGTTTTAAACTATCAAATTTCCTGTAGTCTAATCAACTGTTATGTTTGTCAAAATAGTACATTAATTTTACTATATATATATACTTAAATTGCCCCCCCCCCCCCCCCACCCGTCCATGACACTTTCTATATTTTGTGTGTATACATTCGCCCACTTCGCTTTATCTACACTTCAAAATATTTTTAGATTTTTATAATTTTTTTTTTTTTATAATTCTTTTCACATGAGCTCAGGACGTAACTATAATCAGTCTCTGTCACAGGCATCACAATCGCCCTCTGGTGTGGCACAAATAAAAAACCACCTTATAATTAAGACCACCTCACTATTTAGACCACTCACTATTATGCCTACTTCATTATTAACACCGCATCACTATCAAGAATAACTTAATACAAGACCACCTCACAATCAAGACCATCTTACTCTACATGTGAGACACTTCAATACTAGAAACACTTCCGTTTCAAAATATAAGAACACGACAATATAAGACAATGTCACAATAAAGACAACTCATCATTAAGACCAGCTCATGATTAAGCCCACCTCACGATTAAGACCAGCTCATTTTTAAAACCACTTCATCATGAAGATCACCTGTTTAAACCATATCACTATTAAGACTGCATTATGAAGACCACCTCACTATTAAAAGCAGGAGGCTGCTTCAGGCTTATCACACCTCATAATTTAGTCACTAAATTTGGAAAAAACTTGACCATTGTATTAAATTACTATTAATTCGGTCATTAATACCACTCAAATTTGCATCAAATGGGCAGGTTTTACATCTGTTAAAATTTTCATAACGGCAAGAATTTGATAATAATATTTAGATTTTTATTTGTATGATTTTGAAAAAGAAATTGATCTACATACCTGACCATTCAATGATATTGTGAAAAATATAATATCCATGTGCAGTGGAGTACTATTGCTTCTGATACACTCATTGCAGACAATACATATTCTGTTTAATATCAGCCACCTGATGACAAACAACTAACAACCATCAACTCTAAGAGGGATTAAGTTTCTGTTTAAATGTGTTTTAAGTTGTCTACTCTCATAGTATTGGGGAGTTATTGCCCTTGGGAGGCTAATTTAGGCGTATCACACTCGAGCGCTCAAGCGCTCTCGTGTGATAAATCCTGAATCAGCCTCCCGCGGGGCAATACCTATCACTTGTTCAATATTATCTGACGTCATGGCTAATGTCATGAAGAGCATCGTCAATTCACGAATTGCAGTGAACGTGATACAGAATGCTTACCTCAAAATTGAACTCGGCAAATCCGCGAGTTCCGTAGCCAACATCATGAAAAGCGTTGCCCGATTCACAACTGTTGAAAGCGATCTAATGTAACGGAGTAGCCATCCATCGCTTAGTATTAATAAGACGAATTCTGTGTTTTTTCGAAAGTAGACCAGATAAATATGTTGCTAGACCCTGGACATAAGGTAACTGTCCATAATCCGTAAAGCACTTTATTATCACACCTAACAATTTATTGGATTAGTCAGCTTAAAGCGAATCAACAAAGGTGAACAAAATAACTGTCATGCAACCACTGTTGATGTATTAAAGTATTAAACAAAGATAAATATTCAAATCTCAGAATAATTCTTGTCTTTAGTCAGGTAAATAAATTGTAAACTTATCTATGGTCAGATATATGCTTATCAAGCGTAAAATATTGACCCTGGTGGTCTTCAAAAGTTTGTGTGTAAGTTGTTGTCATTAAGAAATGTTAAAACATGCTAAAACCAGTGTGCTTGGCTATCCAACAAACTTTGCAAGAATATATTGTACAATATGCTGGTCAATTAAATGTCTAGGTCAATCAAATGTTTGGTACATCATTGTTCATATTATAGAGTCCCTGTCAAAACAGATCTTGGACTAGATCACTTAATTTCAGTCATTTGGAACTTTAAATTTGTTTAATCGGATAAAAATTAACGAAGTTATTAGAGAAAATGTACCGTTCGACGAAGAGATTCCTTGTTCATTATAATAATGTTAAACCTGAATGCAGCGCCAACAGCGTCATGAACGTCCTCGATTCGCGTATATTTTATTGCATAACTCTGTCAGTTTCTGTCCGATTTTCAAAATTTAAACTTTCTTTTGTACATAAATTAATTTACTCTAATGATATACGGTTTGTAATCTGTCACTTCAACTATATTCGCGCCGGCATTTTTAGGCCGTACGAGTTTAGTCCTTATTTGGAAATTGCCACGTCTTGAGCTTCCTTATTTGGGCATTACATGAACAATGATGAACGTCATTCCATTTGGTATGACCCACTATTTCATGTGATAGTTCTGCTGGGAACTCATTCTGCTGGACTAGCTCTTGTAATTGTGTTCAATGAACAATTTTCATTCTGCACACACCACACTGCACAATGTTTATGATCAGGTAGGTATCAGGTCGAAACGTCCAAGTCCGTAACGTCCGATACCCCAAACGTCCGATTGCCTAAACGTCCGAAAAGTGTCCGAAACGTCCGAAAATATTTTTTCTGCTGTTTTATTTCTACGCAATAGTTTGTTAAAAATTAATTTAATTTCTTTTAGATGCAAGTTCAGTAGTTTAACATGAGATTTGATGAGCAAGACCTTTTTTTTAGTGCTTTTAATTAAAGTTAAAGCCATTAAATCCGTCTGATCATGATACACAATTAACAATTAAAAAAAAATTACCCAGGATTAGCATTTCGTTTAAAGTAAAATTTCACTGATCAACAATTTATTTAGACTTTAATTGTCATAATTAAAAAACTAAAAAACATGTACATTAATCTGTTAATAACCACTTTAAAGGTGCTAAATTTAAGGTTCGCAAAATTCTCCATAACTCTGGAGCTGTTGTTGGTTGTTATGAAAACACCAAACAAATAAACTAAAACAATACAATCTCCATGATAATAGGAATAATAAAGCATATTGAGCACCAAATACCAACTCATACATTGAGAACAATATACAATGCCTTGATGATACCCCATATCAACTATGTTATTTCAGCATGGGGACAAAATCTGAAACAATTAACCAAATTGGAAAAGGAAGCAGTAAATACAATGCACAAACTGAACCACTGTTCAAACAACAAAGTTATTATTATTTTACATGAACTGAAATTCTATTAGAACCTGGTGCATCAAAATCTCCCTATATACTTTTCTCAAATAGAGTTTCCCAGGCAAGAAGAATTACATGATATATAATAATCATAATACGAGAAATAATCAAGCCAGAGGGACCCCTTTCATTAAATATCAAACTTCACAATGTTCAATAATCAAGCGATTGCCAAAAATCATAATCTAGACAGCCTCAATAATAACCAAATTCATTCACCCAGCTTGGCAGGTTATCTAAGGTATATCAAAAACTACATTATAAATAATTACTCTGAAACATGCAGCATTTCAAATTGCTATGTCTGCAAAATTGAGAAGCAATACAGACTCACGATCTTGCACTGATAGACCCTGATTTATGACATTTTATTCATGGGGTGGCCTTGTGGCAGCGGCATTATTTGCCAAAATAAGGTCTCACAACTATATTTTTTATGACAATTGATGTACTTAAATTAATGTCAAATAAATTTATTGTCTGTCTCTCTAAGAGTGATCTTAATTCTTATGAAAGTTTACTCGAAACGGATTTGACCAAATTACAAATGCAAGTGAACTGACAATTTTTTCATTGACCATTGAAATACAAGTGAAATGCTTCATTGAAACAAAACATTGATTCATTGCAACTGCAGATTATTTGTAATTATGACACAAAGGGTTATAGGCATCACCTTAAACTAATGTAGAATACTAAAAAAAAATTAAAAAAAATAAACACCTGGCTGGCAACCCCTGCTAATATGTACCCTTCTTTCCCAGGGTGTTGTCAACTTGCCAGGGCCATACAAAGTCAATCCCAATGTATGTCTGTGGCAGAGTGAGACCCCAGCAGGTTTAGTCTATTCTGGGAACACTACCTATGTATACCATCCCAGATAGCATTCCAACTCGTTTCAACATCGGCACGATATCGGCTATGTTGATACGATGTTATACCGACAGTGGCCAATATATAGCCGATGCTGGCCCGATTTGGAATGCTATCGGGGATGGGGTGATTGTGTAAAACGGGGTGGACTCGAATAAGGTTTACCATCTCATCATTACGTTCTTCTGCAGCTGATAATTCAAACACCAAACGGTAATGCTTTAGACCAGTGGTATTGAGACTACACAGATTATAAAAATTCATAGCCAAAAATAAAAAAATAAATAACAATTAAAAATTTCCTTGGCAGTTTGTCAAGGCCACCTGAAAATAGGCATAATTTCTCTTTTGCATAATCTTCGAAATCCCACGATCTTCTTTGGAGGTGTGTTGAACTATGGAGTGCATACAAACTTCTACGAACTGCTACGACGGTCCTACAACCTCCTACGAAGTCCAACGAAATCCTAAAGTTTGTAGAAGGCTACGATGATTTTTGAACATGTCCAAAACTGTGACAAACTCTGGCGATTAGCTACGAACTTTGACAATCTCTGACGAGCTTACTGACAAACTAGTAGTTCATAGGAGTTCGGCAAGGTGGGAACGGGGTTTAACACTGTCTTAAAATATGTACAAAGTTGAACAACAAGATAGAATAGCTTTTTTTTTTTAACATCATCTTGAGATAACAGAAACACACATGCTAGTATCCAACATTTTTTCAAATCAACACGTGACCTCCGTACTACTTTTTTTTTAATGCACATTTTGAATACTTTAAATATAGCAAAAAGTCATTAACCAAATCAGGCAGATTTCACCTTTTTCCATTTAAATTACTTGAAATGTCGTATTAACATCACCAACATCGCGCCAACATTGAAATGATCTGGAATGCTATCCGGGAGTGGTGGTCAAATTTTAATCGCAACTACAATTCCAAAATATTTTCTGTGATAGATTAAATATGGGAAATGACATGTGGTAGGTACAGTATAAAAAGTACATATATAGACCTTATAAATATTATATTTTGTACAAATTTATATTTATCACAAAGTTTGAAATATACCTCTGTATTCCTCAAAATGGATTTTGAACTTTTATGGATATTTACTGCTCTAGGTATTTGAATTGATGCTGTGTATTCAATGTACATACATTGTAGGTGGTGGTGGTGGCTTAGGGCTTTACGTCCTGTATTTCTGCACCTGATGGGCTAATTAGGACAGGTAGGGACCATGGCAATGAGACAAAGGATGAAACAGCCATCTAACATAGGCTTGACCCCTTTCATTAAAATTAATAACACTCAGGTTGGGTTCGGCAAATGCCGTGATCTGATTGGTTGATATCTAGCATTAACACATTGACGTCACCTTCCGCACTGATAGACCCTAATTTATGACATTTTATTCATGGGGTGGCCTTGTGGCAGCGGCATTATTTGCCAAAATAAGGTCTCACAACTATATTTTTTATGACAATTGATGTACTTAAATTAATGTCAAATAAATTTATTGTCTGTCTCTCTAAGAGTGATCTTAATTCTTATGAAAGTTTACTCGAAACGGATTTGACCAAATTACAAATGCAAGTGAACTGACAATTTTTTCATTGACCATTGAAATACAAGTGAAATGCTTCATTGAAACAAAACATTGATTCATTGCAACTGCAGATTATTTGTAATTATGACACAAAGGGTTATAGGCATCACCTTAAACTAATGTAGAATACTAAAAAAAAATTAAAAAAAATAAACACCTGGCTGGCAACCCCTGCTAATATGTACCCTTCTTTCCCAGGGTGTTGTCAACTTGCCAGGGCCATACAAAGTCAATCCCAATGTATGTCTGTGGCAGAGTGAGACCCCAGCAGGTTTAGTCTATTCTGGGAACACTACCTATGTATACCATCCCAGATAGCATTCCAACTCGTTTCAACATCGGCACGATATCGGCTATGTTGATACGATGTTATACCGACAGTGGCCAATATATAGCCGATGCTGGCCCGATTTGGAATGCTATCGGGGATGGGGTGATTGTGTAAAACGGGGTGGACTCGAATAAGGTTTACCATCTCATCATTACGTTCTTCTGCAGCTGATAATTCAAACACCAAACGGTAATGCTTTAGACCAGTGGTATTGAGACTACACAGATTATAAAAATTCATAGCCAAAAATAAAAAAATAAATAACAATTAAAAATTTCCTTGGCAGTTTGTCAAGGCCACCTGAAAATAGGCATAATTTCTCTTTTGCATAATCTTCGAAATCCCACGATCTTCTTTGGAGGTGTGTTGAACTATGGAGTGCATACAAACTTCTACGAACTGCTACGACGGTCCTACAACCTCCTACGAAGTCCAACGAAATCCTAAAGTTTGTAGAAGGCTACGATGATTTTTGAACATGTCCAAAACTGTGACAAACTCTGGCGATTAGCTACGAACTTTGACAATCTCTGACGAGCTTACTGACAAACTAGTAGTTCATAGGAGTTCGGCAAGGTGGGAACGGGGTTTAACACTGTCTTAAAATATGTACAAAGTTGAACAACAAGATAGAATAGCTTTTTTTTTTTAACATCATCTTGAGATAACAGAAACACACATGCTAGTATCCAACATTTTTTCAAATCAACACGTGACCTCCGTACTACTTTTTTTTTAATGCACATTTTGAATACTTTAAATATAGCAAAAAGTCATTAACCAAATCAGGCAGATTTCACCTTTTTCCATTTAAATTACTTGAAATGTCGTATTAACATCACCAACATCGCGCCAACATTGAAATGATCTGGAATGCTATCCGGGAGTGGTGGTCAAATTTTAATCGCAACTACAATTCCAAAATATTTTCTGTGATAGATTAAATATGGGAAATGACATGTGGTAGGTACAGTATAAAAAGTACATATATAGACCTTATAAATATTATATTTTGTACAAATTTATATTTATCACAAAGTTTGAAATATACCTCTGTATTCCTCAAAATGGATTTTGAACTTTTATGGATATTTACTGCTCTAGGTATTTGAATTGATGCTGTGTATTCAATGTACATATATTGTAGGTGGTGGTGGTGGCTTAGGGCTTTACGTCCTGTATTTCTGCACCTGATGGGCTAATTAGGACAGGTAGGGACCATGGCAATGAGACAAAGGATGAAACAGCCATCTAACATAGGCTTGACCCCTTTCATTAAAATTAATAACACTCAGGTTGGGTTCGGCAAATGCCGTGATCTGATTGGTTGATATCTAGCATTAACACATTGACGTCACCTTCCGAATGAGAGACCCGACCTGTCTCCTTACTTGAGATGGGAATGAGTCAGATCTGATGACATCATTATTGTTTACACTAAATGATGACGTCATCTAATTGTGCTTTCTTTTCTTTTGTGGCAGTGACTTCTGATAGTTTTTTTCCCCAGTGCAGGGAATCCTGGGAAAGTGGAAAATCATGTCATATACCTTGGATGAACAGAGACTGTTCATCCAAGCATATACCCAATAATTATATGGTATCATGTTATTTTAGCCAGTGACAGCTAGTCATGCTAGCTTACTATGAGAATGTCTTTTTTTATTGCACATGTTTGGTTTCTGGACATTACCAACCCATCAGTCAATCAGGAGGACCATGTATCGAATCAACATCTCCTGATGGTCAACCAGCTATTGGATGCGTTTATGACGGATGATGCAAGTTCGACTTTCAGGTGGGATACATATGGAAAGTGCATCTCTCTAAGGAAAGTTCTTGCCACTATGAAGGGTTGATTGATGAGGTCAGAGAGTGATGAGCTACATATAAGGGGTGTTGGGATCGCTTGTGGGGTCCAGTGGTCCCCCCAGTGGGCTACTGGGGCAAAAGCAGAGGGAGATGCCTAGAGGTACACGAGAGCCGGATTCCACCCATGTTACACATTTAACCTATGAGTGGGATCTTTTACTTGCCTCTGCAAAGACACAGAGTACAAGGGTACCATAAAGGGCTATCTGAGATGTTATTCCCCAATTGCAGCTTTATCACTTGAAATACCAATTGATACGAGCTGGGTGATCTGCATTTCATACCACATGGAATGACGTTCATGCAATGCCCAAATATGGAAACTCAAGGCGTTGAGATCAGATTAACTTTGGACCATATTGGCCTGGCCTAGCATACTATAGGAAAACCACACGAGTCCCTGATCTGTTTTGACAGATAAGAAGACTAGTATCCAGGTCGTGTTCCACCACTTCATCACAAACTGATTAAGCAGTTTCCTTTAAAAACAGCAATGCCATGGTATGGCTTAATGCTAGAACATAAAGCAATCCTGCACAAAATTTGGACTAATGAGACCTATAGCTTCAGCAGAATCCAAGTTCAGTCCAGAATCAGTAAATTAAGTTCTTTCTTATTTGATTGGTTTAGTTTTAAGTATGCAGTCTGAATATACCCAATCTTACAGTATACGTCTTTTCTTTCTCTTTTTTTTTGTAGCGCTATGAATAAAAAAAAGGGCAAATAATCAATGTTTCAATGCTACTGGGTCTGAAGCTTACTCTGCTTATATGAGCAGCTTCCAGAGGCAGACATAATTATGAGATAAGGCTTAGAGTCCACACCATCTTACACATTTACCATGGGTGGGTCTTCTACTTGTCTCAGCATATACACCGAGTACCAGGCATCTCCAATTTAATGTCTCATGCAATCAACATCTAGCTGAGATGAAGCTCATGAAGAGCACCCAGCCAGGGATTGCACCTGACTTTCAGCAGAGCTGGCCAATATGAAATTGGCAGGTGCCTTGGGCGAGTATACGAAAAAAGCTCGGCCAGTGAATCACGTATGGAAAAGGATGAGCAAGAGTAAAAAAAATATTCCATCCGTTGTCATACGAAGGCCTTATACGTGATAGTGTCAACGCCCCTTTAACCATTAGGCACCCCAGCTGCTAAATACCTCAATCACGATAATATTTTAATTTCAGGTGGGCAACCTCTGCGAAGGCGACAATGTCGTATGCTACTATTCGAGCAGTTTATGCGGACCTCCTTTACTGGAATGCCTCGGAACAGTCAATGATGGAAGACCAGCCGTCGGCTGTGTACAAAATGGCTGCTGCGAATTTGACCTTCAAACTGGAGACTTATGTGTTGGAAATGAAGTCTGCTGCTATTCTCCTATGCAATCAAAACAATGATGACTTCAGTCTTTGGTTGTTTTCGCCACTTTTATTCTACTCAAAATATGTTGATATATTTGGTGAATCTACAATAAAATAAATAAGCAAAACTAAGTTCACCAACTCATGATATGGTACAAAAAGGTTGTATATAACACACTTTACATTATATAATTACCTCACATCAATAACCTTACATGAGCAATATGTGAAAACTAAATAATATGAATGATTGTTAATTAACATCAAGGAATTTACTTACATCAAATTGTGGCATTGTGGCAGCACAGGAAATATAATATATCCAGATAGCATTGTAATGATATAAACCAAGTTCCTTTCATTGTCCATATTCATGATATTGTCTTATCTGTACAAGTGAGTCTCTTTAACTAACTTGCAGGATACATGGCTTACATGTTGTTTGTTATTGTGACAATAGAAAAGCTGTTATGACATGACATTGTGTGAAAACTCAAACATTAAACGTTTAACACCTTGGAAAACTGTAATATTTTATAACAGTTTACAACACACCACCTCATTGGATTATTAAGGATCCAAGACAGATCAGCTGATAAATATAAACAGTGGCTAAATGTCTAAATGCAATATGACAATTACATAGCATACAATTTAAATAAATAATACTGAAATACAATTACTCAAATTAAATTCATGTCAAGTAAGAATCTTATGACATAATCAGCAGTTATCAGAAATAATGCAGAACATCAAACATGAGAAATAATACAAAAAATACACAATTATTGTATTAATTTTATACAAATATTTACACTCCTTCAACTAGAACCACTTTGGATACTGGCCTGACAAGATTTGTGGATTGAGTCTTAATACTGACTGCTCTGACAAGACCATCTCCACTCAGTCGTACATCAGTAATCAACCCTAAAGGCCAAAGATGTCTTGGAGTGTTTTCATCTGACACCAATACCAGATCACCTATTTTCAGATTTCTCTGCCTGTGAAACCATTTTTGTCTGAATTGAAGGATTGGAATATATTCCCTGATCCAACGTTTCCAAAACAGATCACTTAAGTATTGTACATGGCGCCACCTTTTTCTGTATGTATCAGCATGATCAAAAAATCCAATGGGAGGGGGCGGACCTCCTCTCAACAACAATATATTGTTTGGTGTTAATGGGGTTGGATCATTTGGATCACTGCTGACTTTGGTAATAGGCTTACCATTTATTATACCTTCAACTTCACACAGAACAGTGGACAATATTTCATCAGTAAGTCTAGTATTTTTTAGAACAGCTGTTAAGACTTTTCTAATTGTCCTAATCATCCTCTCCCATATGCCTCCCCAATGTGATGCACATGGGGGGTTGAAAGACCACTCTACACCCATTTGAGCACTCTTGGACTGAATTTTGTGCTGATCAAGTTGCTTTGCACTTTTGATCAGTTCATTGTGAGCACCAACAAAGTTTGTGCCATTAACGGACCAAACTTTTAATGGCAAACCACGTCTTGCACAAAATCTTCTGAAGCAATTTAAGAACGAATCAGTGTCCAAACTATCAAGTTTCTCAACATGTACTGCACGAACATTCAGACATGTAAAAATACAGCCGTAACGTTTTACTTCAGAACGTCCAAGTTTGACTGCAAACGGACCAAAACAATCAATGCCTACGAAACTAAATGGCGGTTTACCTGCAACAAGCCTCTCTGGTGGTAAATCTGCCATTCTTTGATATCCAGGAGAATCAAACAACTTTTTGCAAATGACACAGTCTCTCCTAACCCTTTTGATAAGAGAACGACATCCTGTGATCCAAAATCTTTTGCGAATCCAACTCAGTGTCCATTCTACACCAAGATGGGCCACATTGTGATAATCATGAACAATCAGTTGAGCAATACGGTGATCATGCGGAAGGATGAATGGATGCTTGTTTTCTTCATCCAACTCAGCAAATTTCACTCTACCCCCAACACAAATTATATCCTGATCATTAACAAATGGAGAGAGATCACGCATGCTAGACTTTTTGGATTCACCATGTGAAAGATTGTTGATTTCTTCTTTATACACCTGAGACTGAACATGCTGAATGATAAGCACCTCCGCCTCTTTGACTTCACTGACCGTCAAAACACCATCAGAAATATTCAAATTTCTATGCAGTAACTTATTCTTAAATCTCAACCACCATGCTAATGCCCTCTTGAGTTTGGACCAACTGGAGTAGTAAGAGACCATAACATCAATTGGATGCTGTGATGCTTCAGCAATGTGACAAACAACCTGCATCTCACTTCGCTTGACTTCAACATCATCAGGAGAAAGATTTGGAACAAACTCATTTTTCTTCCAGTCACTTTTGTAGTGATGTAGAAATCTAGGACCTCCTATCCAACTACCCATAATCAACTCATGAGGTTGTTGACCTCTAGTGATGACATCAGCGGGACATCAGCGGGATTTTCGGATCCAGCAATATGCTGCCATTGCTCAGGACTGGTGAGATTTCGAACTTCACTCTGTTGGAAACAAAAACATGGAATCGCCTACTATCATTGCAAATGTAATTCAGCACGATTTTACTGTCAACCCAAAAGCGAGACTGACTCAATTCAAGATACAGTTCTTCGCGCAGCATACCATCCATGCGAGCAGCTAATACTGCAGCCTGCAGTTCTAGCCTTGGGATGGACACTGCTTTTAACGGAGCTACCCTGCCTTTACTGCACAACAACATGACATTGATTTCTCCAACTTTGTTGATGCTGCGCAAATAACTGACACAACCATAAGCTCTACCATTAGCATCACTGAAATGATGCAGTTCATGAACACCATCATCAAACTGACTGGGCTTGACACACCTTGGTACAGAGACAGACTTGAGCTCATGAAGAGACGATAACCAATTGTTCCACCTTTCCTGAACATCAGAGGAAACCACTGTGTCCTACTTTAGCTTCATCCTAGTAACATCTTGCAGCAGAACTCTACCCACAATCAAAACTGGAGAAATCAGTCCGAGTGGATCATACAAAGATGAGACAAGACTTAACATCACTCGCCTAGTCACGACATCAGGACTTTCAAGTTTGACATCAAACTGAAACTGATCGAGCAAGACATTCCACAACAATCCAAGAACTTTACTCTTCGAATCAGATTTCAACTCTTTTACCTCAGAAGCTCTGTCTTCTTCAGGTAATTCGGCCAACAACTGACTGTCATTTGCTACAAACTTTGTCAAATTGAAACTAATTTTACCTGATCAAATTTCTGCAATGAAACAAGACAATCATCCACGTAGAATGCATTTAGAATAACATTTTTGACCATTTCATCATACAAAGGGAAGTCATCAACTGTACGTCTCAATGCATAAGATGCGGCACATCCGCTCCAAACTCCACCGAACACATGACGTAACATTCGATAATGTTCTACATCACCATTTTCATTGACCCATAAAAATCTGAGACTATCTACATCTGCATCTGGGACCATAACTTGATAATACATTGCTTCTATGTCTGCAGTGACAGCATAAGAGTGATTTCTGAATCGCAACAACACATGCAATAACTTATTTGTTAAATCTGGACCCTGCAGACATTTGTCATTTAGCGATTGACCATGAAATTTGGAAGCACAATCATACACAATTCTTAATTTTCCTGGTTTCTTTTCAGAAACAACAGCTTGGTGTGGAAGATACCACACTTTGTCACCTTTATCTATTTCACCAAGAGAAATTTTTTCAGCATACCCCTCGTTACACAATTTACAAATCTCTTCGGAGTACTGAGGAGTTAAACCACGTTTTGCCAAGCTAACTCTGAGACTTTTCAAACGAAACATTGCTACAGTCATGTTATTTGGAATCACAACATCATCTTTAAAAGGTATTGGCAATTTATAGTGACCTTCAACTCTTTGTACTTGTTTATCCCATAACTCAATTACTCTTTTGTCCTCCAGAGACCATGCAGATTTATCTCGAGCCACATTTTCATTTTCAATATCCCACAACTTGTGGAAATCATCTTCAATCTGATTTGTGGTAACGAAGTGGGATATTACTCTTTTACTCACCCCTCGAGAAGGAGCAATTGGTCCATTTACTGACCAGCCAAGTAGAGTACATGTTGCAAATGGTTCACCTTCGTCACCTCGCCGAATCTTGAGTGGCATGAGTACATCTGCATGGTCCTGGCCTATGAGGACATCAACTCGAGCAGGAAAGTCATTAAGTTGTAGATCACTGAGATGTGGGTATTTCAGCAATGAGACATGTTTGGCAGTTACAGGGATACAATCAATAACATAGACATTTGTGAGTTTTACTCTATTGACACCATCAGCTGACAATAAATCTAAATTGACCAATTTCCCTTTTCTGCCTTGTTGCAAGTTACTCAAAGTACTCAGAGTGTAATTTACATCAGTGCCGTCAATACTTAATTCATCTACAAGGCGCTGAGTACAGAAACTGAGTACAGAAACTGGTTGTAGAACCAGTATCAAGCAATGCACATGTTTGAACTGAATCATTTACAGTAATTTTTACAAGAGGCACAAGCACATCAATGTCTGTATTGTTATGACAATTGTTCAACTCAACCTGATTGATACGAGCACCTGCAGATTGCTGGCTTGTCATTGGAGTGGAATTCTGCCTGGTCGACATATGGATGTATTTTGTGTGACGCTGACCACAACCTGGAACAGTACAGACCGAATATTTGTTGCAGTCTTTGGTAGCATGGTATGCTAGCAAGCAATTTTCACAGAGCTTGCGTGTCTGTACCAGTTGAAGTCTCTGAGGCAACTTCATGGTTTGGAATATTTTGCAGAACAATAGTCGATGATTCTCACCACACGCTACGCACGGAGTGATTCTGTAGGAGCCGTCAACACCAGAAGCGAATAAAGTACTCAATTTCTTCTGTGATGTCTGCGAAAATGTACTGGATGGCTTCTGCAATGTTGTACCTGAGGACTTATGTGAAGGCTTGTGACCACCTGGCGCAGAAGAACCATACACAGGATCATTAGCTTCTAGTGCTTCAGGGATGATGAAGTCTTTGAACTCCTTGAAGTATGGATATCTGTTCTTCTCTCGCATACAGTCAAATGCAGATTTCCGCCAACGACTCTTCGCATGATTCTGACATCTGTTGACAATTTCGACTATGGATGACTGTGTATCCACTTCATTCAGTCTCTTCAACTTTTTCAGAGTCACATAGCAATTGTTGACGTTATCAGCAAGCTTTTGCAGGTCATGTTCGTCTCTCACGGGGCCTCCAGTCTTCAGGTTTCTAATGATGAGATCAGATATGACATGCTCATTTCCAAATCGACGTTTCAAGGTCTCCCGAGCTTCGGCATAACCATCTTCACCATAATTTATAGCACAATTCTCTATAGCATCGCGAGCATCATCACTAGTATACTGTATCAGTCGGTTCAGCTTCATCTTGTTGTCTTTAATGACGCGATCTACTTGCTCATCAAAAATTGCAAAGAACTTGTGGAACTGAAGAGGCTCTCCAGTGAAAGTAGGAATGGTAACTTTAGGCAAGTTCATATATCTCATAAATTCTTCTCGACTGAGAGCTTCTGAAGACTGAGGTTTCACTTCCTGTTGATTATCTTCAGGCTTTTTCTTCTGGGAGGCAAGCCAAGACTTCACGGATTTGAGTAACTCCACATAAGATTTCTGAACACCATAGAAGTATTCATCACTCTCATCAATTAGATTTTCATCAGTTAAAGTCTCATGATATTCGAGGTGCACCTTCTCAAATTCAGCAAATTTCTCCTTCACCTTATGGAACCGGGCTTCAACTTCAGATTTATTGTCTTCTGCCATAAATCTATCCACTGCATTTAATTCTCTGGTCAGTGCACCCTTCCTGGCCTTCCGTCTGGCCTTGATTTCTTCTGCCATTGCAGCTATTTACTACAGATGTCAAATGTCAATGATGGTCTTCACCAAATTTGATATTCACTATTATCTCCTATGCAATCAAAACAATGATGACTTCAGTCTTTGGTTGTTTTCGCCACTTTTATTCTACTCAAAATATGTTGATATATTTGGTGAATCTACAATAAAATAAATAAGCAAAACTAAGTTCACCAACTCATGATATAGTACAAAAAGGTTGTATATAACACACTTTACATTATATAATTGCCTCACATCAATAACCTTACATGAGCAATATGTGAAAACTAAATAATATGAATGATTGTTAATTAACATCAAGGAATTTACTTACATCAAATTGTGGCATTGTGGCAGCACAGGAAATATAATATATCCAGATAGCATTGTAATGATATAAACCAAGTTCCTTTCATTGTCCATATTCATGATATTGTCTTATCTGTACAAGTGAGTCTCTTTAACTAACTTGCAGGATACATGGCTTACATGTTGTTTGTTATTGTGACAATAGAAAAGCTGTTATGACATGACTTTGTGTGAAAACTCAAACATTAAACATTTAACACCTTGGAAAACTGTAATATTTTATAACAGTTTACAACACATGTGGTGAGTTAATTTGTAATCATCTCATCATTACATCTGCCTTATGTGAGATGTGAGACTATACTCCTATACTCCAAAATATGATAACCATAGGTTGAATAAACTTAACTGAAATATATAATATTACATATTCCAAAGTCATAACTTTTTTTTCATATCAACACAATGTATGGGAAACTGCTTAGCCAAGCTTGTTTTAATCATCACAATGTATGGAGAAACTTGTTATCCAAGCTTGGTTTTAAACTGGGAGCCAAAAAGCAATACAATTTGGTGCGATTAATATTTATGGGTTATATTAATGGTATACTCGATAATGTCGTTTGCTCGTTTACTCATCTAAGTAAATTATTCAATTTCTCTTATAGTCTATAGGCTGGTTTATGGTATTAAAGGTATAACAAAACAATGAAATTACAGAATAATTAGATGTTCATGTGCTAAGTTTATGCAATTCTTGTTCTGACAAGATGGAAATTCAGAAAAATTGCCTACTAGTAAACTAAAAAAATATGAATCCATTTCTCTTGTATTTTTAAGAGAACATTTTCTTAAGTATATACTCAGCCTATCGGATACATAGTTTAACCAATCATTTAGTTTAACGCGGTAAACTAACAAAGAATGTCCATAATAAGGTCGCTTTGCTTATGGGTGACGACACACAGTGTAAAGTAGGACACATAAATACCAATAGGCCTACATTACATGACATCACCAATAAACAATACTAGATGACGTCATCAAAAAATTGGGCTGTGGTGACGTCATGTTTTTAATTGGACTGGTATTTCCGGCTACAATGTCACACAAGAACTGAACAGTCATATGCATTACTTTCTGCCAGGTACAAACCCTCAACCTGGCTGTTTTGAGATGACAGCCACCTGGATAAGCAGATACAACCACCATCGGAATCCCACAGCGGTCGACTTTGCTTTTTCGCAACTGAAGAATGTCGGAATAACAAGGGTTTACTTCAACGTCTGGACAGATGGCAACATTTACTTCAATTCCCCAACTGCTTTTGCTCAGGGAGCTGTATACAGAGGGGAAAATTTGCAATGGGCAGTAGATGCTGGAAAAAAGTACGGCATAGAGGTGATGAAATTTTATGATATATATGCTAAACAGTCAATCCTTTATTCAACTCCGAGATGTCGGATAGGGCGGACGTTAGATAAACATTAGCTATCATGTCGCTATAGAACTTAGGTTGCATGAAGACACAAGTCTTCTGGAGGGTCCCTCTAAGATTAATTAGAAGTCACTGTCAAAGGCTCCCCCTTGATGACATTTTACATCAATATTGCAAGTTAAAATTGAAAAAAGCCTTAAATGATGACGGAAAGATATTGTAAAAATTTCATTTTTTTGAAGATGAATTGTTGTGGTAAAAAGTAGGTTAAATTTGGAATGTTATCTCGGTGAATCTAGTGGGCCTTACGAGATATAATTTGTATTGTGAGAGAACAAAACAACAATTACATCAAAATAACATGCTTAGCTGATTATACATCCTTCTAGTGTTAGCACTTGGAAGCCATCATCGGCCCGCTGTCAGCCGAAGCCAGACTGATATCAGGCCGTTGTCAAGCCGATGTCAAGCTGATGTCAAGTTGATGTCAAGCTGATGTCAAGCTGATGTGACAAGTTATCTGGGATGTATGAATGAATTTATTGAAATGTACAGGTCATAAAAAACCAATATGTCCAAAAGGTATAGGGTAGCTGAAGTAAATGTTGTTTTAACCCGAAAGGTCATGAATGTCTGTCTATGGTAAGGATATATCAATATGGCTAGCTAGTGTACAGGAGAATACTATGTCCAGAAAGAGAGAATCTTAAGTCTGTAACTATGCATGTGGTAGGTATGTCCAAACAATGCAGTACCAATTAATATAACATCACAAAAAAGAAAATTGATTTTTAATTTTTTTAAGTATAAACATGCTATATATGGATCATATAATGATGATGTACAAATATGTTGATAAAAATCTAATTACAAAGGTTACTGCCGACCGGAAAAATTATTGACCAACTGATATCCTATAATTATAACATTTAATTTTACTCTTGATTTTTCATCGTTGTGTCACAGGTTTCAGACACATTGACGCTTGTACGGTTTAAATACTAATCTGAGATGACCTTTCTTTCAATTTGCATCTTTATAACCTGTGTGAGAAAGGTTTCAGCCACAACATTGACACTTATACTCAATTTCTAACCAAAAGATGGCCCTTGTCTGGTGCGTAGCACCGGTCTTTCTAATAACTTACACAAAGCATCAAGGGATGAGGTAAAAAAAGGATCGTTGAATAGGCGTCGCAACGCCGTTACAACATTTGTTCAGTGACATTCACGAAAACAGTACCTGCTGCAGTTGGTGGGATTCGATGGTAAAGTTGTGCAATTGTGTTATGCTGACATAGTATCAGCCAAAAGAAAACATTTGCACCAGTTTAACAGTTAGTAGCTCCTTGTAAAAAAGAAACTAGGCATAGGAATTGTACTACTTCGTGCGCAGACGACGCGAGAAGCAATCAGATATCACATAGCATTATAAAGTATCAATAAAGTATTATTAATGACATTAATGTGAACAATACAATCATAATCAGTACACTCACAATTTCTAACGCCTTTCAGGCCTGAGTATACCAGCAAGAGACAGTAAGAGATCTTCAGAGTCAGACCTACATACACAAAACATTAATATAAGTTAAATGTGACATAATTGAAATTAATGTTTTGCATAAAGCTTATAGCATAAAACACTGACTACATACAGACTGACTGAGAAGAGAGACATAATGTTAGGTAGGAAATAATTATGTCTCTACAGCAATACATACACTCAATGAAATCTATCACAGCAATAATAAGTGAATGGTAATTTGAATATAAAGAATTTGTACTTACAGATAAATTTCAGGTAAAACATTCAGTTAAAAAGAGCAGTTCACTCCATGAAGAATCAGCTTAGAGTGCCTCTGCTAAGGGAAGTCAGAGAAAACTGCCCCAAACAGAAAGGGTGTGAAAAAACAACATGTACACTCAGGTGGAACCACTAAACTGTGATTGCTCACCTGGTGGTAATTGGAAAAATTATTTGATACCAAAACATCGGAAGGGTGGGGTTGCTGTGATAGATTTTAAACATTGTCATCAACAGGTACCAATAAAGCCAGCCTTTGAATTGCTCGCATTACCACAGTTTCTGTGGATTTGAAAAGTTTGTCCTGAATTTTAAAATTTTTGTATTTTATGGAAACCTATCGAACCTTGCCATCGGCATCAGAGAAAACTTCTTTAACTAATGCAATGTGGTAGTCCCCCCTCAGAGCATTTCTGTCTGCAACAATGACCACATCACCTGGTTTTAGATTTCGATGTGCAGTATGCCACTTGCGTTGCACAACTAAGCCAGGTGCACACAACTCGATCCATCTCTTCCAAAAGTAATCAGTCAAGCTTTGGACCAAATGATACCTCATAGCTAGGCTAGAATCTTGTGGTTGCCAACCACCTGGATTAGTAGCTGTCGCTCTCCCAAGTAAGAGGCAATTTGGTGTTAGGACACTTATTTCAGAGTCTGGGCCTAGCAGAGTGCCAATTGGTCTTTCATTTAGTAAGTTTGAGACCTCAGCAAACAACGTGAGAAGCTCACAGGGTGAAAGTCTTTGGTTATGTATTGCAAAATCAATGCTACGCTTTGCTGCCTTGACAAGCGATTCTGCAGCACCTTGATGCCAAGGACTATCTGCTGGCCCAAAAATCCAAAGCAAACCTTATCTTGATCCTCCCCTTTCCAAGACAGACTTGTCAATTTTTAGCCATGCTTCCCTAAGTTCTCTGTCTGCACCAATCAGTTGTGATCCAGGATCACTATAAATCTTGGCAGGCCACCCTCTCAAACTAACGAAGCGGCTCAAAGCAAGCAAGAAAGAATTGGTGTCGTACCCGAACACTGCCTCAACATGCACCGCTCTCATAACAAGGTCCGTAAACAAAACACTGTAGGCTTTACCTGTTGAATGCTTATTAACTTCTCCCCTTACCTTGTAGGGACCAAAGAGATCAATCATTACAAAGTTGAAGGCTGGAGATGGCTTAAGACGAGAAATTGGCAAGACTCCCATTTTTTGGCCAAGTAGAATTGGTTCCCTCAATTTGCATAGTTGACAAGCTGATTTCACAGACCAAGCTAGTTTACTACCATGAGCTGTCCAGTAGTGCTGGCGGAATCGAGCTAAAGTTGCATCCCTTCCTCTGTGTCCCACAGCTTCATGGGCATCCTTCATTATCAGTCGAGTCACTGGATGGTTAGATGGAAGGAGAACTTGTGGTTCAGAATCAGGGATCATTGGATTGTAATTCTGAATTCTAGATCCAACCACCCAAAGATGATTATGATGCAGGAACGGACTAAGAGAAGCAAATCGTCCACCCTTTTTCTGCAGATCATCCATGATATCAATCTGTGTGTCCAATGCAATCATGTTTTCAGCTTCATGAAGAACATCTGGAGTAACTTGTCGAACAGTGCCTTTAAAGGACTTGGTTCTTAAGATGACTTTCACTAAAGCAACCACAAACACAAGTTTCCTAAAACTGCTGTGGCGGGAGAAATCAATGCTATGGCTTAATCGACCACTAACTTTGCTGTCAGCAACGGAAGATACAGCCAGTTTCTTTTCACCTGGTAGACTATCGTTTCTTTGAAGTCCATGTTTCAGGTCCCACACTTCAATTTGTTTGTAGAGGATCGATGGGCCTTTCCACCATTCAGATTCCGGAGACAGTTGTTTGGGGCCACAGCCTCTTGACAGAAGATCAGCTGGATTATGTGCACCAGACATCCATGCCCAGCTGGACATATCACCACCAGTAGCATTCTGGATTTCTCCAATGCGGACTCCTTCGAAGACTTTGAATCTTGTGCTGGTCTTATGTAACATGTTCAAAACTGTTTCTGAGTCAACAATATGAAGCACATTTTCAAAATCGTATCGCATCTCCTTTTCGATGACCTTCCTTCCCCTCTTCGAAAGCACAGCAGCATTGAGCTCCAATTGGGGTGTAGTCAGTTTTCTCAGAGGAGCAATCCTACATTTTGCCATGATGAGTCTGCACCAGTACTCGTTGCTTTCCAGTGGCCAGCGGATGTAAGCCACAAATCCATAGGCTATGTCACTTCCATCAGAGAAAAGGACCAAAGTAGGCTTGGAAACAGCTTTCGATGGAGGTTGCAGACTACGATCAAACTTCAAGTCCTCAAGTCCATACAACTGAGAGAAGAACTGAAGCCATTTGGTATGCATGCTGTCTGGAAGTGGGTCATCCCATCCTAAGTTCATGGACCAAGTATCCCTCAGGAGAACCTTTGCCTGCAAAGTGAAAGGACATATGAAACCTAAAGGATCAAACAACATCATTACTTGCTGCAGAACTGTCCTCCGAGTAAGGACCGTAGGAATTGCTGAAGGGAAATCAGACGCTTGGAGGTTTGGACCACTCCGCTCACCACGTCTCTTCGGAGAAAAGTTCAAGATGACTTTAAAAGTTAAGACATCTTCTCCAGGCACCCACGTCACACCAAGCACTCTCGTATCTTCTCCATCTCTCTTAAGAAGAGAGACATTGGGCAGATCAGATGAGGGGATCTCTCTGCTTAGTTGCCAGCATTTGACCTTGAATCCACCCTTGGATAACATGATTTCAACATCTTCAGTTGCTTTCTTTGCAGATTCCAAATCAGGGAAAGAATCCAAGATGTCATCCACATATGTTGACTTGCGGAGAACTTTAGCTGCCGTTGGACTTTCACTGATGAACTTTTCAGCTGTCATATACAAGGCTTCGGTGCATATAGCAGGGGCTGGTCTGTCACCCATATTAACTCGCAACATGACATACACATCTGGCTCTCTATCTTCTAAGTTCCGCCATAAGAACCGGTGGCAATGCTGTTCAAGCTCTTCCAAATGCACTGAATGGAACATCTTCTTTATGTCACCAACTATGGCCACTGCACCTTCTCGCCAACGTAACAGGAGTCCCAGTAGATTGTTGAGATAGGCGTCTGGTCCTTTTGCAAGAACTGAATTCAGGGAAACACCACGGCAGACTTGGCTCGAGTTGAATACAATCCTAACAGGAGTAGATTGCGATCTCAGGTTCTTGACAGCCGAATGACTGATATAAAATGTAGGACCTTGCCATGAATGAAATTCGTCATCAGTCAATTTACGAGCAACATTTCTCTCAAGCATGTCCTTGACTTGTTCAGCATACTTTGTTGCCCATAAATGATCCTTTCTCAAAGTGGCCTCCTTACTCTTCAGTGTTGCGAGGGCTGTACTGTAGTTATCTGGAAGACTTGCAGGATCATTTAACCAAGGATAACTTGTTTTCCAGCATTTCTGCTCCTCATCATATTTCAAGTTGCTACGAATAAGATTCAACTCCTGCTCCTCTTGGAAGGAGTAAGTGTGGCCAACTGTTGGACATTTGTTGCACCTACACCCCCCACACTTCGGGTTCACTACAGTTGCCAGCTCTTCACCTTGAATAAACTCTAACATGGTATTATGACAGGTGACATTAACACAAACAGAAGAAAGACTAGGTTGAAGCAGTCCAGATTGTTTGATCAAATTGAAGTTGCTGTTGACTTTATACTGGCTGGAATGCAGAGTCTTTACCATATTAGAGCTAATCTGTGTCTCCTCATGTAAATCTGGATGATATCCTTGCAGGCACATTCCCAGTTCTCCCTGCATTATGCTCAGATGGCTGCCAGATGAACGGAATTCATTCTTGGGATGAAGACCAAAGTAATCACAACCCAATAAGATGTCCACTTTGGTTGACTTTCGCTGCAGAAGTGCTGGATCTGTACCCGGAAACAATCTTCTTATGGTCGACAAGTCAAGATGAGAAACAGGACCAGTTATTTCCTTCATGCCAAACACAAGAATTGGTACACTATCATTGCTTTTAGTCTTCAACACAACTTCATACAACAGGGTATCATACTCAGTCTCCAAATTCCCCATTGTGGTTACATCCAACGTATATCTTCCGAGTGATTTGGCGCCAAGTCTGTCGGCTGCACTATGAGTGATATAAGATGAACTGGAGCCATTATCACAGAACACAGTGGCATCTTTGCCACTGTCAACTGGAGTCTGGAAGATGGCATATAATGAACCAGAGGCAGGAGTCTTTGTTGTGTGGCTACTACTGGAAACCGAAGATGAATCCTTGTTGTGGAATTCTTTGCACATAATTGTGAAATGGCTGGATTTCTTGCAGACTTCACAGAAGACCTTTGTATGGCACTGGTCTCGTCCGTGATAACCGAAACATCTGAAACATGCATGTACATTTCTCAGTGATGTGAACTTGTCATCAAGAGATAATTTTTTGAATTCTTTGCAATCAATCGTTTTATGTTTAACATCATCTTGTTTATGTACTGCGCATGTCGGCTTGTGTTTCATGCTTTCCCCAGTATCTCTAGTTTTCTCCCTAGTTGCAGTATGAGTGGCAGTGTTTAGAGGACCCTTCTTCTGAAGTTCGGCAAGGCCGACAACTGATGCTCGCTCATTCACCAAAAATTTCATGAAGTCATTCAAAGGTAGCACTTTAGCTGTGCTTTCGAGTTGATGATATGTTCTGACCCATAACATGCGAGTATTGATGGGAAGTAGCTCACTAATCCTGTCTACTTCTCTCATAGAAAACAAGTCAGTCAGTCCTAACTGACTAAGTTGGGCAAAAGCAGCTTCAAACTCATCAACAAGTTGCACAATACCTCGGAAATCATCTTCCCGAACAGGCTTCAGGCGATGCAAGCTTTCTAATGCTGACTGGACAGAAGCACTGCAATCGTCATAATACTCAGACAACCTTTGCCACATTAGATCATACGCCTCAGGTCTCGTAATGTATATATTCTTCACTCTATCCTTAGCTGTACCCTTCAGTGACCTCTTAAGTTCATAGGCTAGAGCTGTCTTGTTTCCAAAAGTTCGCTCGGCAAGCTCCCTCCAAACAGCTTTAAACTCTGGCCAGTCCTTCCTGTGTCCAGTAAATTCAGGTAAACTCGAATGCTTCACGTGAACATCATTATAGCTAGCAGCAGGCGGATGCACAAGTTCAGGACTTGTGTAGTGCATTCTCAGATGAGACGGAAAAGACAACGCGTTATAAGATTGAGAGCTGCTTGTGATACTACTACCAGAGGGGTAGTAGTAACAGGGTAAAGGTGTACTACTGCTGGAGTAGTAATTGAAAGGGACTGAACTAGGTTGCATGGCTTGGAACCCAGTACTAGAGGAAGTGGGATGACATTGTCTGTAAGGATAAGTGAGAGATAGCCCAAGTTGCATTGCAACACCAGCTGAATTATGAATAGAATTAGAAGAGCATGATGACATGGTCACTTGGGTACCAGACACCTTGCTCTGTAAGTTATGACTGCCTAATTCAGCAGAGCTCATTGAACCAGGGACTTTACTACTAACAGCATCATCAGTGCTAGGCACCCCATTAGCGGCAGCATCAATACTGTCAGAACTACTACTGATACCTGATGCACAAGCAAGGCTAGAAGGTTCAGACACCAAAGAAAGTTTGGAGTCATTTGAGTCAAGAAAACTTTGAGGCGTGGCCTCTCTTTTAGATTCAATTTCACTTGGTTTGAAGACGACAATTTACAGTATAACTTGACATCATCAATTTTCTCAACTATGTTTTCAAAAGTGTGATTTAAATCATCAGATTCCTCAGTGATACACAATATTTCCAAACACTTGTTGATCTGAGGTTCAATTTCTTGCTTAATATAGGACAGAAGTTTCAGTTTATCACTAGAGCGATCAGCAGATACACTTCTGACATTATCAAGAAGTTTACCAAGTCTAGTGATTTCCCTTCTAACTTTAAACTTGTCAACATCAACCTTGGCTTTTGCAGTTTCTTTTTCATAAACATTGTACGAAGTGATAACTTTGTTATACACTTCATAAACAGCATTTCTGTACTCGTCGAAACCAAGTCCATTTACAGTCTTAAATTCTGTGAGAGTCTCATCACTAGAGACATGCTCTTCATATTCAATATGCACAATTTCAAAGTCACACCAACAAGTTTCTAATTCAGCATGTAATTTTGCAATAGCATCAGAGTCTTTCTTAGTATCCAAAGCAACTTCCAACTTCTTAGTAGCTAAAGTTATCTTACATTTCTTCTGCGATTGGTTTGTCTTCAATGCTACCGCTCGATCAGTTGCTGACATCTTGTCTGTGCGTGTAGTAAATCAGCTGGGAGGTGTAAGTCAGCGAGGAGTACAAGTCAGTCGGAAGAACTTCACACATCATTGGTTCAGACAAGGCACAGTCACGACATCAGAAGAACAGCAATGTTGAAGAGCAAATCACGAAATGTAGATGAAGTTCAAAATTCAAATCACAGGCAGGACTGCAAGATCCTCCACAGAACTGCAGGGGTTGAACTGTAGGATCCTCGCGAAAATTGGAACTGTGCTGGTTTGCCCGGTAGAATGACGATTGACACTTATTGATATTCACAGTGTTTATTCCACGTAATGAAGTAATCAATCAATCGACTAAATAAATAACTAAATAAGTTCCCTAGAAAATAGAAATACAGTAATCAGATATCACATAGCATTATAAAGTATCAATAAAGTATTATTAATGACATTAATGTGAACAATACAATCATAATCAGTACACTCACAATTTCTAACGCCTTTCAGGCCTGAGTATACCAGCAAGAGACAGTAAGAGATCTTCAGAGTCAGACCTACATACACAAAACATTAATATAAGTTAAATGTGACATAATTGAAATTAATGTTTTGCATAAAGCATAGAGCATAAAACACTGACTACATACAGACTGACTGAGAAGAGAGACATAATGTTAGGTAGGGAATAATTATGTCTCTACAGCAATACATACACTAAATGAAATCTATCACAGCAATAATAAGTGAATGGTAATTTGAATATAAAGAATTTGTACTTACAGATACATTTCAGGTAAAATATTCAGTTAAAAAGAGCAGTTCACTCCATGAAGAATCAGCTTAGAGTGCCTCTGCTAAGGGAAGTCAGAGAAAACTGCCCCAAACAGAAAGGGTGTGAAAAAACAACATGTACACTCAGGTGGAACTACTAAACTGTGATTGCTCACCTGGTGGTAATTGGAAAAATTATTTGATACCAAAACACCAATGAACACATGTTATTACCCCACAGAGTGTTTCAGTAGCAACATTTTTGATATTATCTAATAGTGTTTCATATAAGCTATTATCAAATGCGCTCAGGACACTCTCATTAAGCCAATTTTGTTTTAAAGCCATTCAAATGGTTTAGATATATCTATGCATGATATGTAACTGTCTATTATGTTTAACTTGTACCGCCCAAACTTATATTATGTATTGAATGATTATATATATCGGACAGTTAAATTTATTCAATTTCTGCACTTGCTGCTACCAGCAGTTTGAAAGATATTGAAATTTGAATTATGTTTAATGGTGGAATATTATGTTCAACAGTTATTTGTACAGCTATATTGAACAGATATCACAATTAATTTGAAAGTAATAAATGCAATCAATGGGAGATGATGAGTCATCTAAAATGCCGTTAGATGGAATTGTTGGACTCCTTAATGCACTATCCTTAGTCTTTCGAAATATAAAATATGGCTCCTGAAAATGCATTTTTATTCCAACCATAAATCTTTTTTGTTTACAATAAATGTAATAGTATAAATAAAAGTACTCCTGGTATTGTGCACATGCATCCCAGACTTTATTATTGTTTTCCCGTGGACTGAAAGGTATTGCCCTGTCTAACCAGAAAATTCCTGCTGGACCAATCAGCCATGCGGGAACAGTAGTGTCCACCAAAGTCTTATCATGTTTCAGGCACTCGACCATGCAGTCCTTCATGACAAGTGTACGGAATGCAGTGAGAGCAGCTAACTCTGGGGCTGTGCTTTCTTATTCGCCTTCAGGTATCAACTTTGCCCAAGATAATCACAACATTGATTGGGCTGCTTGGCCATCGGTCAGTTGATTTTTAACCAGTCGGTCATACCTACCAACACTGCCAGCCCAACAGTCTCTCAATATCCATTAGCAAATCTATCAATAGGGCTGGCCAGTTTTCGTGTGACCTTGTATCTTATTTCCGGAAATACCCAAACAGTACATCACTACAGTTGAATTGTTGATGACGTCATTTAATATTGTACAGTGGTGACGTCATGTATTGTATTAGTATTTCTTGGTACAAGGTCACACGAAAGCTGGCCAGCCCTATGGGGAGGAAAATTATAACCAGAGGTCAGTGCCACCAAAGCAGATAATCATGTTTTGATGACGTCACTATTCAGGGATGTCTTGTGAACATTAAATAATGTCATTGACTTAATCTGATTGTGTTTTATCTGCTTCGGTGGCCGTGCTTATACTTTTTCTCCGCCATTAATGTTGTGGTTTTAATGGTGATGGCAAGGGGAAGCTGGGTGGTCTAGTGCATGGTAAGACACTCGCCAGCTCCTCTGAAGGACTGAAGTTCAATCCCGGGCTCTGGTACCCTTCACGAGCAACATCCCAGCTGGATGTCATCCAGATGAAATGTCAAATTGGCAGTTGCTTATACATTTTTTGTACTCGATGTCTATGCCGAGGGGAGTAAAAGACCTCTCACGGGTAAATGTGTAACTTTGGTGGACTCCTCCTTTCTCTCACCTCATAAATCAACCCTTGTGAGCAGCAAGCACTTGCCTTAGAGGGCTGCACTTTCCACATCTGATTAAAAACATTCTGACAGGAAGACATGAAGTAAATATTGACCTTTCTGTCCCTATATTTTGTAGTATGTGACCATGCTTTGACAAGCAAAAGCCCCCTCCATAATCATAAATATGTAACTTGGTGTAGCATGCTAATAATATCGACTCATCATTATATGTGCCTCAGGTAGTTGGTCCTTTAAGCTGACTCACGTCCACATTCTGTAGTACTCATGCTACCAAAAAGTTGCAAAAGAGATCACAAATTCCGTGGAAGTTAATGTGATTGCACATGGGCGATTTAAGTAGTAAAGTTAGTTTCATTAAAAACGGCCTGTCAAATTAAATGCAAACAAAGTTAGACAACTTCTGCTATACAATGCTACCTGCCACTAAAAGGAACTGTCTGGCTTTAGCTGGCTACTCTAAGCTGAATCTAAAATATGTGCAACACCATTTGGTGCATAGGTTGAAAGTTAAGCCTATTTGAAAAGATGCATGTATATTTTACATACATATTTATGATATATTAGATATATTTCTTACATTTACCAAGGTTATATATTTTTCAATGGTGGGAGCTTTAAGCCGACTAAAAGCTATGAGTACACAAAAGTTACAGCTACAGCCAGAAATAGGCTGTCTAGAGTTAATATTTTATGAAAGCAACTGTGAGAATTTTCTTGTTCAGCAAGGAGTCACTGATGAGATGATTCCGCAGTACTACTACTTCACAGCGAGTGGGTACCAAACAGCACTGGATCGTGACTTGGCTTTGGTGCAAGGAAGCCTGGAGAAATTCTGCTCAGGAATAAGGCTGTCTGGATCGGCTAGTCCACCAATCACGCCTTCTGAAGAAGTTGACCAGATGCTTGCAATAGCCTCAGCTCGCGGAATTTCCTTCTGGTTTGCTGATGATCATATTGATCAAACCTACACTAAAATAAAAAACATACAGTACTCCTCATAATGAAGTTTAAAAAAATGGCTATCATTAGCTGGCGGGAACTCCTTCAAACCTTACCAGGCCTTGCTTAATTTCTAGTGCAAATGATACAATAATTTTGATTTATAAAACTTGATTGTGGAAGGAAGACTACTGACTTTCCATCAATCTCATAATTGGCCAATTAAAAATGTTCATTTCTGGTGTAGGATGTGAATGTCATCAAAATGATATGTCTTCTGGGTAGCCAGGTGTAGAATGCGAATGTCATCAAAATGATATGTCCACATTAAAATGCTCAGTTTGGATATAGCATGTGAATGTCATGAAAAAAATGTATATTTACTTGGGCACAATGATCTTCTTCTTATATTCAAGCTTGAATCAATCTTTGGGATGCCTTTCTAAACATCTTCATTTATATAATGTAAAAAAAGAAGCCATTATCTGTCATTAATAATATTTCGATTGGATCTCTCAGATCCAAAAAGGGCACTCGATAGCGATGCTATTAATGTGTCTTTGAGTGTTCCTCCTGGCCTTTCATACACTGAAAATAAATTTTTTTTATAGTAAACCTGGATGCAACTAATAGTCGATTTAAGCAAAACTACATACACCCTTTTCAACAGCCATTATGACATTTACCTCATTTCAATTAAGTAATATGTTATGACATTACCTGTGTTCTTGCATTCTATTATCTCGATGACCATGGCCATTGTCTACTGATGATGTCAGAATGTCTACTGATGATGTTACAATACTTATATCTGAGTACAAATAGAGGTCAATAAGGCAAAAATGTCAACATGGCTGCTCAATGAAAAGAGTGTATACCCATTAGTAATAAAGTAATTTGTGTTATAAGCTGGTAAATATGCCCTATGATTAAATAACTATAATGATGGGGTTTGGAATTCAAAAGAATTCAAGATGTTTATCTCCTAGTACACAGCTGTGGCTGGATGGTTCTGAACTTTTATATTGAGGAATACTGGAACAACAATATATTACTTGGAGGTGGCTTACGGCTAAATCATCTGACACCTGGTGTGTAAACCTGAACTACAATGTCTGAACAATAAATGGCTCTACTTCCATGTTGATTTGATTACATAAAATCGCTGCTGGCACCTCACAAACCTTTTAATATTTACAACATGGCATTTCACCTTATGGCTAAATTACAAATGATAAAACGGTACAACTGCAGCCATGGCTGTAATTGTTTGATCTGATTTAGGAGACTTGTGATATTGAGATAGAGAGATTTTAATAGTGGGATAGATACATTAGATAGATAGACAGACAGACAGCTAGACATAACGATAGATAGATAGTACATAGATAGAGTAGATAGAGAGATAGTGGGATAGATAGATAGATATATAGATAGATAGATAGATCGATTGATCTATAGATCAATAGATCGATAAATAGATAGATAGACAGATATATAGATTGATTGATTTATGGATTTATAGACTGATAGATAGTTAGATAGGTAGAAAGGTGGATAAATGGATAAATAGATAAATAGATATAGGTAAGGACTTGCCATTCACGAGGGTTGATTAATCTGAATAGAGAGAATATTACACATTTACACGGTGAGTGGGGTCTTTCACTTGCCCATGCTGACACCGAGTGTGACGGACCGTCAAGTGTTATCTGAAAATCATCCAGCTGTAATGTATTGAAATGGTCACAATGAATACAATTCAACCAGTCTTGATGCAAGACCCTCGATCACACCTTTCCACAGGAGAGGGTCTTAGAGAATCGGATGAGCAAGAATCCTGGTGTGGGAGTAAGGAATTTGACTGTATAAATAACTTTATATTTGTCACGAGAATACAAATCCGCTCCCATGTACTTAATAAGATGATGCAACGTCGTATCGGTTGAATTATAAAGAACTATTTTGTTTGCCGCTTAGTTCAAATCTACAGGCGCAGTGATTGACCTACTTTCGTTGTCTATCTCGCCGTCCTTTCATATCCACTAGACCCTCTTCCATGACGTGGCCTGAGGGTCTCGGCCTAGACAGCAATTTAACAGCTTGGACATTATAGTAGAATTCAAAATAAATGTCCACCTGCGTGTTTTTCTGTCATATTTTGCCACATGGCATGTGGAGTTGCACAAAATGGATAGAAATGTTCACAAAAATTCTAACATCAAGTTTATATCTAAAAAGAAAATAGATAAAAATAAGTTTGCTATATTCTCAATTGTAATTTCTGGTGCTTCTTTGTACTGATGACAAAATGGCTAAAAAATTAATAAAAATAAAAACAATTGCAAAGATAAGGATCTTGAAGACAGTTTGTACAGAGAGCTTTTTATATGGGTTAGAAAGTTGGGTTATGACCTTTTGGTAACATTTATATATGTATTTTGTAACATGACATGTATGGCAGACTAAGCCCAAAAAAAAATAAAAAATTTATAAGTGGATATTTATTTTAGATTATACTATACATTGGTGTGCCTGAATAATGTTTGCATGCTAATTCTATAGATGATTACGTGATTCCTTATACCTGATAACAGATTATAAAACATCTATTGACATAATAAAGAATCAACAAAGGTTGTTGTTATGGCAACAGCCTGATCAGCAAGTTTATGTCATGATAAGCCAAGTCCAAAGTCTGAATTGAGACCAACAAAAAGTACAGATCTAGTTTTGACAGGTAAGCTTGTTTGAATAGCGCATAATATGCCTAATGTAAACAAATAATCATCGACTAGAGGTTTTATGTAGCATTTTAGATATATTTGTGCAATGGCTTTACACAATAACACCTCACATCAAGACCACCTCACCATTAAGAACACTTCACTGCTAAAATTGAATTTTTGATCCAATTCAGTGTAGGCTGATAGTTAACACTGTAATGTATAGAACTTATTCAACATCAACATTTTGCATCGAACATGTTATGGTTTAGTGCAGTTTTGAGGTTCTATAGCTATGAGAACCAGATTCTGTAATTGTAAGGCAGTTACTGGGCTTCACCTATTGCACTGATGAGGCAATGGATAAAATAATGTAATTGCAGTAAGTCATTTTAAATCACTAATTCATCCAATAATATCTGTTATCTCTGACCTTAACCCTAACCCTAACCCTAAGGATGACCTATAAACATGTCACAGGGCAGTTGTGTCTAACTAAACGGTATTCAATATCAGTTTATAGCTCAGTAGAAAGAACCAAGAACAAGGTTTCAGAAAATTCTTGTCTCATCTCTGTAACTTAATTTGGATCGGAGCTAGAACCAATTAGAGTTAAGCAGCTTTTATGACCTGTGACCTTGACAATTGACCCGTGACCTAGTTTCGTATGTGTTCACGGGACGTGTATAGAGTGATTATTCATGACTATGATACGGAGAAAAAAGTCTACAAATGCTTTGCACTAAAACAAAAAAGCTGATATTTGGCACTAAAATGTAAAAAATGCTGATATTCGGGGCTAAAATTTAAATGTGCTGATATTTGGCATTACAATTTAAAAAATGCTGATTTTTAGCACTAAAATCTTAAGAAAATTAGTCCTATTTGACACAATGTTGAAATATCAAAATGGTACATTACATGAAATAATATTTTGCTTTGAATCCAAATCCACCTGGACTTTGGGACTGACTTTCATGTATGTGTAGTTCATGTTAAATATGGTCTATTCTTGAAATGATTCGACAATGAGTTGCTAAAATAACAGTCTAAGACAGCTAGTGCCATCTATAGTTGGTGTTCTTCAGCTCTAACCACAGGAAACCACTCGGTCATAGGAGTATGAAATGGTGATGAATATTTCATATTGAACCCATACTCAGATGGGTGGCCTAATGGTTAAGGCATCTGCCAATTCCATATTTGTCAGCTGCTGAAGACACCGGGTTTGAAACCCCGGCTCGGGCACTCTTCATGACACAATGCCAATCACATGAGACGTTAAATTGGTGGTGCCTTTTACTTAATGTCCATACTGAGGCAAATAAAATACCCCACCCATGGGGTAAATGTGTAACATGGACTTCAAGTCTTATCAACTCATCATTATGTCTGCTTCTGGCAGCTGGTCATATAAGCTGGCTAAGCTTCAGACCCAATAGCATTGAGACAATAGACATACAGTTAGTTTCATAAAATATGGCTGACTCTAGACAGCTGTAGCTATTCCTGGCTGTAGTTATAACTGGCTAAAGCCAGCCACTTTTGCCTACTCCTAGCTTATAGTCGGCTTACACCTACCACTACGGAAAAATATTAACCGTTGGTAAATGTAAGAAATATATCTAATATATCATAATATACATGTACAATAGACATGCACCTTTTCCAAAGAAAAAAAGAAGAAGACAAATATGCTTAACTTTCAACCTATGCACCAAATGGTGCTGCACATACTTTTAGATTCGACTTTGAGTAACCAGCTATAGCCAGACAATTCCATTTAGAGGCAGGTAGCATTGTATAGCAGAAGTTGTCTAGCTTTGTCTAGGTTTAATTTGACAGACCATTTTTAATGAAACTAAATGTAGACATACAAGTAAATCAGAGTCATGGACATCAGAACTTGACAACCTGGCCAAAAATGTGTTAAGTTGTAATGTATGGATGTCCGTTTTATCTGTGTATATATATATATGATTATCTTAATGATATAAGCCATGATAATTCATTGTGAGACATCTATGAACACTATAAACAATCAACAAAGGTCGGTGTTATGGCAACAGTCAGGTCAGCAGATCATGTCACATGATAAACCAAGCATGTAGCATGTCCAAAGTCTGACTTGTGATCAACAGAAAGTAAAGATCCAGTTTTAGAGGTAAGTTTGTTTGAATAGCACATAATATAAACATGCTTAAAGTAAACAAATAATAATTGTCAACTTTACTCCATACACAAAACTTACTCACTTCATGTTAAGATAACTATGTGGGATAATTATAAATGTCCATTTGGTTTTTAGTAATATTTTGTCCTACAAAGCTTGGAGCAGCAGAAACTTGGCATAAATTCTACCCTGATAGCATTCCAAATCGGGCCAGCGTCGTTTCTGTATCGGCCTTGTCGTACAACATCGATTTAACATAGCCAACATCGTGCTGACATTGAAATGATTTGGAATGCTATCTGGGTACAAATAAGTCAAACCCAAACTTTCTAACCTATAAAAACTACTTTTTCTGCTAATTACTTCATGTTGCCTATCTTTGCAATGATAATTTTTGCAATGATAATTTTTGCCATCTTGTCAAGCAGTAGAAATCATAATGGTGAATACGGTAATTTAAACTTCGCATTAATGTTTCGCGGAAGTGTTTTATCAGCCAAAATATTTGTTTTGACTTGTCGCTAATCTTTCTGACCATCTTGTGGTGCACCATGATATTGTTAGAAACAGGTGGACAGTTATGCTGAATATTTAACACTATAATTTACCTTACAATAATGACCATAAATTTCAACAGCAAAATCTAAAAAAAAAAAACATCATTTCATGTTTCAATGGTGAGGTGGTCATAAAAGTGGGTTCACAACAAACAGCAATTTGCCAGTGTTTTAGGAATATCTGTTAAAATCCTACCAGGATAATTTAGTCTGATTTTCTATTTTTTGCTCAATTTTAATTTTCACATTTACAAAATGGCGAAAATGATTGTAGCGCTGTGGACTGATGTCAAACATTATTCTTGCACTGATCTAGTTTAATGTGTCTAATGTCATTGACACAAAATTGATCTTTGTCCAGTTCATATATCAGCTACAGTATCAATTTCTGTCCATGCAGACACCCACTAATTGGACATCCACTCACACCAGACGAACGACTAGGAAAAGATATACATCTGTATCAAAACCCACAGTATCCAAGGCAATACAATGAAGGGTTTATTGTTAATTTCCATCGGGTTGACACTGCTGTATGAATTGGAATCTATTCATATCCAGAATGCAGACAGTCCACAACGCATCCCTGGGGAATATCTTATCACTCTTCAACCATTGAGAGGACACCGGTATGATATTCATTTACATATGGTTTTAGTTCTATAGTTTTATTAATGTAGGTTGTATTTCAATATCTGCTTCAAGTTGTTGTTCTTAGTTCTACTTGTTTCATGTCATTTGTCCCACAACATTTGTTATAATTTGTAATATTAATACTATCATGTAACACTGAGCTGTACTGAAATTGCATCAATAATATAATGCTTAAATGAACCACAATGTATGCATCTACAATACTTATAATGCCAAAGTTAATAATATTGCAAAAAACAATATATATGCATTTTGTAGAGTTTGCGAGTTGTACTGCAATACTCAATGGACTGCTATTTACCAATAGAGGGAGCTCTCAGTAACTGCGCCCAAAAAATTGTTAATGACATAATCAAACAATAGGGTCATTGAGTGCAGTTAATGATGTCATATTAAGATAACGTCATTAAACGATGATTTGGGCGCAGTTACTGATAGCTCCCTCTATTGGTAAATAGTCGCCCATTGAATATCACCAGCCTCGTAATCGACATTTTAGAATAATCCCTCTGTTGGTCAAAACTATTGGACAGTTGTTTAATAACAAAAAAAAAGGAAACAGTTTGAAACAAAGCAATGATATACGTGACATGAGCACTTTATTTAAATATTTTCACTAATATGCTGCATTGCTAGGCATGTATAAAGCCTGGTTCACACTATCACGGATAAGATAGCCGAGTGACCACGGATGGCAAAAATGGACTATACTTGCTCACTCGTGGCTCTATTAATCACGTATAAATTCTTTTGACGAGCGTTCGAAGGACGTCTGTCGACCGCTAACCGAATGTCAGTAGACCACTTGCTGAACATCCATTGCCAAGCATCCATGAGGCTTCCGTGAGGCATCCATGAGGCACTCATACATCGCCTGGGCGAGTGGTTCAAGAGTGAAGGAGGAGAGGGCTACGGATGGGCAAGGATGGGCACACTGTTTGGGCGGACTGTCGGCGGATGTCCCCACAGTGTTTCCCAGCAGTCCAAGACTGACCACGAGTGGATAGCAAGTATACATGGATGGACCCCCTCCTCTGCGTACCCACGAGTGGCCGTGAATTGAATCCTGATTGATTCGCGATTGATTTCCGTAATAATGTAAAAAATTCACTCGTTGAATGTCTGCCAAAGTTTTAAACATGTTTAAAATTGTTTGCCCTCCCCATGGATGGTCACGGATGATTTAGAGGGTCCAACCCAGATAGCATTCCAAATCGAGCCAGCGTTGTTTCGATATAGGCCACTGTCGGTACAGCATCGTTTTGACATCGCCAACGTCATGCCAACGCTAAAATGATTTGGAATACTGTGTGGGAGGAGCATTCTACGAATCAGTGTCCGTAGAACGCTTGGCGAGTGAATTACGTATAAACAAGGATAAGCAAGATTAACTTTATTTTTCATCCTTACTCACTCGCCATGCCCATCCATGACAGTGTGAATGCCCCTTAAGGATCTGATAGTATCTTGACACAGAACTTTACTGTTTGGTTTTACCTAATCAGAATATAGAAGATCAGAAGCATCTGTTTGATTGTTAATTGTCAATGTTTTTTTAACTTCAGTTCCAGAGCAAGCAAGATCAACTATGCCCAAATGTATGTGGAGAACCTCAAAGGCATTGGCAATGATAAAGTCGAGATTTTGAACCGCTTTGTCTTCAACCGACTTATCATCATTTCTATTCGATGTGATGACGAAACTGTTCTAAATGCCATCAGTGATATGCCAGAAACCAAAACAATTGAAGCAAATACAAGGAGTTATGCCATGAGAACATAAGGAAACTCTGCATGAGTGGAAATATGTTATATTATTCAGTGTAGGATAATGACATCAATAAGAAACATGGCGGCTCTGAAATTATAATTGGCAATAAATTTATGTAACTAACCACAAAGACGCCTTTCACTAAAGCTGCGATTGTCAATATTTAGAATAAATAACTACAGACATTCTTTGCACTCAAAGTTTAAGATTGACAATATGTTGTATTGACTTTTAAATTGCCAATATTTGGCAAGTTTTACTAATTGAGTGTACGTTGATATTTGTTAAATTGAAATGTTGATTTAAAGCACCCTTTGCGTTGAAGACCAAACCAAAGATAATGCTACATATTTAATGACATTTTGATCGATTCATTGTTCCACAAATAAAGTTTCGTTTGACACCATGATTCAAGTGGAATTGTGACTTACTTTCTGCAAAAAAATTCAATGTCCTATGCACGTGTTAATAAATTGATTTGTTGTGAATATATGTGGTGCCAGTACACTCTAAAAAAAAAAAAGATTGTTTCCAGACAAATAATTGTGTTGCTGGTGTCCACTCAATACGAGTCAATAGTTTGTCTATATGAGTTATTGAGTGTAGAAATAATGAACTGCTGCGAATTTTGCACCAACCTATCACAATGTTCAACGTTCAGTTGATAAAGTTCCTAGCAGTTCCCCAATATCATCTGATAACAGGTCAATTTATTAATTATGCTGTTGATAATATCCTTTATGCATGACAATAGGTGAGCTAATCGTTTCGTTTTCCATTTGTTATATTTTATTTTATTTTTTCATTCAATCACAAATTAAGTCCATGCAGCTCTTGAAACTCAATGTATGTTTATTCAGTAACAGAAAGCAATAAATACTAAGCACATATATTAAAGTGTTTGCCTTAAAATTAAAAAAATTAATTTTCTCCAGCCTTTGTACAACTCATCTAATTAATATTCAAAAAGTCAAACAATCTAATGATACAATTAGAATATTGCAGAAAATCAGACTCAGATAACGTACCATAACTTGCCAAATCTGCTCAATTTAGGTGTCTGAAGTTTAAACTGATCATCAGCAGGGCTGTGAAACTTCCAGCACATTGTTAACCCAACAATTTAACTCCCAATGTTTAACTTACAGCTCAACGCAAGCGCAACATTGATTTTCAGCTCATTTTAACCCAAAAATTAACACTACAGTTAGTTTCATAAAATATGGTCTAGACAGCTGTATCAACCTATTCCTGGCTGTCTATAACTAGCTAGTGCCATCCGCTTTTGTCTGCTCATAGCTAATGGTCAGCTTAAAGCTACCACCACTGAAAAAATAAACCTTCGTCAATTTTTCTAATATATCATAAAAATATACATGTACAATAGGCATGC
This sequence comes from Alitta virens, assembly GCA_932294295.1. Lineage (NCBI taxonomy): Eukaryota > Metazoa > Annelida > Polychaeta > Phyllodocida > Nereididae > Alitta > Alitta virens. The sequence continues at coordinate 7,126,928 of OW028578.1, read as the reverse complement.
ATTTTCAATAAAAAATGACAAATATGCTTAACTCTCAACCTATGGCAGGTACTTTTGATTCGGCTTTGAGCAGCCAGCTATAGCCAGACAGTTCTGTTTAGTGGCAAGCAGCATTGTATAGCAGAAGTTGTCTAGCTTCGTCTAGGTTTATTTTGACAGGCAGTTTTTAATGAAACTAACTGAATTTGACCTCGACCCACAATAGACTAACAGTTCATCCACTACTTGTTGATGTTAACACAAATTCTGTAGTTATGCCTATACAGAATACACTAGAGGATGCTTTGACCACAATTGTAATTGTAATTGTTTCTATTTGTTGTGAAGGTATGTGGCATGCCAACAAAATTGTGCGTGTATGTAAAACCTCCTATGGAGGTTTTCTTAACAGCTATCAAATTTGCATTTTGTCATTGTTGGGTCTTGAAAAAAAAAAGAAAAAGTTCTTGATCTAAATTAGTCAATATTTAAGATTAGATTAGATTAGATTAGATCAGATTAGATTAGATTAGATTAGAGTATTACTGGATTCTGGTCCTATTGGGCCTCTATGTCCAGATCTCACTTGAAGCGGTCAGTGTGCAATAACTCAATTTGCACAAAGAAAGTGTAGCTATATATATATATATATATATAAATTTACGTCAACCAGTTACAACAAGACTTAGAAAATAATTATAGCATTATGCAACGTTTGATGATACAATTGTCTTAAAAGGAGTTGGCTTTAAGAAGTCATCATGCCACAACCCTCTTATCATTGAAGTAAAATCACAGAATACACAAGAACTATATTGAAAATAACTAGACACCAGTTGCCATGTGACATTGCGATAGTATTACGTGATGTGCCAGGATCACTAGCTATATGAGTTAAATTACAAGGTGCATAAAGTAGTTTGTTCGGTGTTTGCGTTTGCTCCACATTTATTCGGTTTTGAGATGCCGCAGAGAGAAGCCAGTCTTTAATTTCCTTCGGTGAGGGAATCTTCTGAACTTGGGACAAATGCTGCAAGATTGTTCCGGCCACATGGGGAGCAGCCATGGATGTTCCACTCATTATTTTGGTACTGCTTGGATTTCCAATGTGTGTGGACAGAACGTCTGTCCCAGGAGCGATGATATCAACGTACAGTCCCCAGTTTGAGTACCATGCCAACTGGTCATCAGGATCAGATGCTGCTACAGTAATAGCATCTTCAACAGCAGCTGGGCTGTAAAAGGATGCATTTGCCTTGCTGTTTCCTGCAGCTACAACAACTGGAAGACCGATGTCGATTAGCTCCTGAGTCGCAGCATCTAACGCACCAGATCTTCCCGCTCCTAGAGACATACTCGCGACTGCTCTGACAGTCGTATTCTGCCCATTGTAATGATTGAACACCCACTTAATGCCATCAATGATGCCATCTATATTTCCAGTGCCTAATTCATCCAGAACTTTTATGGCAATTGCGCGAGCACTTTTTGCAATACCATAAGTTTTACTCATAATGGAGCCAGTGCAATGGGTGCCATGTCCGTTATAATCATCATCACCCTCAAAGATATTATATGCAGTATATCCATGCTCTGCCCTACCTCCGAAGTCATGATGTCCAGTATAAATCCCAGTGTCGATGACATATGCATAGATATCCTCGCCATCATTTTGAAAGTATTCATATGTTTGAGAACCTGACTTGTCTCGTCGAGCAATTCTAGATAAAGCCCATGGTACAGATGACTGTTTTGCACAAACTGAACTTGATTTTACAACAACATTTGCTTCTATGTTTTCAATTTCTGGTAAAGTGACCAAGTTTGCGACTGATGCTTCAAATGTAAATCTAACAGACAGAATGATGGTCCGAAGGAAGACATATTTTCGTACCACCTTGAGATCTTTAACAGTGTCTGCAATGGTCTTCACAATGTCTTTAATTTTCTGTTGAACCAGAGTATTGTCATTGAGGTCCCATTTTTCTGTATTCAGTGTGATTAGGTACTGATTTTGTATCCGATCGACTCGATTCACATTTTGAATCTCTATTCCAGAAATCAACAATGAATGTAAACAAATGAGTAAAAGACAGGTAAATATGACAGACATCACTACCTGTGCACAATATAACATAAACTGAAGGCTAAAATTATGAATCAGTTCGAGAACAAGGACTCCTTATCTAAAGCAAAGTCTATAAAGATAACCTCATATTAAGAGCTTTACAACACAACATAAGAAGTACAACAGGTGAAATAGAAAGATGACTCATGCAGAAATTCAATAAATTCATTTATTTTGCAAGTAATAAGCATATCACCTGCTAAAAGGACTAATTTTAGAAATACAACCATATCATAGATTTTCCATTTAGTATGTATTTGCAAAAATACAGTCAATGCAGTGCTTATTATTTTGCCATTGCATTCAGCAAAGAATTTTCTCCAAAAAGAATACTTATGGCTGCCTTAAAATCATATCAATCCAAACAGGCTTTTTGGGCTTATTTTATGATATATGTGCAGTATGTCTGATAAAAGGGACAGCTGCAGTTAAATTTACATGAGGGTCATTTTGAGAAATGTTTTTGATGAATGCAATGTCAAAATACTGAAGGGTGTGTAATGCTTTGAGCTCTACTTTACACTAATTCTTTAAGATAGTTCACTGTTTACTATTCCGTAAAATAGGCATACTTAGGAGATATTTGTTCCCGTGCTTCCTTTGTTGCTTAGAATTTTTTTTTCAGAAATATGAACAATCATTAAAAATTAAGAGTTCTTGCTCTTACCATGAATGATTAAGTTGGTGAGATGCCACTTTTTTTCACATAAAAATTGATAATATCCAAATATCCTTAGCCCACACTTAGCTAAAACATGAGCTGTTGCTAAGTCAAGGATTCAAGATCCAAGAAATTGTTTTATAAGAAGTGATTTTACAAACATCTTTTGTTCCCAGTTAACCAATCTTATAAAAAAATCGAAGAGGTCATGTTGAGCAGTGCAGCAATCATGCTTAAGAAAGAGGTTTTCACAGGCAGTCAAGACAGTCTAATACACATATGTGAAGTGACCTATCTGACCTACTCATTTGCTCTCCACCAATTACAACAGGCTGTTTTTATTAATAAAAACTGAATATGAGTGAAGATAGCTCTGTGTAAGTGGTTAGAGATATGGCAGTAAAGCACTATATTAGTTCGAGTGAAAACAAAATACAAGCTCTTGTATTTTCTATGTTAGTCACATGTAAGTTTCAAAAATTGTTTTCTTTTGTGGTTAGTAGCTGAAAAGTGGTTTAATGAAGCATTTATTCATACATATCATGCAGTGTCTTTTCATATTTCATTTGTATTATTTTTCTCTCACGGCTAATAGCCAACACAAAAACACTTAGTTTAATTTTAAGTTTTTTTTTCATATGTATCAGTGTTGCCCAGTCGAAGTGCCACTTCCTGTGTAAACTGGTGCAAATTATGAAATGATAGCATCATATGATGTGAAATAGTGTCATCTGCACTGTTTAAATTGTCCTTCTTACATAGGTTTCTCTGAAATGCCTTCATAGCTTTGCAAAGTTTTACTGCACTTGTTGTGCCCATTGTGAAACAGATGCAGTTTATGATGCAAAAAGCTGATCGGCATAAAACTACAACCCAATCCATGGTTTGAAGCAAGTACATTTGAGAGCTGGTGAATTTTTCACTGAACTTTGTCATCACAATTGTAATCAGGTAAACCTCAGGCAGAGACAGAAGAACAAAACAAACACCAGATACAACCAGTACCTTGACAATTTTTAAGTCTGTTTTGCTCATGACTGAACTTGTTAAAGTTTTTCTGCGTAATCTGAAAAAAAAATCAAGATGTTCATTTTCAAATATGCCAAATCGAGAATCTACCAACCAAAATTGAATGTATTGGGACAACATCATGGTGTAAACCATAGGGGCAGGGGCATCAGTTTTTTAATGTTGCACTATCTCTGCTATGGTCTGTTGCCTCTTGGAGCTTCTATGGTTACAGATAGTTAGAACACCATACTATACCTATCAAACAATTGAATTAAAGGATACAACCACTTATTTGCCAAAGACAAAAAGCAGAGCTATCACATGTAGGTATTCTGAAAAAGCTTAGTGATCAATATGTATCCTTAGAGAGCTCAGTGATTAGTGGTCAGATATACGGTTGTAAGGCAAAAAGGAAATTATAGGCCGCAGGAGCGGCCCCGTAGGGGCCGCCCGTAGGGCTTTTATGTTTAGAGATTGGCCAAAAACAAAATCTACTGACGTACAATTCTCAAATGACCGGATCGGAACTATGTTGTCCTAATTAATCTGCGCAAAATCCTATAATGACCTACTTACGCAAAAATGGTCTTAACTTAAGATATACCAACAAATTTGAAGAAACTCACGTTAAAACATGGTTTGTGTGATTCAAGACTGGAAAAGCAGTAGAACTATGGTTTGAATGTTCCATGTGAGCGATGTCCTTTACCGTGATTTTCCACGAAACTAGCCAACCAAATGAACATTAGAAATCAATGCGCACCTAACTTGTATTAATGACGTCACAATGCCTTTGACGTTGTGTATTGAGATGGTCCCTGGCGAGCTGGCTCACAAATGATGTTGCGTCACAGCGTCATGCCTTACAATAGTAGGGGCCATCTCAAAAGTGTAAGTCCACCAATTTGGCCAGATTTTACTAGCAAAAAAATTGTCTGATGATTGTCCGCCTATTTAAGAAGCTCATTGGCCAATGTCCTGAGTGGGAAGGGCCTTGCAGATTTTAATCAAATTTGATTGGCTAAAATGTCAATGATTGACAGATTTTGTAACTTTATTTTGTGACAATAGTCTACAATGTAACCATAAAGTACAAACAATACACATTGTAACAAAAAATAATCACCCAGACATAAACAGTGTCTGCACAATTTTTGAAACCAGCCATACCGACCAAAGAGAGAGTAATGGGATGAAGGAAAGTGACTACTTATGATCAAGATCAAGCGATTGGAACCGAACTACCTACCTGGCTCTCACAAGTGACATTAATGTTCCAAGTGAGAAAAATGTTGTTGCCACAATGCAGAATAAGACAGGTATGCCAAAGAAGTAAGATTTTCTTACAAGTAAGTCACTACAGGAGCCGATGATGCTCCAAGATAAATACATTTGAAGCAACATGATCCCAATGGAGCAAAGCAAAACAACTGCCGAATTCTGAAAGAGCCATGTAACAATAAGAATTAAATTTAACCAAAATCAATTCAACTTCCAAAGTTACAATTATCTATATTTGGTGTGAAAGAACAAGACAAGGTAGTGATATTTATTGATTAGAACTGGCCCAGAAAAGTACATTTCATATGCAAGCAAAAATAAACACATATAGATTTAAAGTAATAAATTAAAGTAAACTAAATAGAATAGATCATATAAAATATACAATGGGTCCTCATCCCTACTTCCAAGATGAGGAACATTGAGTAAAAGTACCTGAAAAACATCAAAGCGACTTACCTTAATGTAACGTTTCTGTCGGTCGGATGAAGAAATACCGCCATAAAATTTGAAAGACAAAAATGGGAAAGTTACTGCAACGAACCTTTCCATGGTAACCAAGGTGATAATAAACACATTGAAATGCTCGGCGATATGTCCCACACATGCTGTTGCCAAGCAAATCACCTTGGTGTTCTGAAACACAAAATGAAATGAATAAATCACACCAGTGTGGCCATAAAGAAAGGCTAAACTTCAGGAACAAAGATTTAAAAAAACAATTTGCTAGCCAGTAAAATGCTCCCCTTGTCTAAGTATATCAACATTGGGGTCCACTGCAGATTGAATATGGGTGATTCTTACAATGAAACACGCGACAAAAGGCTTCGCAAAAGAGCTCCGGATATTGACTTATTTGTAATGTAGAAATGCGCTACAAAACTCTACATATTCAAAGTTTTGACTAATTTTGAATAAGTCAGAATGTAACTTCGAAGGTAGATGAGTTAATACGATCTAAAGCAGTTTTTTGTCACTAAGAATATATAGAATAACATAACTGAATTTTGCTGTTAATGCCTTACTTGAATGGCCTTGTGTTGGTCAGACAATTGTGGGCGCTCAATTAAATGTAAGTGAACCAAGGCATTTCCAACAAAGACAACATTTCCAATTCTGATGCAGAAAAAGTATATCATGATGGGGTTTTTTTCCTTCCAGATTTCCATACCAAGTATTACCATACACATGATGGTGAGAGCACTACCAATGGCTGCAAATGCAATACAAAAATTAAATTAACAATGTCATTATAACTATTATTAGAACTAAAGAAGGCCTTTGCCTTATAGAGTGTGTGTGTGTGTGATAAGGGCTTTACGTCCTGTAGTTCTGCGCCAGTTGGGCTAATTAGGACAGGAGAGACCATGGCAATGAGACGAAGGAGGAAACAGCCATCCAACTTAGGCTCGATCGGGAATCGAACCCAGGACCCAGCAGTTGGAAGCCCAGAGAGCTACCTCTGAGCTAGGCCTCGGCCTTCCTTTGCCTTATAAAAGATATTTTGTGATCAAATACTATGTTACATATAATGTTGAGAGCAATACCAATGGCTGCAATGATTATTAAAGCTCTAAAGCCTTAGCCTTTTAGAAGATTTTTTGTGATCAAATAATTTATCACATATTATGGTGAGAGCAATACCAATGGCTGCAATGATTCTTAAAGGTGTAATGCCTTTGCCTTATAGAACCTATTTTGTGATCAATACTATATTACATATTATGGTGAGAGCAATACCAATGGCTGCAATGATTTTAAAAGCTGTAATGTCATTGACTTATAGAAGATATTTGTGATTATGATGAATTAGTTAAGAATGTGAATTTTATACTCTTTGTAACAAACTAGTAATTTTTGAAGATGATTGTGATGTATGCAATTCTACAAGAGAAAAAAGCAAAAGATCAACATCCATTTACGCACAATACCCTTCTCGATTCCTTTGAATTTAACCATAATGATTACAATAATCTTTATTCCCACAAAATTCATTACAGTATCATGGAATTGTTTTGGAGCTCACAGACATGCTTCATTTAGGATGTTCATTGTTGAAAATACAAACATTCTTTGGTGTCTAGTTGTAAGTCCAGGCAACCACAGCACAGCACTATCTATATCTCTTTTATATGTGATTTTGTTTATACCTTTGTCATGATTAACCCATAAAATGCCTCTGAAGGCTTTTAAAACATGATTTAAATAAATTCTCAAAAAATATAAATAAAAACAAGCGATGATATATGTTAATGAGCAGTACCGATGTAGGAAAGCTGTATTTAACAATTTAAAGAGAATGAAACATATGAGGAAAGGCCAAATTCAAACATTCCATGTCCATAGTTCTACACTTACACAAAAAAACTGTTGTGATCTTCGCATTTGTAAAAAGCTGAGTCTTAGTCTTTTTGAATTGACTTAACTGACAAAATTGTCCAACATATGCACTGTATGAAAATGCGGAATCATTTTTAATCACATGTGCACAGTTTTGTCTTACAAAATCCAGTAAAACTTCAGATTTAGTGTTTGCATCCACTTTAGCACTAAGTGGTGCTGAAGTTAGACACATACGGATTTCAACTGCATTGGTTTTTATCTCCTTCTGAACAACACATACGTTTCGCAAGGTATTACCATCACCACATGTTCCAGAAACTAAAGGTACAGCAATGATCCAGTTTCTTGCAAAGGTTTCAAGATCCTGGTTTTTCTCAAAACATTTTCGAAGTAATTTTATGCTTTTAGAATTACCTAAGCAACCAACCAAATAATCCATCAGTACCACATATATAGAAGGAATGTTATGGCGATTAACCAAAAGTTTAACACAATAATTGTTTTCATTACTTTCATCAATATCCCATATGGACTTTCCTTTGTCTATTGTATTGGCATCTGGTAGAAGCATTTCAGTTACTGAATCAAATGCTACAGAAATAGTCCTAGTGTTACCTAGTGATTCATCAGGTGAATTTGTGTGGTCTGTCATTAATGAATCATTGGGTAAAATAGCAGGTGTCTGATTTGCAGTTAATGGATCAAACCTTAAACTGTCTCCCATTTTTAATCCTGTGAAAGATTCAGATGGTGCAATAGTGTAATCTGGAATCCTAGTAAATAAAGAAGCATTTGGTATAACATTGTTTGTGTCAAGCTCAGTTAAAGAAGACATTTGTGAAATAGAGTGTGCTTTAATTTCTGTAATTGCATCATTAGTCGAATCGGTATGTGTTGGTAAAACAATATCCTCTCTTATGTCAGTTAAGGGATTATATGGTAATACAGTGTGTCCTGTAATTTCAGTTAAAGAATCTTTGGGTGAAACATTGTGGTCTGTTATCTTAGTTAAAGAATCATTTTGTGAGACAGGTATTGAATAAATTGGTAAAGTAGTGTGTGTTTTAATTTCTGTTGATGAATCATTTGGTAAATAGTAATCCAATGCACTATGTAGCTCAGTTGTTGAATCAGCAGATGCTATACCCCTCTGGTTTGATGCATGATTCTTATTTTTCATATTTGCAGTCATTTTCATATGACTGCCATTTGTGCGCTTCACAGAGTCTGTGCTAGCTGTTTTAACTGCGTCATTCATTTTATTATTATGAATTAGTGAGGTGATATAATCTAATGTTGTAGTTTTATTTGATATATTCTCATCAAAATTAGTACTTAATACATTCCTACGAACAGTTGTAGTATTAATATCCTTTGCAACAATATTTGAAATGAACATATTCCAAAGTAAAATGCGAATAACCAAATTGTCCATGTTTACCATGCTTGCTATGCCCACCATGAGATCTTAATGAACACACAGATTTGTATGTCACTTTGACATTCCAATGGCTCATGCTCATAAGTTTTCAAACAAGATGTGTTTTCATTGTCAATGCAGTACAAGGCTGCAAAGCATGTGCACCAGGGCAGGCTCTCATTACTGCATATTAACATTCATGATTATTAATATGAAACTATTTCAATGAAAATTAATTAAAACTCAGGTAGCAAAATAAATGAATGAAATTAGGATGAAATCATTCCTTAAGCTTAATTGTGATTTTTTATTTTACGATAATGCATAATGATTTTTTTAACAAAATCTTTTAGAAGGTATGGCTTTTTTTCTCGATAATTGCTTTTTCATTTTCTTTCTTCTTCATATCTTTTTTGTGTGAGCTTCAAATGCTTTGAAAAACATAATATAACTCTAAATAATTGTGTTATTTGAGGTCAAAATATGCCCAACAAGCATATTTTAGAAGAATAAAAAGTCACATGTAAAAGGTAAATTAAACGCATAAATGCTAAGAAATAGGTCTTAGAAATGCTCATATGGATAGTATGTACTTCTAGATTGCATATGTCACCACAGCGCTGCAGCAGAACCTACTTCCGTCAGGTGAACAATACATAGTCGGGTGCAACTCTCGGCTCATAAGCAAAAACTCTCTGACTCCTAAGAAGGTGACAGGAGCTTTACCTCTCATTCCAGCCAAAGCAGTATCTTTTTCCATGATAAAGCATGCCATGAACTCATTATGCAGTTGCCAAACTCTGCTCAGACACACAGGGCTACTTGAGGCAGATCAGCAAATTTATGCATAGCAAAGCTCCTACAACAGATTTCCAGCTATTTCAGGAGATAGGTTGGTTGTGATGATGGTAGTATAATATGGAGGACAAAGTCTAGTTGTAGAGTTTAGAAGCTTTATATAAATGAAACAAAGTGATTATGAAGTCTAGGATGAAAGATGAAGTACAGTGGTGTGTCCCTGGATTATATACTAATGCCCTGCTGTTACGTAACAGATAGGCCAGAGGTTGGCCAGTAAGTGGCCAGAGCTCTAGTGCTGGGATCCAGAGGATCAATACAGATCAATAGAGCCTAAGTGGGAGATTGCTCTCCTGCTGTTAGCTACCCAATGTAATTGGGAGTAGAGAATGGTCTATTGAACTAGTTACATGATCTAGGCAGATGGTATGCTCTAATAGCATTTATAATAGATGAGCTCCATATGTGGAACAGACCTTACTAATAATTAAAGTTACATTGTGTAGTTCTAGAACTACTAGAACTCTCTAACATAAAGTATATGATATAAGTATTAAACATAACAGTAGCATTGCATATTAAAGACAAAGTTCATCAAATGGTTTGAAAGATTTTACTTGATTCCGGTTGTTTTGCAGTTCTTTCTCAGACACTGGTTCTAACATCTAGTCGTGCTCAGTTGATTCTTAACAACTTAATGAGAGTCATATCTAAGTGTCTAATATTGATATATCTCCTCACTTCCTTAAGAAAAAGGCCTTTTCTAACTAATTTTACAATGCCCATGGACCACCAGGAGATATTTGATCAGTCCAGTACTGAAAATCCACAAGTCATAGTTTTGCATCATAGAGTTTGATCTAGTAATGTGTCGCTTCTTTTAGTCTCTCTATTTAAGGAGATTTCCTTCACTATCTCCAACATGTGATGAGCTCTGCCCATTTTGTGATAGGTCATGCACAACTATGTAAGTTGGCTGCCTTTTCATGAGTGAGATATAGTCGAGCTGTCATCGTGGTGTACATGCTGCATTGCTCAAAGGAAATTGTTGTTCAAAAGTAACAGAAGTCCAATAAGGTTCTTCAGGCACTTTGTGGAGCAGTTGGGTTGTATGAGAACACTCTTTATGTTAGCAGGTCCATACTGCTCCATGAGTGTTGAAGGTTTTGAAGCCATCTTAGATGCACCAAGCTCAAGCACTGCTTATCATTAAGAAGCACACAACACAGTTTGCAATTCAAGTACGAGAGATATGTCTTGCCAATTTTGAGATTTTTAAGAGAAAATCCCTTTGCAAGTGATCAAGAACTTGTGGCACTCAACACACAAGAGGTTATGAGCAAGAAGTCATCATCACAATTCTCTCTGGACCATGATAAAGGCCCTTTATTAAGAATATGTTTCACAGAAAGACCATGCCATCACGAACACTGCTCAGTGCAATAAACTTCTGACATAATTTGCGAACCATCCTATTTTGACTGAGAATGGAAACTAAGCCAGTGATGTGCAGAAAAAAAGTGACTCTAATAACAAAGCTCTTTCTTTTACTAAAATTATGACCAGTGGTAGACATATGCTTTTTTTTCACTTTGAAACCACAGTAAACCATCAAGTTTGGTAGATATATAATGGTTCACTTAGTTCAGGCTGTAATTCTGACATCCTGGAATGCATCAATGCAATAAATGGGTGAGCAGCTTAGAGTCAGAACATCCACAGTCATTGTACTAGATATGCCACAAGAACTTAAATGGTGTGACCACCATGCAGCAAGAACATTTGCTGAGTATTTCACACAACTCATGATGTCATTCCTTGAGTCTCAGATAGCCCCACCAGGACCACCATTTGCAGGAATTGATGCCATATGGGATCTGATTAGTCTCAATTCACTCACACATCAGCACTGTGAGGCACAGACTAGGATTGGGGATGGCCACATGACATTGTGATCCAAAAACATAACTGGAACAGTGGATTCTTAAACAAATGAGAATAACAAAAAGAAGTTATTTCATTTTCCTCAGGAGATTGTCATTGAAGATCAGTGTAAGACAGTCCTTCTCATCTTCAACTGGACAGTGTTCTGACGGATCTGACAGATCTATCGAGTCTCCAGGGCGGCAACCACCCTGAAGTAAATACAAGAATATGCCTTAATCTGGCCCATGTTTCACACGGAGCTACCAAATGATGGGGTGGTTCTTGTCATAAGCTTCTTTCCACACTTGGTTCTGTGTACGTTTTTCTACTGGGTCAAAAAATGTGTGACATTCCCATCTATGATATCTGCTCCCATTGTGATCATTAAGGTCTCTGGCATTGCCACTTCGTGTCATTTCAGGTTGTGACACTTGGATATGGCAAGAAGACTCCCTGGTCATCTTGGCATCTTGGCAAAACACACAAGGACTTACAGAAACACATGCCCATGACCCACACAGTTTAGCTTTGATTCACTCCATATGAAGAATTAGGAATAATTTGTAAATGACATGTGCAGTACAGGATGTGGTTTGGCTAAGGTCAACCACAAGTTGTAAAAAATACTCTGGAGAACATACCACCCAGTTGAGCAGCCTTGTTTGAGCACACAATAAAAGCACTGCTTCCGACAAAGCTTTTACTGGAATTAAGCAACTACAGTTCACCAGGAATTCTCTGATTTCACTCAATGGAGCAAAAAGAAAGACAATTGCATCTGGTTGACATATTGGACAAGATTTGAAGGTGGCAGCAAGCTATCTTTTTACATTGCCCCGGTAAACGGTCTTGAATAGGAAACTGAAAGCAGTCAATCAGGAGTCAGCTACATGGGGTTATGCAAATATGAGGGTGAATGTGTGAACAATGATGATACCTATGTTGATTAAACCTTGTGACAGTGAATAACCTAGAATCAGTAAAGTTTGATTTACTTTTTTATATAACATGACATGTTCTCAGTTGTGGACTTTTTCCATAATTTATAGGGGAGGGTGATAGTCATAATTGTTAAGTCTAACCCCCTGAAAATATGGAGAGACCTCAGAAAAGCAAAAAGCAAATTGAGTTATGTTTTTTAGACAAGTGTACCCCCCTGTACATACGCCTTGAAGATTTTGATGTAAAATCGCTATTCTTGGTCTACATTGGAGTTAGGTACATTTAGACAGCTGTATGGTGTTTTTCACCTAATTAGCTTCAAAATGAATCCCATGAAGCCATACTTTGTACATGTTGTATGTACTTGATTATTATCATTTATGAGTGACGAAATATATGATGTACTAACAAACATAAAAACACAATAGAAAAGTATGATTTTTGGGTATGAAGGAATCAAGTCATGAAAAGTTCTATTTGAATCAATTTATTCTGTTAACTCAACCCTCCACAAAGCTGATTAATTTCACGAAGAATATATTCCAAGAAAAACTTCGAAGTGTCCACAAATTCAAGCCCCCTGTACATACGCTTAGGAAACAATTTGATTCAGTTGCACGGTTCAGGTCAACAACTAAAACATCTGAATTTTAAAAAACTTTATCCAAGTTGTATATTTAAAAATTCCGGGCATGAGTTTTCAATGGTAGCTTCTTGCTTTCGGGAGTGAAAGTATTGTATCTGAGGCATAGTGAATTTCAAGATATAGTCGTTGGCTGTTAGTACTCTCATCGAAATTTGCACTCCTTAGATAACCTGTGTTGATGATGTAAAAGGTCTTCATTTAGCTTTCAAAGCTTCTAAGTCTCAGTTTTCCTTGTGTAAACAGCAATATTTGCTATTTCTTTGCCATTTATTTGTCATTTAGGCCATTTTGACGAAATTCAATAATACATGTATTTGCTTTAAATTCTACTGTATCTGCAAGTAGATTTCTGGTATTATACTATCTTTCTGTACCATTTTGCTGTGCAGCATAAATGTTCCAGATGGCATGATTTTATTGAGGTATTTAACTTTTGTGGTAAGAAAGTTAGCTTGATTTTGCGGCCACCAAGGACCAAAAATCTAGTTTTTGGTTTCCTATCTCTGTACTCTATTTTGTCAGGGCCTGGCTCTGGAATCAAACAATTTTTGACAGTAGGCCTAATAATGCTTCATCATAATTCACATGAAACATACCATGCCCCAATGTCTAAACATGGACAAATTTGCTGCACAAAACCACTGCAAGATCATTTGGGCAGTCCAATCCCAGATATTTGTTTGCTGCAGAAACAAAGCTAAAAGCTCAAAATTAACACAATCATTGAAATGTTAATCCTTGCCTAATTTATAGCTGCCTGAGACACTCTGTGATAGGAATCACGTGCTAACTTCTGCTTATTGTTGCCTAGCAATATATTGGATGAATTAGCATATATATATTCATAGAAAAATACTAAATATTACCTAATTATAACAAATTTAGGTGTAAAAACTTTGGCTAAGACAATTACAGAATGATTTAGTGGCTCTTGAATCATATATATTTGACTCATGGCCTAATTTGTGGCACAATGTATTTAAGATAGCAAAAGAAATATTATTAAGCGCAATAAACACCATTAATTAAAAAAAAAAAATTTCAAGGGGCATGTACAGGGGGTAGCAATCACTGAAGCCCAACTATTTGGTATGGATAGATTTTTATCACTTGGTCCATATTTTCAGGGGGTTAGACATTGTCTTTTTAAATATTTGTAAATTATCACCCTCTCCTAAATTGTTAATGACCTAAAAAATTAATTTGATTTGGGATGATATATGCTAGCAACCACTAGATTGGCCAAATGTCATTTCTATTTCAAATCAAAGTTTAGATTTGAAATCCTGGAGGTCAAAAACCTATAAAAAGAGCTATCACTCATGATCCTATAACCTTCGGTTATGATTTTATGACAAAATTAAATACCGATTGGTGGCCATTTTAGATTAGCCAGTATGGCAACCCCAATAAGCGCCCGCTCCGGCGCCCTCCAAAAATTTATTCAGTATATCCTTGTCTACATTTATGCCAAATTTCATGCTTGTAGACAAATCTGCAAAATGCCCCCCTTATTGATCCCTAAGGGCCTTGACTAGAACATAAAAGTAGTATTGTATTTCTTCCGTATTCTTATAACTAGATTTCATTATCAGCATTAGGCCTGTTTAAATAGTCATTAGTATCTGTTGAGGAAGATTTAGTCTACTATAAAGTGTATTATAGCCATTGAGATCCGTGTAAATCCACTGGCCTTTATATTTATAGTAAGGTGAACATAATTAAGATATAATGGTGAGAATATAGAAGCAGTTGTGTCTACACTGAAGTAGACTGCCTATAATTGGTCATTTGTGAGCCAACCAGGCATTCGACAAAAACTGGTGTGGACTGTTCTTACCATACCGCATTCAAATGCAATGGTGACAAAATAATTCTATGTTTAATGTTTTAGATTGCATTACCAAAAGTGTTGTTACATTCCTTGAATGTAATTAAGCAACTTTGAATCAAGGATCATAGGTCAAAATTAAGTGGCTGGGTTTCTTGTGATGTGATGTCAAAACATAATTGTTGCATGGAAGACATCATGAAATAGACATAAATTGAATAAGGTTGTGACTGATGCTTCAAATGTAAATCTCACAGACAGAATGATGATCCTAAGAAAGATATATTTTGTACCACTTTGAGATCAGGAGCAGTACAATTGTATCATAGATTTTCCATCTATTATTTCTGCAGTGTATTTTTATTGACAAAATACAGTCACTGTGGTGCTCAGAGTTTACACTGGCCTCATTACTTTGTCATTGCATTCAGCAAAAAATTGTCTTTTTACAAATGTTTATGGCAGCATCAAAATCAATAGTCTTTTCACTAAGAAGTCCTTCCAAGGACTCTTCTTTATTACTCAAGTTGCTTTTCAGACATAGAAGATCGTCACTAACTAATCCGTAAATATACTTTATTTAGGGAAATAAGAGAAATTAATTAACCGATGCGATGTAAAATACATTAAAATGCACTAAAAATACTGCTGCTAGGATGCACTTTGCTTTAGCCAAACACATTCAAGGGCGAAAACCTTTTCAGCAAATAGAATTGCAGTGTTCTGTTGTAGCCACCTGGCAGGGTCTTAGCCAAAGTTTGAGCACGCAGGCAAGTTTCAAATTTGTTTTTTTCTGAGGTTAGGAGCCCAACAGTCAAAGTGCCTCTTCCTGTGTAAACTGGTGCAAATTATGAAATGATAGCACTGCTTAAATTGACCTTCTCACAGATGCTTTCATAGCTTTGCAAAGTTTCACTGCACTTGTTGTGCCCATTGTGAAACAGATGCAGTTTATGATGCAAAAAGCTGATCGGCATAATACCACAACCCAATCCATGGTTTGAAGCAAGTATATTTGAGAGCTGGTGAATTTTTCACTGGACTTTGTCATCACAATTGTAATCAGGTAAACCTCAGGCAGAGACAGAAGAACAAAACAAACACCAGATACAACCAGTACCTTGACAATTTTGAAGTCTGTTTTGCTCATGACTGAACTTGTTAAAGTTTTTCTGCGTAATCTGAAAAAAAAATCAAGATGTTCATTTTCAAATATGCCAAATCGAGAATCTACCAACCAAAATTGAATGTCTTGGGACAACATCATGGTGTAAACCATAGGGGCAGGGGCATCAGTTTTTTAATGTTGCACTATCTCTGCTATGGTCTGTTGCCTCTTGGAGCTTCAATGGTTACAGATAGCTAGAACACCATACTATACCTATCAAACAATGGGATACAACCACTGGCTAAAAACAAAAAGCAGAGCTCTCACATTTATGTATTCTTAGATTGCTTAGTGATCAGTGGTCAGATATATGGTTGTAAGGCAAAAAGGACGTTATAAAACACTAAGAGAATGAATGGCTGTCCAAAAAACGTGTCACAATGGGTTGTTAAGAATAATTAACACAACCCTTGAGGAAATGGCCAAGTTTTGGCAACTCACAACCAACAACACTAAATTTTCAACCGTCGGCGAACAAAGTTAGAAGAAGGTTATTTTTATCCCCAATGTCTGTCCGACAGACAGGTGAGCGTGCAGGCATAACGCTTTCGTTTCAGGGGCAGAACTCTTACACTAATGCATTTGCCCTAAAAAATGTTGTAAGAATATGTCTAAGATAATGTAGAGATACCTTTTATGGGTTCCATGACCATCAATGACAGATAATTTTATAATTAGGAAAATATGAAAATTTCAGACATAACGCTTTCGTTTCAGGGGCAGAACTCTAACACATGCATTTGCCCTTATGAAATTGTGTACATTTGTACTCTGTATGGCCTAGTGGTGCCTTTTGATAGTCACTTTGACATATGTCAGGTATGTTTTACAAAATTTGAAGAAAATTGAAAATTTTTTTTAGTTCTGGAACAGAATTCTCACACTATTGCACCTACATGCTTAAACCTTTATCATATTATGTCTAAATTAGTGAAGTGGTGCCTGTCGGGGTCTCATGACTGTAAACACTGCAGAATTTTCAAAACCAGGGAAAAATAGGAAAAATTCTTACTTTTTAAAAAATACCATACCAAGGACACTCTTTACTCTACATGAATGAAATTTTGTCAATAACATATCTAAATTATAATAGTTTCAATTTTCAAACTTCATTATGACATTAATTTCATGCAATTATAAAATAATGGAAAATCTGAGAAAATGCTTAGAATTGTGTTAAATTGTGTTTCTGGGCTGCATTAAAGCAGTAACCCTCAGAAAATTGTATATGGTATTACTCTATTTAGCTTAGTTATGCTTTTTGATAGTCACATTGACATATCTCAGCTGTGTTTTATAATATCTAGAGAAAAATGAAAAAAAAATCATTTGCATTTCCAGAGCAGAACTCGCGCCTTAGTACTCCGACATGCATACAAAACTTTGTGAGAATATCTCTAAGATAATGTAGAGATACCTTTTATGGGTTTCATGACCATCAATGACATATCATTTTATAAGGAAAATATGAAAATTTGGTACTCTTTCAAACCCTCTTATCAGTGACTCTATGATCCTAACATCAGTGGAATTTTGCCAATGATATATCTAGATTAAAGTATTTTTACTTTTCAGGCTACATTTTGACATTTTTTCAATGTTTTTTTTTTTTTTTTTTTATAATTATGGAAATCTGGAAAAAATGCTAAAAATTGTGTGGCTTTCTTCATATTCCTTAGCATCCCATACTTTGAAATGACAGTCATAAAAGGTTGTATGATTCATGTGCATACAATTATTACATATTTGATCATGGTATTTTCATATTCAACCCAGTCAACAGTTTCTGTTTATAATTACCAATTTCATAAAAGTTAGTTGCATAATGATCTACATTACTTTCACTTGATTCGAATACTTATTATTGTTTTCTTAATAAATAAGTGTTTCATAATATATTTATATATAAATTATTTAAATGCCTTATATTTAATGCAAATCAGCCACCCAACAATTCAGTAACTGTTGAAGGGAATATGGCAATTGATAATGTATAGTTCCTTCAGTTGCCAGCTTAAAGAAATCAGAGGGCAGAAAATTTTTGACTTATGAAGGCATGAAAATGGTATTGAGTATCATTTCATACAAAATAAACATTAAGATTTGTCTTTATTTGTATTTAAACTTCATTTATTTCAAAAGAAATAAATACAAACCTTAAATGTTTATTCAGTATGAAAGCATAGTTGCTGAATTCCATATATATATATATGTATCCCTTAGGAAGCATTGTCTTACATTCCTATTTTGAACATAGAAATGATAATCTAAGGTGTAGTTTAATTAAGGGAACATGCTATTTTATAGATAATTCTAGCTAACGGAATACTCCTTATTGTGCATAAATTCTTTGAAACAGAAAGATTTAATGGCAGGAAAAGATTATACAATACTTTTGATGCACAATTGACTTTACTCTGAACAAAATCATTGCCATTAAATATTTTCACTGTAATAATCAGGAGTGTTACTAGTTTATTGTGCTGCACTAACTCAAGTTGTTTAACTAAGGTTTTCTTTGCCTTGGCCTAACTTGGCCTATTAACACGCTTCAGTGGGTCCATGTTGCTCATTGACAAGTGTCCTAATTGCTTTGGCCTCAGTGACTTAATCCTGTGTCCTAGATTCTTACTTGGTGATTGTTGGATCACTATGATGCTTTTTTCTAATTGGTCAAAATGTTGAACTGATGACTGTAGACAGGAACACCTTGTCACATCACATCCAGCTCTTGTGTAGAAAGGAGCATGCTGAATTCTGCTCATGAGGTCACCAGAATTTTGTCATGTAAGTGTTTTACCTTTCTTATTCTTTATATAATGCCATGCAGTTCTGCTCAGAATGGTCCACTGTTACATTTGAAGATAAGTTGAGAATATTAGTAATATTTAGTATTGGGTATTTAATTGTAGTACATTTTAACTCGCATGTTCACATGGCTCTCAGCCATTTTGACCTTACTAAATTAATGAGAGCTAACATGCTCCAAGATCAATGGATTGTATATGTATTATGGTTTATAGTCATAGTATGTAATTATGATTTATACACACATCATTTTAGTTATTTTGTGTATTAGGAAAATCTGTGGGTAAAATTTACTTGTGAATGTTGTGTCAATTTTTCACTTTAGTGTAGTGTGGTAGCTGTGGAGCTACAATCAACTGTGCCAGCTGTGCACCTGGTTTTCCAACTCATAACTTCGTGGGGGCTTGGGCCATGAGACTGCCTCAGACTGACTTGTGGGAAGTAAGACTCGTTGACTGACACGGCTAGAGCGTGGTTCCACACACTCAATTTAATTGAACATCAGCGTCATCAAGGTCTATGGAGATATACGTCAGTGTTGTCAAGTTCTGTGGAGATATACATCAGCGTCATCAAGTTCGACCATCACACATCCGAGCCAAGGGTCCTGAGTTCACCATCGTGTGCCCAACCAATGTCGGCTATACAGTGACTTTATTACAAGCTGTTGTTTTTTTAATCATTTTCTCCTATAAAGACCTGCAAATATTTGTAAATACTTATAGATACTTGTTGTCATTAAAATTGTTGTGATCACAAAGTGTCTTGTCCTCATATCCCGTGACATTCACACTTGTCAGAATATGATGAACACATGAAGAAATTCAAGAGTTCAAAATATAGGACATCTTGGACTCTAACTAGCATTGTGTAACAGGCTCTATATAGGCCAAGTGGCAATCATTTCAGTTTATCGCACACACTAAATAAACACTCGGTAAAGAATATTTTCTAAGTTTTGTAAAGCGTAGCTGAGATATGTCAGTGTGGCTATCAAAAGGCATCACTGGCCATATAGAGCGTTACTGTATGACATTTCATTTGGATAAGTGCATTAGTGTTAGAGTTCAGGTCTGAAATAAAAGTGTGTGTTAGAGTTCGGCTTTGGAAATGAAAGTGTAACACCCGCCCTCCTGCCTGTTGGACAAACATGGAACACTTTTGAGGATGCCTGTGTGCTTTGTGGGATTCGTTGAGAGTTATGCTGCAGCGCACCCTATGTTTTGGGATAACTTTCTTGTTATTCTCATGTCAAAGCAGGACTTGTTCAACACTTGAACGCATTTCAATAAAAAAATGTGTAGCTTGAATCCTGAATAACTCTTGGAGCTCATTTCAAATCTTGGGTAGAAACCAGCCATACCGACCAAAGAGAGAGTAATGGGATGAAGGAAAGTGACTACTTATGATCAAGATCAAGCGATTGGAACCGAACTACCTACCTGGCTCTCACAAGTGACATTAATGTTCCAAGTGAGAAAAATGTTGTTGCCACAATGCAGAATAAGACAGGTATGCCAAAGAAGTAAGATTTTCTTACAAGTAAGTCAATACAGGAGCCGATGATGCTCCAAGATAAATACATTTGAAGCAACGTGATCCCAATGGAGCAAAGCAAAACAACTGCCGAATTCTGAAAGAGCCATGTAACAATAAGAATTAAATTTAACCAAAATCAATTCAACTTCCAAAGTTACAATTATCTATATTTGGTGTAAAAGAACAAGACAAGGTAGTGATATTTATTGATTAGAACTGGCCCAGAAAAGTACATTTCATGTGCAAGGAAAAAAAAACACATGTAGATTCAAAGTAATAAATTAAAGTAAACTAAATAGAATAAACTAATAAATAATATAAAGTATGCAATGGGTCTCTTTCCCTACTTCAAAGATGAGTAACATTGAGTAAAAGTACCTGAAAAACATCAAAGCGACTTACCCTAATGTAACGCCTCTGTCGGTCGGATGAAGAAATACCGCCATAAAATTTGAAAGACAAAAATGGGAAAGTTACTGCAATGAACCTTTCCATGGTAACCAAGGTGATCATAAACACATTGAAATGCTCGATGATATGTCCCACACATGCTGTTGCCAAGCAAATCACCTTGGTGTTTTGAAACACAAAATGAAATGAATAAATCACACCAGTGTGGCCATAAAGAAAGGCTAAACTTCAGGAACAAAGATTTAAAAAAAAACAATTTGCTAGCCAGTAAAATGCTTCCCTTGTCTAAGTATATCAACATTGGGGTCCACTGCAGATTGAATATGGGTGATTCTTAAAATGAAACACGCGACAAAAGGCTTCGCAAAAGAGCTCCGGATATTGACTTATTTGTAATGTAGAAATGAGCTACAAAACTCTACATATTCAAAGTTTTGACTAATTTTGAATAAGTCAGAATGTAACTTCGAAGGTAGATGAGTTAATACGATCTAAAGCAGTTTTTTGTCACTAAGAATATATAGAATAACATTACTGAATTTAGCTGTTAATGCCTTACTTGAATGGACTTGTGTTGGTCAGACAATTTTGGGCGCTTAATTAAATGTAAGTGAACCAAGGCATTTCCAACAAAGACAACATTTCCAATTCCGATGCAGAAAAAGTATATCATGAAGGGGTTTTTTTCCTTCCAGATTTCCATACCAAGTATTACCATACACATGATGGTGAGAGCACTACCAATGGCTGCAAATGCAATACAAAAATTAAATTAACAATGTCATTATAACTATTATTAGAACTAAAGAAGGCCTTTGCCTTATAGAGTGTGTGTGTGTGTGATAAGGGCTTTACGTCCTGTAGTTCTGCACCAGTTGGGCTAATTAGGACAGGAGAGACCATGGCAATGAGACAAAGGAGGAAACAGCCATCCAACTTAGGCTCGACCGGGAATCGAACCCAGGAACCAGCAGTTGGAAGCCCAGAGAGCTACCTCTGAGCTAGGCCTGCGCCTTCCTTTGCCTTATAAAATATATTTTGTGATCAAATACTATGTTACATATAATGTTGAGATTAATACCAATGGCTGCAATGATTATTAAAGCTCTAAAGCCTTAGCCTTTTAGAAGATTTTTTTGTGATCAAATAATTTATTACATATTATGGTGAGAGCAATACCAATGGCTGCAATGATTCTTAAAGGTGTAAAGCTTTTGCCTTATAGAACCTATTTTGTGATCAATACTATATAACATTTTATGGTGAGAGCAATACCAATGGCTGCAATGATTTTAAAAGGTGTAAAGTCATTGACTTATAGAAGATATTGTGATTATGATAAATTAGTTAAGAATGTGAATTTTATACATTTACGTGTTCTTTGTAACAAACTAGTAATTTTTGAAGATGGTTGTGATGTATGCAATTCTACAAGAGAAAAAAGCAAAAGATCAACATCCGTTTACACACAATACCCTTCTCGATTCCTTTGAATTTAACCATAATGATTACAATAATCTTTATTCCCACAAAATTCATTACAGTATCATGAATTGTTTTGGAGCTCACAGACATGCTTCATTTAGGATGTTCATTGTTGAAAATACAAACATTCTTTGGTGTCTAGTTGTAAGTCCAGGCAACCACAGCACAGCACTATCTATATCTCTTTTATATGTGATTTTTTTTATACCTTTGTCATGATTAACACATAAAATGCCTCTGAAGGCTTTTAAAACATGATTTAAATAAATTCTCAAAAAATAAAAATAAAAAACAAGCGATGATATATGTTAATGAGCAGTACCGATGTAGGAAAGCTGTATTTAACAATTTTAAGAGAATGAAACATATGAGGAAAGGCCAAATTCAAACATTCCATGTCCATAGTTCTACACTTACACAAAAAAACTGTTGTGATCTGCGCATTTGTAAAAAGCTGAGTCTTAAGCCACTATCTCACATAGCCGAGTGACGATGCAGAGTAATGACGATTGATGGCAATCAATCAATCGGCTTCACTCCTGGTCATTTGATGACTAGAAAAAGCAAGTCAGCAAGGCCTTGCCAATTGCCTCTAGACTGCTCACCGATTGCTCGCCGATTGCTCGCCGATTGCTCGCCGATTGCTCGCCGATTGCTCGCCGATTGCTCGCCGATTGCTCGCCGATTGCTCGCCGATTGCTCGCCTTCTTTACACGCCGACCACTCGGCGAGGAAATCACGTCCACACAGCAATCCATCTGACCAAGAGTACTATCAGAGTGACCAAGAGTACTCCCAGAGTGACCAAGAGTACTCCCAGAGTACTCCCAGAGTGCACGGCGTGTTAACCCCGTGTAAATCGCAAGCAATTTAAGGGCCTATCTCACATAGCCGAGTGACAATGCCGAGTGATGCCGAGTGCTTAATAAATTAGGCAGTCGGGAATACACAGCTCTGCACGCCGACCACTCTGGAAAAGCTCGTAAATACACGGCAATACTCGTAGAACGATCGTAAAGTTTTTAACATGTTTAAAACTTTTTCAGATTGTCGCCGAGCAAATTTGCTCTGAAAGAGTACACTTGGTCACACTGGGAGTACACTTGGTCACACTGGGAGTACACTTGGTCACACTGGGAGTACACTTGGTCACTCTGGGAGTACACTTGGTCAGATGGATTGCTGTGTGGACGTGATTTCCTCGCCGAGTGGTCGGCGTGTGAAGAAGACGAGCGATCGGCGAGCGATCGGGGAGTAATTGGCGAGTGATCGGCGAGCAATCGGGGAGTGATCGGCGAGTCATCTGCGAGCATGATTATTATGTGAAATTATTTCATTTTGATAATTAATTATATATATATAGCTTTTATTGACACTTTTTCATATCAGGAAAGATACATATGTCACATATCTACTCACTACGTCTATCTAAAACTACATCTACAAAAATCTGATGTACAAGTTCTCATTATTTTATATATAATATACAGCTTAACATTTAAGGTCCCAGTTGCCACAATTTGATGTTTTCTGGACAGAGTCCTGCTCTTAAACATTCAGTATTAAGGCGAAATAATATATATATATATAAGTACATAAAAGATAGCAAATAAAATCACAGATCAAATCACAAATACTGATTATAATATCAGTATTAAATTAAAATTTTACAAAACTATACACAAATACTGATCATAATATCACAATAAGATTCAAAATTAACACAAAAAGATAAGAATGTTCACATGTATAAAAAATAAAAATAAAAAAGTACCAGGCAACATTGCGCTGACCCTGGCATTTGGCTCTTCTAATTTGTGTTGACAGTCATGTCAGGGACTGTCATATCAGAGGAGCCCAGTTGTAATTAAAGTCTACATTACTTTATTTAGGAAATTACCAAGAGCATATATCATTTCAGGTTCTTTATTTGACATTAGTGCTTTAAATTGATGTATTTTATCTAAGTTATGGGAATTTGGAATCAGTTTATTTGCTTTTAGGATTAATTGATTTCTGGGTTCTGCATAATTGTTACAAATTAAGAGACAATGTAGTTCATCTTCTACTTCATTACTATCACATTTATTACATTTTCTTTCTTCTAATGGTATTTTAGGGGTCTCATGTCTTCTGGTTTCAATTTTGAGGTTATGTGAGCTAAGTCTAAATCTTGCTATGTTATTATAGGTTTTTCTTCGGGAGGTTGAGATTTAGATAAGGTTCAAAGCAATACGTAGTTTTAAATAATTTGTATGTTCTTAGTTTTGGGTGCTTCTCAGAGTCATTTATCTTGCTAAGGATCCTTGATTGTTCACTTTCATACAGTTTAAGTTTGATTTCAGAGACCAGAGTCCCTGGCTCCTTTGTTTCCCAACTATTTATATTACATTCATTAATGATGTGTATTGTTTTATTGTACCAGTTGGTCTGACCCTTAATGTAGAGAGATTCTTGAATTTTGAGGCATTTATTTAGGATGTCGTAGGATGGCAGTGACATTAATCTTCCCCAGTACTTTATCATATTTATCTTCTGTCTAACTATAAGAGGAAACCTGCCTGTCTCAGCATACACAGCTAAGGTTGGGGTTTGTTTTCTAACACCTAATAAACTTTTAAGATATCTAATTTGTACTTTCTCCATGTCATTGTGTTGTTTACCCATACACCATAACATGCTATTGTATTCAAGGATAGGTAAAATATAACTATCAAACATCTTAATAGCAAGTGATGGGGGTATGTAGCCAAGGGAGGGTTTTATTCTACTTTGGAGTGCAAAGACTGCTTTTTGCGCTTGGTTGACTAGATATTCAGGCATTTTATTATGTAGAGTTCTATGTGAATTCAGGACATGGCCTAGGTATTTGTATGAATTAACAATTTCAATAATTTGGTTGTTGCATCCAAAGTCTACAGTACATTTAGACCCAATTTTCATGACTTTAGTTTTAGATGCGTTAACAATAAGGTGCCATTTTGCACAAAAATTATGTAAGGAATCAATGCTATTCTGTAATCCAGCAGCAGATCCAGATATGAGGACTATATCATCTGCATAGAGGAGGTGGGTGAAGTCTGTACTGTTTATTTCTATTCCATCTTTAGAATCTAGGTATTTAGGAAGATCTGACATAAATTCATTAAACAATTTGGGACTTAAAATTCCCCCTTGTAAGACCCCAAAGATGCTGTCTATAGGGTCACCATATATTCCTTGTTGATATACTTTGGACTGTGCTTTATCAAACATGCTAATAATAATATTAAGCATCTTCTTGCCTATTTTCTGTTTATGAAGTTTGTAGTACAGAGCATTTCTATTTATATAATCAAATGCTTTACTGAAATCCACAAAACATAAAAATATTGATTTCTTATGAAATTGTTGGTATCGAATTACAGTATCCAATACAAAAACACAATCGGTTGTACTACGTGAAGGTGTAAAGCCAAATTGGAAAGGCTCATCAAGGGACATGGCATCATTCTTAAAATAGAGTCGTGCATTCAAAATTGAATCGAAAACTTTGGCCATAGCTACTGTTACAGTGATTTTCCTATAATTATCTGGATTCAACTTGTCGCCTTTCTTATGTAGTGCATTTATAATTCCCTCTGCCCATTGAGATGGATATTCTCCTTTGTCAAAAATGTAGTTAAATATTGTGCAAAAAGGTGTGACTAGTTCATTTGTGATATACCTATAAAATTCACCAGGGATACCATCAGTACCGGATGCTTTATTATTTTTAAGTTTTCTAATATGTACAGCTACTTCATCCTCTGTTATAGTAGAGTCGCAGATATGCTCAGTTACTACAATTTCATTACAGTTTGGATTAGTTTGTTGGTCAAATTTTAACATATCAACACAATGGTCTATCTCTGTTAAGTGCTCCATGTCAAAATAGTTGCATACAGGTGGACAAGCCTGGTTAGTGAAATACTCATAAAATGTTTTGAGGTCAGGTTGGTTAGTTATTTTATTTTTACCTACTGTCAGTTTATTCCAAAATTGCCAGCAATCAGTTTGGTTAGTGGATTTAAGCACACTAAGTTTATCTCTGTTTGATTTCTGATGTAAGCGTTTCTTACGTTGTATTACATTCTTATATCTTTTAATTAGAGATTTGTATTGTTCATTATGCACAGGAATATCTAGGCTATGGGTTTTAGCATAGTTATTAGCAACTTTCCTAGCATCTTTTCGTTCATCATCATACCAATTATTAACAGGGAAGGTGTTAGGTGCAGGCTTGAGGTATTTTTTCTTAAATGTGGACTCTATGCTATACTTCAAATAATCATAAGTGGAACATATAACTACATCTGTACCAACATTCTCACTTATGCTCTCAGTGATACTGAAAAGTTTATCCTGTGCTGGGTCACTTTTGAGACTGTTTACATAATCAGGTAGTCTATCCATGTCAAATACATAATAAAATCTTTGGTTATGAGGTGAGTTATTAGCAGGTTTAGGACGTATGCATTCAGTGTGTTCATGGGATGTGTTTATAGGAATTGTGAATGCTAGAGGTGTATGGTCAGATTCTACTAATTTCTGACAGATATTAAAGTTACTTATCACATCACTCAGTTCTTTTGTGCTTACTAGGTAATCTACAATGCTCTTGCCAAGAGGAGCATAGCATGTAAAGTTATCAGTATTATTGGCATTAAGATATCCATTCATTATTCTCATTCCACTGGTTTTACACATTTGGACTAATTCTTTACCATAGTTATTATGTGTGGTATCTTTTGTCTGTCTGGTTTTAATGTACCAATTTGGGTTTTGGTGAGATATGCTCAGTTGTGTATAAGTAGTATTTATATCTAGTATTGGACCTGTGTCTTTCCCAACAGTGACTTGTGCAATATCACTTAGTCCCCCAGTGCGACTGTTGAAATCCCCAGAGAGTGCAACCTGTGGTGAGAGTTGGAGAAATTTTACAATGTCTTGTTGTAACAGGTTAAAGATATCATTAATTTTATTAGTATTTAGATATATTTTGGAACCAATAGGTGGTATATAAGTACCACCAACAAATATAGGAGGCTGATGTCTTTGTATTATTTTGAGCCAAATAACATATTCATTTATTTTTTCGATTTTAACAAGGTGCTTTACATTATTTTTTTATAAGAACAGCAATGCCACCAGATGGCCTACGCGCACGAGGGTGCTGGTATTGCCTTTGGCAATGAATGTATTGATATCCTTGCAATGAAGGCTCGAAAGAGTTTAGTTTCATTGTTTCAAATAGGAATATGATTTCATATTTAGAGAAAAAATTTAGTATGCTCGCTAGTTCAAGTTTACTACCTATGCCCTGTATATTCCAGGACAGTACATTTATGTTGTTAGGTTTACTTGTAATTGCGCAAGGATTTGGGTTTGTTATATTATTATCATTACATTTTTCATTTATGTTGTCCATATTTTGTTCAATATTACATTCTATATTGTCACATATGTTTATGCTTTGCTCTTTATCATTAGTTGTGAAGTGTTTTAAAGTATTTGTTGAATCAGCCTGGTCAGCCATAATTTCTCTTTCATGTTTAGAGCTATCTGCTGCATTATTGTCAGTTAAGCATACAGAGTTTTTGGGGCTTAATGTTACATTAATTTTGTCCCTGTTTTTAAATGAACCTAGGTTTGATATAGTTATTTCCCTGTTATTAATATAGTTCAGTTTTGGGGTGACACTAGGTTTGAACTGAGCTCCCCCAACATTACCATAATCAGAGTTCACATAGAGGCTGGTTGTGGCATCTGGACAGGCAGCCGGGACCATCTTATCGAAATTTCTGGAGAGATTCGAGGTGGGGTTTGCGGATGACGGTGGCAACGAGACAACATAGAACTGTTTTGGACGTGTGTGAGATATGAATGCTGTCCTGTAATCTTGAGTTATTGTTGCTGGTGTAGGTGACGAGTCTTTCATTTGAATCTATATGTTGCATTAGTGCATTTAGTCTTTGAATGGCAGATTGGCGTTGTTTGTTGCCAGCCATTGTATGGCCCACAAGGATGATTCGTGACCAGGGATAAACTCTGCGCACCTCTCTAACCAACTGTTCATATTGCCTGTTAATGATGTTGGGGTGGACTCCACTGGCGGCTTCAATATCTCCTGCCATCAGGATGATATGAGTTGGGTCAGGACCGTGAACAGTGTGGCGGATTCGAGACGTAATATATTCTAGAGTACCCCCTGGGTAGCAGTATGATTGCGTCTCAAGCTGATGAGTGGCAAGAATACTGGCCATTTGTCTGGCATTGGAGTTCCCAAAGATGAGGATTGGTTGAGTGCGAGACGGGGAGCCAGGTTTTTCTGAGGAGTGTCGTTTTCCAGTTTGAGGGCTTGGTTTCTGTGGGGCTGGCGATTGTGTTTTCCTGGGAGCAGTAGTTGGGGTACAGGGGATAATTGGAGTTAGTATCACTTTGCTCAGAAGATTTCTGTACTTGAGTTTCGGCTTTGAGTTGGTGTCGTAGCTTTTCAAGCAATACACCTAGGTTGTTGAGACCCCTGAGGTCAGGTCCACAACCCCAGTAGCTATCTGTACATATATTATGTAGTAGCAGTTTGTCACCAGTTGCGATAAGAGTGTCCTTGAATTGTTTACACTGGGAAGCTTTAGCCATGAGAATGTCTGACATGATCTGGGATTTGCATTCCTGCCATTGTTTGCACTTTTTGACCGAATATGCAATTTCTTTTGCAGTTGCTGGTGTTCTGGCAGTCATGATTTTGTGAGCAGTGTCATCCTGGGCATGGAATTGCACCATTTTGTGTTGGTACACGTGTTCCGCACTAGGATAGGTGTTGCCATTATATTGAATCCTTGAGGGGTGAAAGTTTGACAGAGCTGACAGATTTCCCCTGGACCGGAAAAGGGCAGTGTCTCTGTTGTTGATTGTCTGATCGGTCTTGGTTGTCGGGCTAGTTTTCTTGTTTTTGGGCCTAATACTTATGTTAGCAGTTTGGAGTATTTTCTCCGCGTTTATTTCTTCTTTGAGTTGCTTGTTTTCTGCTTGCAGCTGTGCAATTGTCGTGTTTGCCATTATGAGTTGTGTTAGTGCACTAGTCAGTTCTTGAGACATGCTCGGATAAGGAGGCAATTGGGAGGCAGTGAATAGTGGGGGCGAGTCAGGTATGGCTTGGGTGGTTGAATGAGACACCGGAGTTGAGTATAAAGAGTCTCGGTATAACGAGTCTCTGCTGCCTTGGCTGGGCAGAGTGTAGTCAGACATGGGCAACATAGAATGAGACAATTGTTCCTCAGTTAGAGTGTCTGACAGGGCACTGAACATGGCAATGGAATGTTGAGAACTCGGTGTTCTCGTAATCACCTGTATTTCTGAGATTGCCTCTTCGGACTTGGATGTGAGGTTGAGTTAGTCGCTTCCTTCAATGACAGGCAACGAGTTAGGGGCAAAAGCTAGGATACTGTCATTGTCCTGTAATGCATCCCATTGACTGTAAGAGATTGTTGAGCCAAGGTCAAAAGAGCAGCATCTTTCCTCGGAGGGGGAGACAAAGTCATTGTCTGGTGTTTTCTTAGCATTCTAGGTGGCTGGACACGTTTAGAGTTTCTTGTAGATGCCGGGGAGAAGATTGCTGAGACTTGAGAGAGTGCTCTTTGTAGTGCCATTGTGGACAAACTGCTGCAAGGTCCGTCTTTTGGTCCTGCAACAGGAATAATACTGGGCAGAAACTATTTTCGGTAACATTGGGAATATTTCAGACAGTGTGATTCTAAATGGTTACCAAACAAAGCAGATGTGACCACAAATAAATCAAAAGACAGTATATGACTAAAATAATATGCACACTGCTGAAGTTGATTCAAAATCAATTTTATGTAAATTCTGCAGTCAACCAAAAATATTTTAATATTATGAATTACAAAAGAAATTTATGCAAAACTGCAGTAATCGTGATATTTTACAAAGGACAATAGTATCAACCAATTGATTACATCAATTTGTAGTGAGCAGATAGGCAAAACAACTGCAGTTTAAGATATTTGCAGAATTTTCACCCGTTTGCACTGTGTTTACATGGGCGATAATAGAGTATAATATTTCAAGCAGTCAGTGTGTTCAACAAGAAATTTACATTGCAATACTGATCAGTTGCTCTGATGTCGTTATATGCCCTAAAGAATAATCTTAGGGCATTTTTTGCGTGTTTTGGTGCTATGGTTGTGTGGGCGAAAATATGGTATTTTTAAGCCCGGTGGACAATGTGAAAGTTACATGGACAATTCCTTCAGTTAATGCCAATTTACAGCATTTTTAGCTATTTTCGATTGTTTCCAATGTTTGTAATAACACTTTGTACATAAGTTCACGATATTAGAGATGCTTTAATTGTATATAATCAGATAACTTATCTTTGTTTTGGCAGAGACATCATTCAGGCGTCCATATTCCTCGGCCACCTTAATAATTAAACTAACATATTGAAATAAATGAATGAAAATAGAATTAAGTCATTCCTTAAGCTTAATTGTGAATTTTAATTTTTACAA
The DNA here is from genome assembly GCA_932294295.1 of Alitta virens. NCBI lineage: Eukaryota > Metazoa > Annelida > Polychaeta > Phyllodocida > Nereididae > Alitta > Alitta virens. The sequence goes on along the minus strand of OW028578.1, from coordinate 7,095,999 downwards.
TAATGCATAATGATTTTTAAAAATTTTTTTTGGACAGTATGGCTTTAAAGTAAACTGCCAATAGTTGGTCATTTGTGAGCAGACCAGGCAGTTTGGTTGCTTTTAGAAATACAATCGTATCATCGATTTTCCATCTGCTATAATTGCAGCGTATTTTTATTCACAAATACAGTCACTGTAGTGCTTAGAGTTTACTCTGGCCTCATTACTTTGTCATTGCACTCTGCAAAAAAATTTCTTTAAACAAATATATATGGCAGCACTAAAATTAATAGTCTTTAGCTTCCTTTAGCTGCTTAGAATTTTTATCAAACAACTGGCGTTTTTTTTTCAGAAATATGAACAATTATGAGCATTCAGAATTTATGCTTTTACCATGAATGATTAAATTGGTGAGATGCCACATTTTTTTGCACATACAAAGTGAGAATATCCAAATATCCTTAACCCACACTTAGCTGAAACATGAACTGTTGCAAAGTCAAGGATTCAAGATCCAAGAAATTGTTTTTACAAGAAGTGATTTTACAAATATATTTTGTTCACAGCAGTAATAAAAAAAGAATATGAGTGAAGAAAGCTCTGTGTAAGTTAGAGACATGGCAGTAAAGCACTATCTTAGTTAGAGTAAAAAGGAAATACAAGCTCTTGTATTTTCTATGGTAAGTCAGGGCTTTAGCCAAAGTTTGAGCACACATGCAAGTTTCAAATTTGTTTTCTTTTGAGGTTAGTAGCCCAACATAAAAACAAGTAGTTTCATGAAGCTTTACAGATTTCATTTGTATTTATTTTTCTTTCACGCCTGAAGACCTGCACATAATCAATTAGTTCAATTAAAAAATTGTCATTCATAGATATTAATGTTGTCAGCGTCGAAGTGCTACTTCCTGTGTAAACTGGTGCAAATTATGAAATGATAGCATCATATGATGTGAAATAGTGTTATCTGCACTGTTTAAATTGTCCTTCTTACATAGGTTTCTCTGAAATGCCTTCATAGCTTTGCAAAGTTTCACTGCACTTGTTGTGCCCATTGTGAAACAGATGCAGTTTATGATGCAAAAAGCTGATCGGCATAAAACTACAACCCAATCCATGGTTTGAAGCAAGTATATTTGAGAGCTGGTGAATTTTTCACTGAACTTTGTCATCACAATTGTAATCAGGTAAACCTCAGGCAGAGACAGAAGAACAAAACAAAGACCAGATACAACCAGTACCTTGACAATTTTGAAGTCTGTTTTGCTCATGACTGAACTTGTTAAAGTTTTTCTGCGTAATCTGAAAAGAAAATCAAGATGTTCATTTTCAAATATGCCAAATCGAGAATCTACCAACCAAAATTGAATGTCTTGGGACAACATCATGGTGTAAACCATAGGGGCAGGGGCATCAGTTTTTTAATGTTGCACTATCTTTGCTATGGTCTGTTGCCTCTTGGAGCTTCTATGGTTACAGATAGTTAGAACACCATACTATACCTATCAAACAATTGAATTAAAGGATACAACCACTTATTTGCCAAAGACAAAAAGCAGAGCTATCAGATGTAGGTATTCTGAAAAAGCTTAGTGATCAATATGTATCCTTAGAAAGCTCAGTGATTAGTGGTCAGATATACGGTTGTAAGGCAAAAAGGAAATTATAGGCCGCAGGAGCGGCCCCATAGGGGCCGCCCGTAGGGCTTTTATGTTTAGAGATTGGCCACAAACAAAATCTACTGACGTACAATTCTCAAATGACCGGATCGGAACTATGTTGTCCTAATTAATCTGCGCAAAATCCTATAATGACCTACTTACGCAAAAATGGTCTTAACTTAAGATATACCAACAAATTTGAAGAAACTCACGTTAAAACATGGTTTGTGTGATTCAAGACTGGAAAAGCAGTAGAACTATGGTTTGAATGTTCCATGTGAGCGATGTCCTTTACCGTGATTTTCCACGAAACTAGCCAACCAAATGAACATTAGAAATCAATGCGCACCTAACTTGTATTAATGACGTCACAATGCCTTTGACGTTGTGTATTGAGATGGTCCCTGGCGAGCTGGCTCACAAACGATGTTGCGTCACAGCGTCATGCCTTACAATAGTAGGGGCCATCTCAAAAGTGTAAGTCCACCAATTTGGCCAGATTTTACTAGCAAAAAAATTGTCTGATGATTGTCTGCCTATTTAAGAAGCTCATTGGCCAATGTCCTGAGTGGGAAGGGCCTTGCAGATTTTAATCAAATTTGATTGGCTAAAATGTCAATGATTGACAGATTTTGTAACTTTATTTTGTGACAATAGTCTACAATGTAACCAAAAAGTACAAACAATACACATTGTAACAAAAAATAATCACCCAGACATAAACAATGTCTGCACAATTTTTGGATTTTGGAGGAAGTGCACTTGACTTGACCTATCACCATTTCTTATAATTATTAATAATCAGAGATTTACCTGAAATGTATCAGTTCAGTCAAAAAGTGGGAACTTGCAGAACTCCACTTCTAAAAATGATAGAAAGATGCAGTTTTCTGCTAACACTGACACTGTAGCTTTGAAATCATGTTTTGTGTATATATAACTTTGCATCTTCTTTTTGTTCCTATGTCCAATTGTACTGAACCTGAAGCTTACTCAGTTTATATGGCCAGCTGTCAGAGGAAGACATAATGATGAGATGATAAGACTTGAGAGTCCACTATATATTTTATGCTAAGTCTTTCCAACACAGACTCAGTTTTTCAATTAAGTAGATCTACGTGATATTATATCCACATATGTATGAAAAATTGAAAATAGCATCAAAGTATAATTTAAGTAAATCACAACTCCTGCGGCCTCTTATGCACATTGCATTATCATATTAAAACACTAAGAGAATGAATGGCTGCCCAAAAAACGTGTCACAATGGGTTGTTAACAATAATATAACCCTTGAGGAAATGGCCAAGGTTTGGCAACTCACACTCAACACCACTCAATTTTTAACCCTCGGTGAACAAAGTTTGAAGAAGGTTATTCTTATCCCCAATGTCCGTCCGACGGGCAGGTGAGTGTACAGGCATAATGCTTTCATTTCCGGGACAGAACTCTAACACAATGCATTTGCCCTTATGAAATATTGTTTTATAATATCTAGAGAAAAATTAAAAAAAAAATTTTTCCATTTCCAGAGCAGAACTTGTGCGCTACTGCACCTACATGCATAAAAAACTTTGTGAGAATATGTCTAAGATAATGTAGAGATACCTTTCATGGGGTTCCATAACCATCAATGACAGATTATTTTATAATATGAAAATTTGGGACTCTTTGAAACCCGCTTAGCAATGACTCTATGATCCTTACATCAGTGAAATTTTTTCAATGATATATCTAGAGTATAGAACTTTCACTTTTCAGGCTACATTTTGAAATTTATTTCATATTTTTTCTTTTCTTATGCATATTTATGGAAAATCTGGAAAAAATGCTAAAAATTGTGTGGCTTTCTTCATATTCCATAGCATCCCATACTTTGAAATGGTAGTCATAAAAGATTGTAGAATTCATGTGCATACAATTATTACATATTTGATCATGGTATTTTCATATTCAACCCAGTCAACAGTTTCTGTATATAACTACCAGTTTCATAATAGTTAGTTGCATAATGATCTTTATGACTTTCACTTGACTCAAATAGTTATTATTGTTTTCTCAGTAAACAAGTGTTTCATAATATAAATATATATATATATATATATATATATATATATATATATATATATATATATATATATATATTATATACATATATATAACTAATTTAAATGCCATGTATTTAATAAAAATCAGCAACCCAACAATTCAGTAACTGTTGAAGGAATATGGCAATTGATAATGAATAGTTCCTTCATTTGCCAGCTAAAAGTAATCAAGAGTGCAGAACATTTTTGACTTATGAAGGCATGAAAATTGGTGTTGAGTATCATTCCATACAAAATAAACATTAAGATTTGTCTTTATTTGTATTTAAACTTTATTTATTTAAATACAAATAAATATAAACCTTGAATGTTTATTTAGTATGAAATTATACCCAACATCTTTATGTGGCATAACATAGTTGCAGGAAAAGATTAGGAAAAGGAAAAGATTATACAATACTTTTGATGCGCAATTGGCTTTACTCTGAACAAAATTATTGCCATTAAATATTTTCACACTTGTCAGAATATGATGAACACATGAAGAAATTCAAGAGTTCAAAACATAGGACATCTTGGTTTCTAACTAGCATTGTGTAACAGGCTCTATATAGGCCAAGTGGCAATCGTTTCAGTTCATCGCATACACTATATAAACACTCAGTAAAGTAAATTTTCTAAATTTGTAAAGCGTTGCTGAGATATGTTAGTGTGGCTATCAAAAGGCACCACTAGGCCATATAGAGCGTTACTGTATGACATTTCATTTAGATAAGTGCATAAGTGTTAAGAGTTCAGGCCTAGAAATGAAAGTGTGTGTTAGAGTTCGGCTTTAGAAATGAAAGTGTAACACCCACCCTCCTGCCTGTTAGACGAACACGGAACAGTTTTGAGGACGCCTGTGTGCTTTTTGGGATTCGTTGAGGGTTATGCAGCAGCGCAGCCTATGTTTTGGGATAACTTTCTTGTTATTCTCATGTCAAAGGAGGACTTGTTCGACATTCGGAGGCTCTTTCGATAAAAAATGTGCAGTTTGAATTCCGATTAACTCTTGGAGCTCATTTCAAATCTTGGGTAGAAACCAGCCATACCGACCAAAGAGAGAGTAATGGGATGAAGGAAAGTGACTACTTATGATCAAGATCAAGCAATTTGAACTGTACTACCTACCTGGCTCTCACAAGTGACATTAATGTTCCAAGTGAGAAAACTGTTGTTGCCACAATGCAGAATAAGACAGGTATGCCAAAGAAGTAAGATTTTTTTACAAGTAAGTCATTACAGGATCCGATGATGCTCCAAGATAAATACATTTGAAGGAACGTGATTCCAATAGAGCAAAGAAAAACAACTGCCGAATTCTGAAAAGAGCCATGCAACAAGAATTAAATTTAACCAAAATCAATTCAACTTCCAAAGTTACAATTGTCTTTATTTGGTATGAGAGAACTAGACAGGGTAGTGTTATTTATTAATCAGAACTGGCCCAGAAAAGTACATTTCATATGCAAGCAAAAATAAACACATGTAGATTTAAAGTAATAAATTAAAGTAAACTAAATAGAATAAACTAATAAATAATATAAAGTATGCAATGGGTCTCTTTCCCTACTTCAAAGATGAGTAACATTGAGTAAAAGTACCTGAAAAACATCAAAGCGACTTACCCTAATGTAACGCCTCTGTCGGTCGGATGAAGAAATACCGCCAGAAAATTTGAAAGACAAAAATGGGAATGTTACTGCAACGAACCTTTCCATTGTAACTAAGGTGATCATAAACACGTTAAAATACTCGGCGATATGTCCCACACATGCTGTTGCCAAGCAAATCAGCTTGGTTTTCTGAAACACAAAATGAAATGAATAAATCACCCCAGTGTGGCCATAAAGAAATGCTAAACTTCAGAGTCAAAGATTTAAAAAAACTATTTGTTAGCCAGTAAAATGCTCCCCTTATCTAAGTATATCAACATTGGGGTCCACTGCAGATTGAATATGGGTGATTCTTAAAATGAAACACCCGACAAAAGGCTTCGCAAAAGAGCACAGGATATTGACTTATTGTAATGTAGAAATGGGCTACAAAACTCTACATATTCAAAGTTTTGACAAATTTTCAGTAAGTCAGAATGTAACTCAGTAGGTAGATAAGTTAATACGCTGTAGAGCAGTTTTTTGTCAGTAAGAATATATAGGATAACATTACTGAATTTAGCTGTTAATGCCTTACTTGAATGGCCTTGTGTTGGTCAGACAATTTTGGGCGCTCAATTAAATGTAAGTGAACCAAGGCATTTCCAACAAAGACAACATTTCCAATTCCGATGCAGAAAAAGTATATCATGATGGGGTTTTTTTCCTTCCAGATTTCCATACCAAGTATTACCATACACATGATGGTGAGAGCACTACCAATGGCTGCAAATGCAATACAAAAATTAAATTAACAATGTCATTATAACTATTATTAGAACTAAAGAAGGCCTTTGCCTTATAGAGTGTGTGTGTGTGTGATAAGGGCTTTACGTCCTGTAGTTCTGCACCAGTTGGGCTAATTAGGACAGGAGAGACCATGGCAATGAGACGAAGGAGGAAACAGCCATCCAACTTAGGCTCGATCAGGAATCGAACCCAGGACCCAGCAGTTGGAAGCCCAGAGAGCTACCTCTGAGCTAGGCCTCGGCCTTCCTTTGCCTTATAAAAGATATTTTGTGATCAAATACTATGTTACATATAATGTTGAGAGCAATACCAATGGCTGCAATGATTATTAAAGCTCTAAAGCCTTAGCCTTTTAGAAGATATTTTGTGATCAAATAATTTATTACATATTATGGTGAGAGCAATACCAATGGCTGGAATGATTTTAAAAGCTGTAAAGTCATTGACTTATAGAAGATATTTGTGATTATGATGAATTAGTTAAGAATGTGAATTTTATACTCTTTGTAACAAACTAGTAATTTTTGAAGATGATTGTGATGTATGCAATTCTACAAGAGAAAAAAGCAAAAGATCAACATCCATTTACGCACAATACCCTTCTCGATTCCTTTGAATTTAACCATAATGATTACAATAATCTTTATTCCCACAAAATTCATTACAGTATCATGGAATTGTTTTGGAGCTCACAGACATGCTTCATTTAGGATGTTCATTGTTGAAAATACAAACATTCTTTGTTGTCTAGTTGTAAGTCCAGGCAACCACAGCACAGCACTATCTATATCTCTTTTATATGTGATTTTGTTTATACCTTTGTCATGATTAACCCATAAAATGCCTCTGAAGGCTTTTAAAACATGATTTAAATAAATTCTCAAAAAATATTAATAAAAACAAGCGATGATATATGTTAATGAGCAGTACCGATGTAGGAAAGCTGTATTTAACAATTTTAAGAGAATGAAACATATGAGGAAAGGCCAAATTCAAACATTCCATGTCCATAGTTCTACACTTACACAAAAAAACTGTTGTGATCTGCGCATTTGTAAAAAGCTGAGTCTTAGTCTTTTTGAATTTACTTAACTGACAAGATTGTCCAACATATGCACTGTATGAAAACGCGGAATCATTTTTAATCACTTGTGCACAGTTTTGTCTTACAAAATCCAGTAAAACTTCAGATTTAGTGTTTGCATCCACTTTAGCACTAAGTGGTGCTGAAGTTATACACATATGGATTTCAACTGCATTGGTTTTTATCTCCTTCTGAACAACACATACGTTTCGCAAGGTATTACCATCACCACATGTTCCAGAAACTAAAGGTACAGCAATGATCCAGTTTCTTGCAAAGGTTTCAAGATCCTGGTTTTTCTCAAAACATTTTCGAAGTAATTTTATGCTTTTAGAATTACCTAAGCAACCAACCAAATAATCCATCAGTTCCACATATATAGAAGGAATGCTATGGCGATTAACCAAAAGTTTAACACAATAATTGTTTTCATTACTTTCATCAATATCCCATATGGACTTTCCTTCGTCTATTGTATTGGCATCTGGTAGAAGCATTTCAGTTACTGAATCAAATGCTACAGAATTAGTTCTAGTGCTACCTAGTGATTCATAAGGTGAATTTGTGTGGTCTGTCATTAATGAATCATTGGGTAAAATAGCAGGTGTCTGATTTGCAGTTAATGGATCAAACCTTAAATTGTCTCCAATTTTTAATCCTGTAAAAGATTCAGATGGTGCAATAGTGTAATCTGGAATCCTAGTAAATAAAGAAGCATTTGGTATAACATTGTTTGTGTCAAGCTCAGTTAAAGAAGACATTTGTGAAATAGAGTGTGCTTTAATTTCTGTAATTGCATCATTAGGCGAATCGGTATGTGTTGGTAAAACAATATCCTCTCTTATGTCAGTTAAGGGATTATATGGTAATGCAGTGTGTCCTGTAATTTCAGTTAAAGAATCTTTGGGTGAAACATTGTGGTCTGTTATCTTAGTTAAAGAATCATTTTGTGAGACAGGTATTGAATAAATTGGTAAAGTAGTGTGTGTTTTAATTTCTGTTGATGAATCATTTGGCAAATAGTAATCCAATGCACTATGTAGCTCAGTTGTTGAATCAGCAGATGCTATACCCCTCTGGTTTGATGCATGATTCTTATTTTTCATATTTGCAGTCATTTTCATATCACTGCCATTTGTGCGCTTCACAGAGTCTGTGCTAGCTGTTTTAACTGCGTCATTCATTTTATTATTATGAATTAGTGAGGTGATATAATCTAATGTTGTAGTTTTATTTGATATATTCTCATCAAAATTAGTACTTAATACATTCCTACGAACAGTTGTAGTATTAATATCCTTTGCAACAATATTTGAAATGAACATATTCCAAAGTAAAATGCGAATAACCAAATTGCCCATGTTTACCATGCTTGCTATGCCCACCATGAGATCTTAATGAACACACAGATTTGTATGTCACTTTGACATTCCAATGGCTCATGCTCATACGTTTTCAAACAAGATGTGTTTTCATTGTCAATGCAGTACAAGGCTGCAAAGCATGTGCACCAGGGCAGGCTCTCATTACTGCATATTAACATTCATGATTATTAATATGAAACTATTTCAATGAAAATTAATTAAAACTCAGGTAGCAAAATAAATGAATGAAATTAGGATGAAATCATTCCTTAAGCTTAATTGTGATTTTTTATTTTACGATAATGCATAATGATTTTTTTAACAAAATTTTTTAGACGGTATGGCTTTTTTTTTCGATAATTGCTTTTTCATTTTCTTTCTTCTTCATATCTTTTTTGTGTGAGCTTAAAATGCTTTGAAAAACATAATATAACTCTAAATAATTGTGTTATTTGAGATCAAAATATGCCCAACAAGCATATTTTAGAAGAATAAAAAGTCACATGTAAAAGGTAAATTAAACGCATAAATGCTAAGAAATAGGTCTTAGAAATGCTCATATGGATAGTATGTACTTCTAGATTGCATATGTCACCACAGCGCTGCAGCAGAACCTACTTCCGTCAGGTGAACAATACATAGTCGGGTGCAACTCTCGGCTCATAAGCAAAAACTCTCTGACTCCTAAGAAGGTGACAGGAGCTTTACCTCTCATTCCAGCCAAAGCAGTATCTTTTTCCATGATAAAGCATGCCATGAACTCATTATGCAGTTGCCAAACTCTGCTCAGACACACAGGGCTACTTGAGGCAGATCAGCAAATTTATGCATAGCAAAGCTCTTACAACAGATTTCCAGCTATTTCAGGAGATAGGTTGGTTGTGATGATGGTAGTATAATATGGAAGACAAAGTCTAGTTGTAGAGTTTAGAAGCTTTATATAAATGAAACAAAGTGATTATGAAGTCTAGGATGAAAGATGAAGTACAGTGGTGTGTCCCTGGATTATATACTAATGCCCTGCTGTTACGTAACAGATAGGCCAGAGGTTGGCCAGTAAGTGGCCAGAGCTCTAGTGCTGGGATCCAGAGGATCAATACAGATCAATAGAGCCTAAGTGGGAGATTGCTCTCCTGCTGTTAGCTACCCAATGTAATTGGGAGTAGAGAATGGTCTATTGAACTAGTTACATGATCTAGGCAGATGGTATGCTCTAATAGCATTTATAATAGATGAGCTCCATATGTGGAACAGACCTTACTAATAATTAAAGTTACATTGTGTAGTTCTAGAACTACTAGAACTCTCTAACATAAAGTATATGATATAAGTATTAAACATAACAGTAGCATTGCATATTAAAGACAAAGTTCATCAAATGGTTTGAAAGATTTTACTTGATTCCGGTTGTTTTACAGTTCTTTCTCAGACACTGGTTCTAACATCTAGTCGTGCTCAGTTGATTCTTAACAACTTAATGAGAGTCATATCTAAGTGTCTAATATTGATATATCTCCTCACTTCCTTAAGAAAAAGGCCTTTTCTAACTAATTTTACAATGCCCATGGACCACCAGGAGATATTGGATCAGTCCAGTACTGAAAATCCACAAGTCATAGTTTTGCATCATAGAGTTTGATCTAGTAATGTGTCGCTTCTTTTAGTCTCTCTATTTAAGGAAGATTTCCTTCACTATCTCCAACATGTGATGAGCTCTGCCCATGTTGTGATAGGTCATGCACAACTATGTAAGTTGGCTGCCTTTTCATGAGTGAGATATAGTCGAGCTGTCATCGTGGTGTACATGCTGCATTGCTCAAAGGAAATTGTTGTTCAAAAGTAACAGAAGTCCAATAAGGTTTTTCAGGCACTTTGTGGAGCAGTTGGGTTGTATGAGAACACTCTTCATGTTAGCAGGTCCATACTGCTCCATGAGTGTTGAAGGTTTTGAAGCCATCTTAGATGCACCAAGCTCAAGCACTGCTTATCATTAAGAAGCACACAACACAGTTTGCAATTCAAGTACGAGAGATATGTCTTGCCAATTTTGAGATTTTTAAGAGAAAATCCCTTTGCAAGTGATCAAGAACTTGTGGGACTCAACACACAAGAGGTTATGAGCAAGAAGTCATCATCACAATTCTCTCTGGACCATGATAAAAGCCTTTATTTAGAATATGTTTCACAGAAAGACCATGCCATCACGAACACTGCTCAGTGCAATAAACTTCTGACATAATTTGCGAACCATCCTATTTTGACTGAGAATGGAAACTAAGCCAGTGATGTGCAGAAAAAAAGTGACTCTAGTAACAAAGCTCTTTCTTTTACTAAAATTATGACCAGTGGTAGACATATGCTTTTTTTTTCACTTTGAAACCACAGTAAACCATCAAGTTTGGTAGATATATAATGGTTCACTTAGTTCAGGCTGTAATTCTGACATCCTGGAATGCATCAAAGCAGTTAACTGGTTGAGCAGCTTAGAGTCAGAACATCCACAGTCATTGTACTAGATATGCCACAAGAACTTAAATGGTGTGACCACCATGCAGCAAGAACATTTGCTGAGTATTTCACACAACTCATGATGTCATTCCTTGAGTCTCAGATAGCCCCACCAGGACCACCATTTGCAGGAATTGATGCCATATGGGATCTGATTAGTCTCAATTCACTCACACATCAGGACTGTGAGGCACAGACTAGGATTGGGGATGGCCACATGACATTGTGATCCAAAAACATAACTGGAACAGTGGATTCTTAAACAAATGAGAATAACAAAAAGAAGTTATTTCATTTTCCTCAGGAGATTGTCATTGAAGATCAGTGTAAGACAGTCCTTCTCATCTTCAACTGGACAGTGTTCTGACGGATCTGACAGATCTATCGGGTCTCCAGGGCGGCAACCACCCTGAAGTAAATACAAGAATATGCCTTAATCTGGCACACGTTTCACACGGGGCTACCAAATGATGGGGTGGTTCTTGTCATAAGCTTCCTTTCCACACTTGGTTCTGTGTACGTTTTTCTACTGGGTCAAAAAATGTGTGACATTCCCATCTATGATATCTGCTCCCATTGTGATCATTAAGGTCTCTGGCATTGCCACTTCGTGTCATTTCAGGTTGTGACACTTGGATATGGCAAGAAGACTCCCTGGTCATCTTGGCATCTTGGCAAAACACACTAGGACTTACAGAAACACATGCCCATGACCCACACAGTTTAGCTTTGATTCACTCCATATGAAGAATTAGGAATAATTTGTAAATGACATGTGCAGTACAGGATGTGGTTTGGCTAAGGTCAACCACAAGTTGTAAAAAATACTCTGGAGAACATACCACCCAGTTGAGCAGCCTTGTTTGAGCACACAATAAAAGCACTGCTTCCGACAAAGCTTTTACTGGAATTAAGCAACTACAGTTCACCAGGAATTCTCTGATTTCACTGAATGGAGCAAAAAGAAAGACAATTGCATCTAGTTGACATATTGGACAAGATTTGAAGGTGGCAGCAAACTATCTTTTTACATTGGCCTGGTAAACGGTCTTGCATAGGAAACTGAAAGCAGTCAATCAGGAGTCAGCTACATGGGGTTATGCAAATATGAGGGTGAATGATGATACCTATGCTGATTAAACCTTGCGACAGTGATTAACCTAGAATCAGTAAAGTTTGATTTACTTTTTTATATAACATGACATGTTCTCAGTTGTGGACTTTTTCCATAATTTATAGGGGAGGGTGATAGTCATAATTGTTAAGTCTAACCCCCTGAAAATATGGAGAGACCTCAGAAAAGCAAAAAGCAAATTGAGTTATGTTTTTTAGACAAGTGTACCCCCCTGTACACTTATTCTTGGTCTACATTGGAGTAAGGTACATTTAGACAGCTGTATGGTGTTTTTCATTTAATTAGCTTCAAAATGAATCCCATGAAGCCATACTTTGTACATGTTGTATGTACTTGATTATTATCATTTATGAGTGACGAAATATTTGATGTACTAACAAACATAAAAACACAATAGAAAAGTATGATTTTTGGGTATGAAGGAATCAAGTCATGAAAAGTTCTATTTGAATCAATTTATTCTGTTAACTCAACCCTCCACAAAGCTGATTAATTTCACGAAGAATATATTCCAAGAAAAACTTCGAAGTGTCCACAAATTCAAGCCCCCTGTACATACGCTTAGGAAACAATTTGATTCAGTTGCACGGTTCAGGTCAACAACTGAAACATCTGAATTTTAAAAAACTTTATCCAAGTTGTATATTTAACAATTCCGGGCATGAGTTTTCAATGGTAGCTTCTTGCTTTCGGGAGTGAAAGTATTGTATCTGAGGCATAGTGAATTTCAAGATATAGTCGTTGGCTGTTAGTACTCTCATCGAAATTTGCACTCCTTAGATGTGTTGATGATGTAAAAGGTCTTCAGTTAGCTTTCAAAGCTTCTAAGTCTCAGTTTTTTCCTTTTGTAAACAGCAATATTTGCTATTTCTTTGCCATTTATTTGTCATTTAGGCCATTTTGACGAAATTCAATAATACATGTATTTGCTTTAAATTCTACTGTATCTGCAAGTAGATTTCTGGTATTATACTATCTTTCTGTACCATTTTGCTGTGCAGCTTAAATGTCCCAGATGGCATGATTTTATTAAGGTATTTAACTTTTGTGGTAAGAAAGTTAGCTTGATTTTGCGGCCACCAAGGACCAAAAATCTAGTTTTTGTTTTTCTATCTCTGTACTCTATTTTTTCAGGGCCTGGCTCTGGAATCAAACAATTTTTTGACAGTAGGCCTAATAATGCTTCATCATAATTCACATGAAACATACCATGCCCCAATGTCTAAACATGGACAAATTTGCTGCACAAAACCACTGCGAGATCATTTGGGCAGTCCAATCCCAGATATTTGTTTGCTGCAGAAACAAAGCTAAAAGCTCAAAATTAACACAATCATTGAAATGTTAGTCCTTGCCTAATTTATAGCTGCCTGAGACACTCTGTGATAGGAATCACGTGCTAACTTCTGCTTATTGTTGCCTAGCAATATATTGGATGAATTAGCATATATATATTCATAGAAAAATACTAAATATTACCTAATTATAACAAATTTAGGTGTAAAAACTTTGGCTAAGACATTTACAGAATGATTTAGTGGCTCTTGAATCATATATATTTGACTCATGGCCTAATTTGTGGCACAATGTATTTAAGATAGCAAAAGAAATATTATTAAGCGCAATAAACACCATTATTTAAAAAAAAATTTTTCAAGGGGCATGTACAGGGGGTAGCAATCACTGAAGCCCAAATATTTGGTATGGATAGATTTTTATCACTTGGTCCATATTTTCAGGGGGTTAGACATTGTCTTTTTAAATATTTGTAAATTATCACCCTCTCCTAAATTGTTAATGACCTAAAAAATTAATTTGATTTGGGATAATATATGCTAGCAACCACTAGATTGGCCAAATGTCATTTCTATTTCAAATGAAAGTTTAGATTTGAAATCCTTGAGGTCAAAAACCTATAAAAAGAGCTATCACTCATGATCCTATGACCTTCGGTCATGATTTTATAACAAAATTAAATACCGATTGGTGGCCATTTTGGATTAGCCAGAATGGCAACCCCAATAAGCGCCCGCTTCGGCGCCCTCCAAAAATTTATTCAGTATATCCTTGTCTACATTTATGCCAAATTTCATGCTTGTAGACAAATCTGCGAAATGCCCCCCTTATTGATCCCTAAGGGCCTTGACTAGAACATAAAAGTAGTATTGTATTTCTTCCGTATTCTTATAACTAGATTTCATTATCAGCATTAGGCCTGTTTAAATAGTCATTAGTATCTGTTGAGGAAGATTTAGTCTACTATAAAGTGTATTATAGCCATTGAGATCCGTGTAAATCCACTGGCCTTTATATTTATAGTAAGGTGAACATAATTAAGATATAATGGTGAGAATATAGAAGCAATTGTGTCTACACTGAAGTAGACTGCCTATAACTGGTCATTTGTGAGCAAACCAGGCATTCGACAAAAACTGGTGTGGACTGTTCTTACCATACCGCATTCAAATGGAATGGTGACAAAATAATTCTATGTTTAATGTTTTAGATTGCATTACCAAAAGTGTTGTTACATTCCTTGAATGTAATTAAGCAACTTTGAATCAAGGATCATAGATCAAAATTAAGTGGCTGGGTTTCTTGTGATGTGATGTCAAAACATAATTGTTGCATGGAAGACATCATGAAATAGACATAAATTGAATAAGGTTGTGACTGATGCTTCTAATGTAAATCTCACAGACAGAATGATGATCCTAAGAAAGATATATTTTGTACCACTTTGAGATCCGGAGCAGTACAATTGTATCATAGATTTTCCATCTATTATTTCTGCAGTGTATTTTTATTGACAAAATACAGTCACTGTGGTGCTCAGAGTTTACACTGGCCTCATTACTTTGTCATTGCATTCAGCAAAAAATTGTCTTTTTACAAATGTTTATGGCAGCATCAAAATCAATAGTCTTTTCACTAAGAAGTCCTGAATTCAGCAAGGCACAAGTCCTTCCAAGGACTCTTCTTTATTACTCAAGTTGCTTTTCAGACATAGAAGATCGTCACTAACTAATTCGTAAATATACTTTATTTGGGGAAATAAGAGAAATTAATTAACCGATGCGATGTAAAATACATTAAAATGCACTAAAAATACTGCTGCTAGGATGCACTTTGCTTTAGCCTAACACATTCAAGGGCGAAAACCTTTTCAGCAAATAGAATTGCAGTGTTCTGTTGTAGCCACCTGGCAGGGTCTTAGCCAAAGTTTGAGCACGCAGGCAAGTTTCAAATTTGTTTTTTTCTGAGGTTAGGAGCCCAACAGTCAAAGTGCCTCTTCCTGTGTAAACTGGTGCAAATTATGAAATGATAGCACTGCTTAAATTGACCTTCTCACAGATGCTTTCATAGCTTTGCAAAGTTTCACTGCACTTGTTGTGCCCATTGTGAAACAGATGCAGTTTATGATGCAAAAAGCTGATCGGCATAATACCACAACCCAATCCATGGTTTGAAGCAAGTATATTTGAGAGCTGATGAATTTTTCACTGGACTTTGTCATCACAATTGTAATCAGGTAAACCTCAGGCAGAGACAGAAGAACAAAACAAAGACCAGATACAACCAGTACCTTGACAATTCTGAAGTCTTTTTCACTCATGACTGAACCACTAGTTAAGGTTTTTCTAAGTAATCTGAAAAGAAAGCAAAATGTTCATTTTCAAATATGCTAAATTGTGAATCTACCAACCAAAATTGAAAGTCTCAGGACAGCATCATGGTACAAACCATAGGGGCAGGGACATCAGTTTTTTAATGTTGCACTATCTCTGCTATGCTCTGTTGCCACTTGGAGCTACTATGGTTACAGATAGCTAGAACACCATACTATACCTATCAAACAATGGGATACAACCACTGGCTAAAAACAAAAAGCAGAGCTCTCAAATATATGTATTCTTAGATTGCTTAGTGATCAGTGGTCAGATATATGGTTGTAAGGCAAAAAGGACGTCATAAAACACTAAGAGAATGAATGGCTGTCCAAAAAATGTGTCACAATGGGTTGTTAAGAATAATTAACACAACCCTTGAGGAAATGGCCAAGTTTTGGCAACTCACAACCAACAACACTAAAGTTTCAACCGTCGGCGAACAAAGTTAGAAGAAGGTTATTTTTATCCCCAATGTCTGTCCGACAGACAGGTGAGCGTGCAGGCATAACGCTTTCGTTTCAGGGGCAGAACTCTTAAACTAATGCATTTGCCCTAAAAAATGTTGTAAGAATATGTCTAAGATAATGTAGAGATACCTTTCATGGGTTCCATGACCATCAATGACAGATAATTTTATAATTAGGAAAATATGAAAATTTCAGACATAACGCTTTCGTTTCAGGGACAGAACTCTAACACATGCATTTGCCCTTATGAAATTGTGTACATTTGTACTCTGTATGGCCTAGTGGTGCCTTTTGATAGTCACTTTGACATATGTCAGGTATGTTTTACAAAATTTGAAGAAAATTGAAAATTTTTTTTAGTTCTGGAACAGAATTCTCACACTATTGCACCTACATGCTTAAACCTTTATCATAGTATGTCTAAATTAGTGAAGTGGTGCCTGTCGGGGTCTCATGACTGTAAATACTGCAGAATTTTCAAAACCAGGGAAAAATAGGAAAAATTCTTAAAAAAAATGCCATACCAAGGACACTATTTACCCTACATGAATGAAATTTTGTCAATAACATATCTAAATTATAATAGTTTCAATTTTCAAACTTCATTATGACATTAATTTCATGCAATTATAAAATAATGGAAAATCTGAGAAAATGCTTAGAATTGTGTTAAATTGTGTTTCTGGGCTGCATTAAAGCAGTTACCCTCAGAAAATTGTATATGGTATTACTCTATTTAGCTTAGTTATGCTTTTTGATAGTCACATTGACATATCTCAGCTGTGTTTTATAATATCTAGAGAAAAATGAAAAAAAAAGAAAAAAAAATCATTTGCATTTCCAGAGCAGAACTCGCGCCTTAGTACACCGACATGCATACAAAACTCTGTGAGAATATCTCTAAGATAATGTAGAGATACCTTTTATGGGTTTCATGACCATCAATGACATTTCATTTTATAAGGAAAATATGAAAATTTGGTACTCTTTCAAACCCTCTTATCAGTGACTCTATGATCCTAACATCAGTGGAATTTTGCCAGTGATATATCTAGATTAAAGTATTTTTACTTTTCAGGCTACATTTTGACATTTTTTCAATGTTTTTTTCTTCTTTTTTTTTATAATTATGGAAATCTGGAAAAAATGCTAAAAATTGTGTTGCTTTCTTCATATTCCTTAGCATCCCATACTTTGAAATGACAGTCATAAAAGGTTGTATGATTCATGTGCATACAATTATTACATATTTGATCATGGTATTTTCATATTCAACCCAGTCAACAGTTTCTGTTTATAATTACCAATTTCATAAAAGTTAGTTGCATAATGATCTACATTACTTTCACTTGATTCGAATACTTATTATTGTTTTCTTAATAAATAAGTGTTTCATAATATATTTATATATAAATTATTTAAATGCCTTATATTTAATGCAAATCAGCCACCCATCAATTCAGTAACTGTTGAAGGGAATATGGCAATTGATAATGTATAGTTCCTTCAGTTGCCAGCTTAAAGAAATCAGAGGGCAGAAAATTTTTGACTTATGAAGGCATGAAAATGGTATTGAGTATCATTTCATACAAAATAAACATTAAGATTTGTCTTTATTTGTATTTAAACTTCATTTATTTCAAAAGAAATAAATACAAACCTTGAATGTTTATTCAGTATGAAAGCATAGTTGCTGAATTCCATATATATATATATGTAGCCCTTAGGAAGCATTGTCTTACATCCCTATTTTGAACATAGAAATTATAATCTAAGGTGTAGTTTAATTAAGGGAACATGCTATTTTATAGATAATTCTAGCTAACGGAATACTCCTTATTGTGCATAAATTCTTTGAAACAGAAAGATTTAATGGCAGGAAAAGATTGTACAATACTTTTGATTAACAATTGACTTTACTCTGAACAAAATGATTGCCATTAAATATTTTCACACTTGTCAGAATATGATGATCACATGAAGAAATTCAAGAGTTCAAAATATAGGACATCTTGGACTCTAACTAGCATTGTGTAACAGGCTCTATATAGGCCAAGTGGCAATCATTTCAGTTTATCGCACACACTAAATAAACACTCGGTAAAGAATATTTTCTAAGTTTTGTAAAGCGTAGCTGAGATATGTCAGTGTGGCTATCAAAAGGCATCACTGGCCATATAGAGCGTTACTGTATGACATTTCATTTGGATAAGTGCATTAGTGTTAGAGTTCAGGTCTGAAATAAAAGTGTGTGTTAGAGTTCGGCTTTGGAAATGAAAGTGTAACACCCGCCCTCCTGCCTGTTGGACAAACACGGAACACTTTTGAGGATGCCTGTGTGCTTTGTGGGATTCGTTGAGAGTTATGCTGCAGCGCACCCTATGTTTTGGGATAACTTTCTTGTTATTCTCATGTCAAAGCAGGACTTGTTCAACACTTGAACGCATTTCAATAAAAAAATGTGTAGCTTGAATCCTGAATAACTCTTGGAGCTCATTTCAAATCTTGGGTAGAAACCAGCCATACCGACCAAAGAGAGAGTAATGGGATGAAGGAAAGTGACTACTTATGATCAAGATCAAGCGATTGGAACCGAACTACCTACCTGGCTCTCACAAGTGACATTAATGTTCCAAGTGAGAAAAATGTTGTTGCCACAATGCAGAATAAGACAGGTATGCCAAAGAAGTAAGATTTTCTTACAAGTAAGTCAATACAGGAGCCGATGATGCTCCAAGATAAATACATTTGAAGCAACGTGATCCCAATGGAGCAAAGCAAAACAACTGCCGAATTCTGAAAGAGCCATGTAACAATAAGAATTAAATTTAACCAAAATCAATTCAACTTCCAAAGTTACAATTATCTATATTTGGTGTAAAAGAACAAGACAAGGTAGTGATATTTATTGATTAGAACTGGCCCAGAAAAGTACATTTCATGTGCAAGGAAAAAAAAACACATGTAGATTCAAAGTAATAAATTAAAGTAAACTAAATAGAATAGATCATATAAAATATACAATGGGTCTTCATCCCTACTTCCAAGATGAGGAACATTGAGTAAAAGTACCTGAAAAACATCAAAGCGACTTACCCTAATGTAACGCCTCTGTCGGTCGGATGAAGAAATACCGCCATAAAAATTGAAAGACAAAAATGGGAAAGTTACTGCAACGAACCTTTCCATGGTAACCAAGGTGATCATAAACACATTGAAATGCTCGGTGATATGTCCCACACATGCTGTTGCCAAGCAAATCACCTTGGTGTTCTGAAACACAAAATGAAATGAATAAATCACACCAGTGTGGCCATAAAGAAAGGCTAAACTTCAGGAACAAAGATTTAAAAAAAACAATTTGCTAGCCAGTAAAATGCTTCCCTTGTCTAAGTATATCAACATTGGGGTCCACTGCAGATTGAATATGGGTGATTCTTAAAATGAAACACGCGACAAAAGGCTTCGCAAAAGAGCTCCGGATATTGACCTATTTGTAATGTAGAAATGAGCTACAAAACTCTACATATTCAAAGTTTTGACTAATTTTGAATAAGTCAGAATGTAACTTCGAAGGTAGATAAGTTAATATGATCTAAAGCAGTTTTTTGTCACTAAGAATATATAGAATAACATTACTGAATTTAGCTGTTAATGCCTTACTTGAATGGCCTTGTGTTGGTCAGACAATTTTGGGCGCTTAATTAAATGTAAGTGAACCAAGGCATTTCCAACAAAGACAACATTTCCAATTCCGATGCAGAAAAAGTATATCATGATGGGGTTTTTTTCCTTCCAGATTTCCATACCAAGTATTACCATACACATGATGGTGAGAGCACTACCAATGGCTGCAAATGCAATACAAAAATTAAATTAACAATTTCATTATAACTATTATTAGAACTAAAGAAGGCCTTTGCCTTATAGAGTGTGTGTGTGTGTGATAAGGGCTTTACGTCCTGTAGTTCTGCGCCAGTTGGGCTAATTAGGACAGGAGAGACCATGGCAATGAGACGAAGGAGGAAACAGCCATCCAACTTAGGCTCGACCTGGAATCGAACCCAGGACCCAGCAGTTGGAAGCCCAGAGAGCTACCTCTGAGCTAGGCCTCCGCCTTCCTTTGCCTTATAAAAGATATTTTGTGATCAAATACTATGTTACATATAATGTTGAGATCAATACCAATGGCTGCAATGATTATTAAAGCTCTAAAGCCTTAGCCTTTTAAAAAATTTTTTTGTGATCAAATAATTTATTACATATTATGGTGAGAGCAATACCAATGGCTGCAATGATTCTTAAAGGTGTAAAGCTTTTGCCTTATAGAACCTATTTTGTGATCAATACTATATTACATATTATGGTGAGAGCAATACCAATGGCTCCAATGATTTTAAAAGCTGTAAAGTCATTGACTTATAGAAGATATTTGTGATTATGATAAATTAGTTAAGAATGTGAATTTTATACATTTACGTGTTCTTTGTAACAAACTAGTAATTTTTGAAGATGGTTGTGATGTATGCAATTCTACTAGAGAAAAAAACAAAAGATCAACATCCGTTTACACACAATACCCTTCTCGATTCCTTTGAATTTAACCATAATGATTACAATAATCTTTATTCCCACAAAATTCATTACAGTATCATGAATTGTTTTGGAGCTCACAGACATGCTTCATTTAGGATGTTCATTGTTGAAAATACAAACATTCTTTGGTGTCTAGTTGTAAGTCCAGGCAACCACAGCACAGCACTATCTATATCTCTTTTATATGTGATTTTTTTTATACCTTTGTCATGATTCACACATAAAATGCCTCTGAAGGCTTTTAAAACATGATTAAAATAAATTCTCAAAAAATAAAAATAAAAAACAAGCGATGATATATGTTAATGAGCAGTACCGATGTAGGAAAGCTGTATTTAACAATTTTAAGAGAATGAAACATATGAGGAAAGGCCAAATTCAAACATTCCATGTCCATAGTTCTACACTTACACAAAAAAACTGTTGTGATCTGCGCATTTGTAAAAAGCTGAGTGTTAAGCCACTATCTCACATAGCTGAGTGACGATGCAGAGTAATGACGATTGATGGCAATCAATCAATCGGCTTCACTCCTGGTCATTTGATGACTAGAAAAAGCAAGTCAGCAAGGCCTTGCCAATTGCCTCTAGACTGCTCACCGATTGCTTCCAAATTGCTCGCCGATTGCTCTCAGATTGCTCGCCGATTGCTCCCAGATTGCTCGCCGATTGCTCCCAGATTGCTCGCCGATTGCTCGCCTTCTTTACACGTCGACCACTCGGCGAGGAAATCACGTCCACACAGCAATCCATCTGACCAAGAGTACTACCAGAGTGACCAAGAGTACTCCCAGAGTGACCAAGAGTACTCCCAGAGTACTCCCAGAGTGCACGGCATGTTAACCCTGTGTAAATCGCAAGCAATTTAAGGGCCTATCTCACATAGCCGAGTGACAATGCCGAGTGATGCCGAGTGCTTAATAAATTAGGCAGTCGGGAATACACGGCTCTGCACGCCGACCACTCTGGAAAAGCTCGTAAATACACGGCAATACTCGTAGAACAATCGTAAAGTTTTAAACATGTTTAAAACTTTTTAAGATTGTCGCCGAGCAAATTTGCTCTGAAAGAGTACACTTGGTCACACTGGGAGTACACTTGGTCACACTGGGAGTTAGGGTGTGGCTGTTCCCCCAACATTCTCTGATCTGGCCAAACTTTTTTTTACATGTGAGGTTTCATATCCACATTAGATATGCAAAGTTTCAGAAAAATCCATAAAGGTCTAGGGGTGGCTGATTCGATGTAAAGTTTCCTAGTATTACGTTTATTGACCTTCACTACCAGATACACCAAGCTATGCTAGGTCAAAGCCATGATTTAGTGGCACTCACCAAACAGTTTTCAGAACTGAATTTTTGGACATCAGGTGTCAAAAAAGGTCAATTTTACTTATTTCTGGTGTTGTTTATCACTTCAATTCATCCTGGAAACTGCATAATTTCCAATCCTGACCGATCGTCAGGAATGATCTCACTATACAGTATACATTGCCTCAGAACAGCAAGAAGCTTTCGATGCTCCACTTCACCTCTAGAAGCCTTCAAAGCACCACTTCAAGTTACACCTTGTCTCCATACCTAACAGGGCTCACTTCTCAGTGGAATCATTTCTCAGCATGGCAAGGGCCAAGGACCCAAGGTATTTCATACTGGGAACAATACCCACAAAAGATGATAAGACAATCACAGGGTCAAAACTGCCAACAAGAAAACAGGTCCTGTTAGCATTCATTGCCCACAAAGAAGAAATTGCAAAAGAAGATTACAGTAAGAAGGTGTGCAGAGAAGCTGCGAATAGAACAGCACAATCTATACTGAGCTTTTATGAAAGAGCAAGAATACCCGCGTTAACACCCAATAAAGTAGCAGAGAAAATTATAGCTTACTACATCAAATTCAAAGATTTGTTAAAAATCCCAATCAGTGAAAGGGGAAAGCCAGGTACACCACTGGAGAGAATTCAGGAATTTAAAATCAAAATGCCAGAGACAATGAAATTTTGGCCCAGAGATGCAATGGATAAGATTGAAAATGAAGAAGACAAGCAGTTTTTGCTGAGTATGCAGAATGATAGAAAAGCCAGCATGCCAGGAGTAGACAAAGTTCTGCATCAGAAGGAAATGAGGAAAGAGAAAAGGGAACAGGAAGCTTTGAGACGTGCTGAAAAAGAAAGGCAACGTAAGGACAATGAAAAGACATGCACACAAGTGACTGAGACTGAAAGTGATGAAAGTGATGAAGACTTCCAACCTTCGGAGCCAAAACAGTCACATAGACGTAGTCGAAAAACAGGAGAGGACATCCACATCCCTTTTAACATCTTGAAATCTCCTCAGCTTGTTTCCACGGCTGTAAGAAATAATATTTCCCCAACAGCCCTCTCTGCAACAATGCATTCTTTGATAACATCATGCAAGGGTGATCCTTCCAAGCTCAACTTGCATCATAGCCAAGCTTATAGGTAAATGCTGTTTCGTATTTACTGAATTTGTGTAATCTGATAATAGTTTTGACTTGAAAATTGTGATTTTCTTGTCAATAGGTATCGCATGCAGACAGTTCAAGAAATTTCTGAGAAAATCAAGTCAGACTGGAAACCTCCTTCCCCAGCTGCTCTACACTGGGATGGGAAGCTTTTGGAAACACTGGGTGACAAATACAAGAAAGATGAGAGGCTTCCTGTCTTGATTTCTGGAGTTGGGGGTGTAAAACTCCTTGGGGTGCCCGCACTGCCCACTAAATCATCTGAGTCAGCAGGAAACCTTATTGCTAATTCTACTATTGCATTGCAAGTCTCTTCAAGCAAAGATATATCTGTTTTGTGAGATTTCGTGACAGTTTCTCCAATTTATCAAGCCAAGATTTCTCAAATTTCACTTCTGTCTGTCCCACCACGGATGCATTCCTTCTGTAGCAAAGACAGACTGTCATTGAGCTTTTGACAAGCCTCAAATCACAAGCAAAAGAGGGCAGCCTGGAAAATCTGGGGAATTCTCTGACGGATTTTGTCTCAATAAACCTGGAGCAACCATTAAGGTAAGATGGATGGGAAAACTGCTCTATGGACTGAAGATGGCTCTTTTGGAAGAGCAAATCAAGCAATTGTCTCCAAATAAGATGTACACAAGACATCAACCTCCAAAAATTAAACAATTTGTAGACTTCATTGTCCACATTTATGTTCCATGGTGGTTCACCTGCAGTATAAGTGCTGCTGCACCATGCAATGACTTGCTTCTAATCAAAAACCTAAATAGGTACATGGATGTCAATAACAATGTAGCACAAGCAGCACTAAAGGCCTTTAAACGGCACTTATGGTATCTTGTGCCAGATTTGGTGCCACTGGCACTCTTCGATAACAACTTGCAGTCTGAGCAGAAACAACTGCTTGCTAATGCCATTCTGCAACAACCAAAAGATGTTGTGTATAATTCTAGATTTGGGGAGGGTTTTGGAAAACCCATTTTCCCAGTATTAGAAGATGACACTACTCCGGAGGAGCTTGTTGGAAAAGATTCGTGGCAATTTTTTACTTTACTAAAAATCAAATCTGAATTTTTAACAAAACCAGCAAATGAATGGTCCAGTCTAGAAACATACACTGAAGGCAAGAAAATTGTTGATTCTCTAATAGTTTCAAATGACACAGCAGAAAGAGGGGTCAAACTTGCAACAGACTTCCATGGAGCTGCAAAACGTGAGCAGTGTTATCAGCAAATTCTTCAAGTCGTAGAAAATGACAGAAACCACTGTAAAGATCAGAGGAAACGTCAAAAGTGTGATCATCCAACAAGCTGGTTTTTGATTCTCGACTAACTAATGATATTGATTAGTAACATACCAACAACATTGCGATTTAAGTTGTTATTTCTGCAGGAGCTTTAATGAAATAAAGTTGAGAACGTTGCTTTTTAGGCTCGATTTTTCTAGATTCTTACAATATCTTTGAAAGCAATCAGCCACCCCTAAGACTACTTGAAATTCAATGAAATATTTGTAGAACACTCTTTGTTATGAGCCTCACCTGCAAAAAAAAGTCAGGTTGTGTATTTCTTGAATTAAGGATTTATGTGGGACCAGCCACACCCTACTGGGAGTACACTTGGTCACTCTGGGAGTACACTTGGTCAGATGGATTGCTGTGTGGACGTGATTTCCTCGCCGAGTGGTCGGCGTGTGAAGAAGACGAGCGATCGGCGAGCGATCGGGTAGTGATTGGCGAGTGATCGGCGAGCGATCGGGGAGTGATTGGCGAGTCATCTGCGAGCGATCGGCGAGACCTTGCTGACTTGCTTTTTCTAGTCATCAAATGACCAAGAGTGAAGCCGATTGATTGCTTTCCAGCGATCGTCATTACTCTGCATCGTCACTCGCCTATGTGAAATAGTGGCTTTAGTCTTTTTGAATTGACTTAACTGACAAGATTGTCCAACATATGCACTGTATGAAAACGCGGAATCATTTTTAATCACATGTGCACAGTTTTGTCTTACAAAATCTAGTAAAACTTTAGATTTAGTGTTTGCATCCACTTTAGCACTAAGTGGTATTGAAGATATACACATATGGATTCCAACTGCATTGGTTTTTATCTCCTTCTGAACAACACATATGTTATGCAAGGTATTACCATCACCACATGTTTCAGAAACTAAAGGTACAGCAATGATCCAGTTTCTTACAAAGGTTTCAAGATCCTGGTTTTTCTCAAAACATTTTCAAAGTAATTTTATGCTTTGAGAATTATCTAAGCAACCAACCAAATAATCCATCAGTTCACTATATATTGTAAGAATGTTATGGATATTAAGAGAAAGTTTAATACAATAATAGTGTTCATTACTTTCGTCAATATCCCATATTGACTTTCCTTCGTCTATAGTATTGGCATCTGGTAGAGGCATTTCAGTTACTGAATCAAATGTTACAGAATTAGACTTAGCGTTACCTAGTGATTCATAATGTGAATTTGTGTGGTCTGTCATTAATGAATCATTTGGTAAAATTGCATGTGTCTGATTTGCAGTTAATGGATCATATGCCAGTGGCAAACCAGTGTGTACTTTGATTTTACTAATTGAATCATCTTCAAACCTTAAACTGTCTCCCATTTTTAATCCTGTAAAAGATTCAGATGGTGCAATAGTGTAATCTGGAATCCTAGTAAATAAAGAAGCATTTGGTATAACATTGTTTGTGTCAAGCTCAGTTAGAGAAGACATTTGTGAAATAGAGTGTGCTTTAATTTCTGTAATTGCATCATTAGGTGAATCGGTATGTGTTGGTAAAACAATATCTTCTCTTATGTCAGTTAAGGGATTATATGGTAATGCAGTTTGTCCTGTAATTTCAGTTAGAGAATCTTTGGGTGAAACATTGTGGTCTTTAGTTAAAGAATCATTTTGTATGGCAGTTATTGAATAAATTGATAAAGCAGTGTGTGTTTTAATTTCTGTTGATGAATCATTTGGTAAATAGTAATCCAATGCACTATGTAGCTCAGTTGTTAAATCAGCAGATGCTATACCCCTCTGGTTTGATGCATGATTCTTATTTTTCATATTTGCAGTCATTTTTATATCACTGCCATTTGTGCGCTTCACAGAGTCTGTGATAGCTGTTTTAACTGCGTCATTCATTTTATTATTATGAATTAGTGAGGTGATATAATCTAATGTTGTAGTTTTATTTGATATATTCTCATCAAAATTAGTACTTAATACATTCCTACGAACAGTTGTAGTATTAATATCCTTTGCAACAATATTTGAAATGAACATATTCCAAAGTAAAATGCGAATAACCAAATTGTCCATGTTTACCATGCTTGCTATGCCTGCCATGAGCATTGAATGAACACACAGATTTTTATGCGATTCAAATGTCAATAGCGCATACTCGTAAGTTTTCAAACAGGATGTTTTTGCATTGTCAAGGCTGCAAAACATGTGCACCAGGACAGGCTATTATTACTGCATATCAACATTCATGATTATTATGTGAAATTATTTCATTTTGAAAATTAATTATATATATATAGCTTTTATTGACACTTTTTCATATCAGAAAAGATACATATGTCACATATCTACTCACTACGTCTATCTAAAACTACATCTACAAAAATCTGATGTACAAGTTCTCATTATTTTATACATAATATACAGTTTAACATTTAAGGTCCCAGTTGCCACAATTTGATGTTTTCTGGACAGAGTCCTGCTCTTAAACATTCAGTATTAAGGCGAAATAATATATATATATATAAGTACATAAAAGATAGCAAATAAAATCACAGATCAAATCACAAATACTGATTATAATATCAATATTAGATTAAAATTTTACAAAACTATACACAAATACTGATCAAATATCACAATAAGATTCAAAATTAACACAAAAAGATAAGAATGTTCACATGAATAAAAAATAAAAATAAAAAAGTACCAGGCAACATTGCGCTGACCCTGGCATTTGGCTCTTCTAATTTGTGTTGACAGTCATGTCAGGGACTGTCATATCGGAGGAGCCCAGTTGTAATTAAAGTCTACATTACTTTATTTAGGAAATTACCAAGAGCATATATCATTTCAGGTTCTTTATTTGACATTAGTGCTTTAAATTGATGTATTTTATCTAAGTTATGGGAATTTGGAATCAGTTTATTTGCTTTTAGGATTAATTGATTTCTGGGTTCTGCATAATTGTTACAAATTAAGAGACAATGTAGTTCATCTTCTACTTCATTACTATCACATTTATTACATTTTCTTTCTTCTAATGGTATTTTAGGGGTCTCACGTCTTCCGGTTTCAATTTTGAGGTTATGTGAGCTAAGTCTTAATCTTGCTATGTTATTATAGGTTTTCTTCGGGAGGTTGAGATTTAGATAAGGTTCAAAGCAATACGTAGTTTTAAATAATTTGTATGTTCTTAGTTTTGGGTGCTTCTCAGAGTCATTTATCTCGCTAAGGATCCTTGATTGTTCACTTTCATACAGTTTAAGTTTGATTTCAGAGACCAGAGTCCCTGGCTCCTTTGTTTCCCAACTATTTATATTACATTCATTAATGATGTGTATTGTTTTATTGTACCAGTTGGTCTGACCCTTAATGTAGAGAGATTCTTGAATTTTGAGGCATTTATTTAGGATTTCGTAGGATGGCAGTGACATTAATCTTCCCCAGTACTTTATCATATTTATCTTCTGTCTAACTATAAGAGGAAACCTGCCTGTCTCAGCATACACAGCTAAGGTTGGGGTTTGTTTTCTAACACCTAATAAACTTTTAAGATATCTAATTTGTACTTTCTCCATGTCATTGTGTTGTTTACCCATACACCATAACATGCTATTGTATTCAAGGATAGGTAAAATATAACTATCAAACATCTTAATAGCAAGTGATGGGGGTATGTAGCCAAGGGAGGGTTTTATTCTACTTTGGAGTGCAAAGACTGCCTTTTGCGCTTGGTTGACTAGATATTCAGGCATTTTATTATGTAGAGTTCTATGTGAA
Source organism: Alitta virens (assembly GCA_932294295.1). Taxonomy (NCBI): domain Eukaryota; kingdom Metazoa; phylum Annelida; class Polychaeta; order Phyllodocida; family Nereididae; genus Alitta; species Alitta virens. The sequence continues at coordinate 7,067,515 of OW028578.1, read as the reverse complement.
TTCAGGACATGGCCTAGGTATTTGTATGAATTAACAATTTCAATAATTTGGTTGTTGCATCTAAAGTCTACAGTACATTTAGACCCAATTTTCATGACTTTAGTTTTAGATGTGTTAACAATTAGGTGCCATTTTGCACAAAAATTATGTAAGGAATCAATGCTATTCTGTAATCCAGCAGCAGATCCAGATATGAGGACTATATCATCTGCATAGAGGAGGTGGGTGAAGTCTGTACTGTTTATTTCTATTCCATCTTTAGAATCTAGGTATTTAGGAAGATCTGACATAAATTCATTAAACAATTTGGGACTTAAAATTCCCCCTTGTAAGACCCCAAAGATGCTGTCTATAGGGTCACCATATATTCCTTGTTGATATACTTTGGACTGTGCTTTATCAAACATGCTAATAATAATATTAAGCATCTTCTTGCCTATTTTCGTAGTACAGAGCATTTCTATTTATATAATCAAATGCTTTACTGAAATCCACAAAACATAAAAATATTGATTTCTTATGAAATTGTTGGTATCGAATTACAGTATCCAATACAAAAACACAAGCGGTTGTACTACGTGAAGGTGTAAAGCCAAATTGGAAAGGCTCATCAAGGGACATGGCATCATTCTTAAAATAGAATCGTGCATTCAAAATTGAATCAAAAACTTTGGCCATAGCTACTGTTACAGTGATTTTCCTATAATTATCTGGATTCAACTTGTCGCCTTTCTTATGTAGTGCATTTATAATTCCCTCTGCCCATTGAGATGGATATTCTCCTTTGTCAAAAATGTAGTTAAATATTGTGCAAAAAGGTGTGACTAGTTCATTTGTGATATACCTATAAAATTCACCAGGGATACCATCAGTACCGGATGCTTTATTATTTTTAAGTTTTCTAATATGTACAGCTACTTCATCCTCTGTTATAGTAGAGTCGCAGATATGCTCAGTTACTACAATTTCATTACAGTTTGGATTAGTTTGTTGGTCAAATTTTAACATATCAACATAATGGTCTATCTCTGTTAAGTGCTCCATGTCAAAATAGTTGCATACAGGTGGAAAAGCCTGGTTAGTGAAATACTCATGAAATGTTTTGAGGTCAGGTTGGTTAGTTATTTTATTTTTACCTACTGTCAGTTTATTCCAAAATTGCCAGCAATCAGTTTGGTTAGTGGATTTAAGCACACTAAGTTTATCTCTGTTTGATTTCTGATGTAAGCGTTGCTTACGTTGTATTACATTCTTATATCTTTTAATTAGAGATTTGTATTGTTCATTATGCACAGGAATATCTAGGCTATGGGTTTTAGCATAGTTATTTTTGACAGATATTAAAGTTACTTATCACATCACTCAGTTCTTTTGTGCTTACTAGGTAATCTACAATGCTCTTGCCAAGAGGAGCATAGCATGTAAAGTTATCAGTATTATTGGCATTAAGATATCCATTCATTATTCTCATTCCACTGGTTTTACACATTTGGACTAATTCTTTACCATAGTTATTATGTGTGGTATCTTTTGTCTGTCTGGTTTTAATGTACCAATTTGGGTTTTGGTGAGATATGCTCAGTTGTGCATAAGTAGTATTTATATCTAGTATTGGACCTGTGGATTTCCCAACAGTGACTTGTGCAATATCACTTAGTCCCCCAGTGCGACTGTTGAAATCCCCAGAGAGTGCAACCTGTGGTGAGAGTTGGAGAAATTTTACAATGTCTTGTTGTAACAGGTTAAAGATATCATTAATTTTATTATTATTTAGATATATTTTGGAACCAATAGGTGGTATATAAGTACCACCAACAAATATAGGAGGTTGAGGTCTTTGTATTATTTTGAGCCAAATAACATATTCATTTATTTTTTCGATTTTAACAAGGTGCTTTACATTATTTTTTTATAAGAACAGCAATGCCACCAGATGGCCTACGCGCACGAGGGTGCTGGTATTGCCTTTGGCAATGAATGTATTGATATCCTTGCAATGAAGGCTCGAAAGAGTTTAGTTTCATTGTTTCAAATAGGAATATGATTTCATATTTAGAGAAAAAATTTAGTATGCTCGCTAGTTCAAGTTTACTACCTATGCCCTGTATATTCCAGGACAGTACATTTATGTTGTTAGGTTTACTTGTAATTGCGCAAGGATTTGGGTTTGTTATATTATTATCATTACATTTTTCATTTATGTTGTCCATATTTTGTTCAATATTACATTCTATATTGTCACATATGTTTATGCTTTGCTCTTTATCATTAGTTGTGAAGTGTTTTAAAGTATTTGTTGAATCAGCCTGGTCAGCCATAATTTCTCTTTCATGTTTAGAGCTATCTGCTGCATTATTGTCAGTTAAGCATACAGAGTTTTTGGGGCTTAATGTTACATTAATTTTGTCCCTGTTTTTAAATGAACCTAGGTTTGATATAGTTATTTCCCTGTTATTAATATAGTTCAGTTTTGGGGTGACACTAGGTTTGAACTGAGCTCCCCCAACATTACCATAATCAGAGTTCACATAGAGGCTGGTTGTGGCATCTGGACAGGCAGCCGGGACCATCTTATTGAAATTTCTGGAGAGATTCGAGGTGGGGTTTGCGGATGACGGTGGCAACGAGACGACATAGAACTGTTTTGGACGTGTGTGAGATATGAATGCTGTCCTGTAATCTTGAGTTATTGTTGCTGGTGTAGGTGACGAGTCTTTCATTTGAATCTATATGTTGCATTAGTGCATTTAGTCTTTGAATGGCAGTTTGGCGTTGTTTGTTGCCAGCCATTGTATGGCCCACAAGGATGATTCGTGACCAGGGATAAACTCTGCGCACCTCTCTAACCAACTGTTCATATTGCCTGTTAATGATGTTGGGGTGGACTCCACTGGCGGCTTCAATATCTCCTGCCATCAGGATGATATGAGTTGGGTCAGGACCGTGAACAGTGTGGCGGATTCGAGACGTAATATATTCTAGAGTACCCCCTGGGTAGCAGTATGATTGCGTCTCAAGCTGATGAGTGGCAAGAATACTGGCCATTTGTCTGGCATTAGAGTTCCCAAAGATGAGGATTGGTTGAGTGCGAGACGGGGAGCCAGGTTTTTCTGAGGAGTGTCGTTTTCCAGTTTGAGGGCTTGGTTTCTGTGGGGCTGGCGATTGTGTTTTCCTGGGAGCAGTAGTTGGGGTACAGGGGATAATTGGAGAGTTAGTATCACTTTGCTCAGAAGATTTCTGTACTTGAGTTTCGGCTTTGAGTTGGTGTCGTAGCTTTTCAAGCAATACACCTAGGTTGTTGAGACCCCTGAGGTCAGGTCCACAACCCCAGTAGCTATCTGTACATATATTATGTAGTAGCAGTTTGTCACCAGTTGCGATAAGAGTGTCCTTGAATTGTTTACACTGGGAAGCTTTAGCCATGAGAATGTCTGACATGATCTGGGATTTGCATTCCTGCCATTGTTTGCACTTTTTGACCGAATTTGCAATTTCTTTTGCAGTTGCTGGTGTTCTGGCAGTCATGATTTTGTGAGCAGTGTCATCCTGGGCATGGAATTGCGCCATTTTGTGTTGGTACACGTGTTCCGCACTAGGATAGGTGTTGCCATTATATTGCATCCTTGAGGGGTGAAAGTTTGACAGAGCTGACAGATTTCCCCTGGACCGGAAAAGGGCAGTGTCTCTGTTGTTGATTGTCTGATCGGTCTTGGTTGTCGGGCTAGTTTTCTTGTTTTTGGGCCTAATACTTATGTGAGCAGTTTGGAGTATTTTCTCCGCGTTTATTTCTTCTTTGAGTTGCTTGTTTTCTGCTCGCAGCTGTGCAATTGTCATGTTTGCCATTATGAGTTGTGTTAGTGCACTAGTCAGTTCTTGAGACATGCTCGGATAAGGAGGCAATTGGGAGGCAGTGGCTAGTGGGGGCGAGTCAGGTATGGCTTGGGTGGTTGAATGAGACACCGGAGTTGAGTATAAAGAGTCTTGGTATAACGAGTCTCTGCTGCCTTGGCTGGGCAGAGTGTAGTCAGACATGGGCAACATAGAATGAGACAATTGTTCCTCAGTTAGAGTGTCTGACAGGGCACTGAACATGGCAATGGAATGTTGAGAACTCGGTGTTCTCGTAATCACCTGTATTTCTGAGATTGCCTCTTCGGACTTGGATGTGAGGTTGAGTGAGTCGCTTCCTTCAATGACAGGCAACGAGTTAGGGGCAAAAGCTAGGATACTGTCATTGTCCTGTAATGCATCCCATTGACTGTAAGAGATTGTTGAGCCAAGGTCAAAAGAGCAGCATCTTTCCTCGGAGGGGGAGACAAAGTCATTGTCTGGTGTTTTCTTAGCATTCCTAGGTGGCTTGACACGTTTAGAGTTACTTGTAGATGCCGGGGAGAAGATTGCTGAGACTTGAGAGAGTGCTCTTTGTAGTGCCATTGTGGACAAACTGCTGCAAGGTCCGTCTTTTGGTCCTGCAACAGGAATAATACTAGGCAGAAACTATTTTCAATAACATTGGGAATATTTCAGACAGTGTGATTCTAAATGGTTACCAAACAAAGCAGATGTGACCACAAATAAATCAAAAGACAGTATATTACTAAAATAATATGCACACTGCTGAAGTTGATTCAAAATCAATTTTATGTAAATTCTGCAGTCAACCAAAAATATTTTAATATTATGAATTACAAAAGAAATTTATGCAAAACTGCAGTAATCGTGATATTTTACAAAGGACAATAGTATCAACCAATTGATTACATCAATTTGTAGTGAGCAGATAGGCAAAACAACTGCAGTTTAAGATATTTGCAGAATTTTCACCCGTTTGCACTGTGTTTACATGGGCGATAATAGAGTATAATATTTCAAGCAGTCAGTGTGTTCAACAAGAAATTTACATTGCAATACTGATCAGTTGTTCTGATGTCGTTATATGCCCTAAAGAATAATCTTAGGGCATTTTTCGTGTGTTTTGGTGCTATGGTTGTGTGGGCGAAAATATGGTATTTTTAAGCCCGGTGGACAATGTGAAAGTTACATGGACAATTCCTTCAGTTAATGCCAATTTACAGCATTTTTAGCTATTTTCGATTGTTTCCTATGTTTGTAATAACACTTTGAACATAAGTTCACGATATTAGAGATGCTTTAATTGTATATAATCAGATAACTTATCTTTGTTTTGGCAGAGACATCATTCAGGCATCCATATTCCTCGGCCACCTTAATAATTAAACTAACGTATTGAAATAAATGAATGAAAATAGAATTAAGTCATTCCTTAAGCTTAATTGTGAATTTTAATTTTTACAATAATGCATAATGATTTTTAAAAAATTTTTTTGGACAGTATGGCTTTAAAGTAAACTGCCAATAGTTGGTCATTTGTGAGCAGACCAGGCAGTTTGGTTGCTTTTAGAAATACAATCGTATCATCGATTTTCCATCTGCTATAATTGCATCGTATTTTTATTCACAAATACAGTCACTGTAGTGCTTAGACTTTACTCTGGCCTCATTACTTTGTCATTGCACTCTGCAAAAAAAAATTCTTTAAACAAATATATATGGCAGCACTAAAATCAATAGTCTTTAGCTTCCTTTAGCTGCTTAGAATTTTTTTTTTTCAGAAATATAAACAATTATGATCATTCAGAATTTATGCTTTTACCATGAATGATTAAATTGGTGAGATGCCACATTTTTTTGCACATACAAAGTGAGAATATCCAAATATCCTTAACCCACACTTAGCTGAAACATGAACTGTTGCAAAGTCAAGGATTCAAGATCCAAGAAATTGTTTTTATAAGAAGTGATTTTACAAATATATTTTGTTCACAGCAGTAATAAAAAAAGAATATGAGTGAAGAAAGCTCTGTGTAAGTTAGAGACATGGCAGTAAAGCACTATCTTAGTTAGAGTAAAAAGGAAATACAAGCTCTTGTATTTTCTATGGTAAGTCAGGGCTTTAGCCAAAGTTTGAGCACACATGCAAGTTTCAAATTTGTTTTCTTTTGAGGTTAGTAGCCCAACATAAAAACAAGTAGTTTCATGAAGCTTTACAGATTTCATTTGTATTTATTTTTCTTTCACGCCTAAAGACCTGCACAAAATCAATTAGTTCAATTAAAAAATTGTCATTCATAGATATTAATGTTGTCAGCGTCGAAGTGCTACTTCCAGTGTAAACTGGTGCAAATTATGAAATGATAGCATCATATGATGTGAAATAGTGTTATCTGCACTGTTTAAATTGTCCTTCTTACATAGGTTTCTCTGAAATGCCTTCATAGCTTTGCAAAGTTTTACTGCACTTGTTGTGCCCATTGTGAAACAGATGCAGTTTATGATGCAAAAAGCTGATCGGCATAAAACTACAACCCAATCCATGGTTTGAAGCAAGTATATTTGAGAGCTGGTGAAATTTTCACTGAACTTTGTCATCACAATTGTAATCAGGTAAACCTCAGGCAGAGACAGAAGAACAAAACAAAGACCAGATACAACCAGTACCTTGACAATTTTTAAGTCTTTTTTGCTCATGACTGAACTTGTTAAAGTTTTTCTGCGTAATCTGTAAAAAAAATCAAGATGTTCATTTTCAAATATGCCAAATCGAGAATCTTCCAACCAAAATTGAATGTCTTGGGACAACATCATGGTGTAAACCATAGGGGCAGGGGCATCAGTTTTTTAATGTTGCACTATCTCTGCTATGGTCTGTTGCCTCTTGGAGCTTCTATGGTTACAGATAGTTAGAACACCATACTATACCTATCAAACAATTGAATTAAAGGATAAAACCACTTATTTGCCAAAGACAAAAAGCAGAGCTATCACATGTAGGTATTCTTAAAAAGCTCAGTGATCAATATGTATCCTTAGAAAGCTCAGTGATTAGTGGTCAGATATACGGTTGTAAGGCAAAAAGGAAATTATAAAACACTAAGAGAATGAATGGCTGCCCAAAAAACGTGTCACAATGGGTTGTTAAGAATAATTTAACCCTTGAGGAAATGGCCAAGGTTTGGCAACTCACACTCAACACCACTCAATTTTTAACCCTCGGTGAACAAAGTTTGAAGAAGGTTATTCTTATCCCCAATGTCCGTCCGACGGGCAGGTGAGTGTACAGGCACAATGCTTTCATTTCCGGGACAGAACTCTAACACAATGCATTTGCCCTTATGAAATATTGTTTTATAATATCTAGAGAAAAATTTAAAAAAAAAATTTTCCATTTCCAGAGCAGAACTCGTGCACTACTGCACCTACATGCATAAAAAACTTTGTGAGAATATGTCTAAGATAATGTAGAGATACCTTTCATGGGGTTCCATGACCATCAATGACAGATTATTTTGTAATATGAAAATTTGGGACTCTTTGAAACACGCTTATCAATGACTCTATGATCCTTACATCAGTGAAATTTTTTCAATGATATATCTAGAGTATAGTACTTTCACTTTGCAGGCTACATTTTGAAATTTATTACATATTTTTTCTTTTCTTATGCATATTTATGGAAAATCTGGAAAAAATGCTAAAAATTGTGTGGCTTTCTTCATATTCCTTAGCATCCCATACTTTGAAATGGTAGTCATAAAAGATTGTAGAATTCATGTGCATACAATTATTACATATTTGATCATGGTATTTTCATATTCAACCCAGTCAACAGTTTCTGTATATAATTACCAGTTTCATAAAAGTTAGTTGCATAATGATCTACATTACTTTCACTTGACTCAAATAGTTATTATTGTTTTCTCAGTAAACAAGTGTTTCATAATATAAATATATATATATATATATATATATATATATATATATATATATATACATATATATAACTAATTTAAATGCCATGTATTTAATACAAAACAGCAACCCAACAATTCAGTAACTGTTGAAGGAATATGGCAATTGATAATGAATAGTTCCTTCATTTGCCAGCTAAAAGTAATCAAGAGTGCAGAACATTTTTGACTTATGAAGGCATGAAAATTGGTGTTGAGTATCATTCCATACAAAATAAACATTAAGATTTGTCTTTATTTGTATTTAAACTTTATTTATTTAAATACAAATAAATATAAACCTTGAATGTTTATTTAGTATGAAATTATACCCAACATCTTTATGTGGCATAACATAGTTGCTGAATTCTATATATATAATTATATATATGTATCCATTGTCTCACATCCCTCTTTTGATTTTGAACATAGAAATGATAATCTAAGGTGTAGTTTAATTAATGAACATGCTATTTTATAGATAATTCTAGGAAATGGAATACTCCTTATTGTGCATAAATTCTTTGAAACAGAAAGATTTAATGGCAGGAAAAGATTATACAATACTTTTGATGCGCAATTGGCTTTACTCTGAACAAAATGACTGCCATTAAATATTTTCACACTTGTCAGAATATGATGAACACATGAAGAAATTCAAGAGTTCAAAACATAGGACATCTTGGTTTCTAACTAGCATTGTGTAACAGGCTCTATATAGGCCAAGTGGCAATCGTTTCAGTTCATCGCATACACTATATAAACACTCAGTAAAGTAAATTTTCTAAATTTGTAAAGCAGTGCTCAGATATGTTAGTGTGGCTATCAAAAGGCACCACTAGGCCATATAGAGCGTTACTGTATGACATTTCATTTAGATAAGTGCATAAGTGTTAAGAGTTCAGGCCTAGAAATGAAAGTGTGTGTTAGAGTTTGGCTTTAGAAATGAAAGTGTAACACCCACCCTCCTGCCTGTTAGACGAACACGGAACAGTTTTGAGGACGCCTGTGTGCTTTTTGGGATTCGTTGAGGGTTATGCAGCAGCGCAGCCTATGTTTTGGGATAACTTTCTTGTTATTCTCATGTCAAAGGAGGACTTGTTCGACATTCGGAGGCTCTTTTGATAAAAAATGTGCAGTTTGAATTCCGATTAACTCTTGGAGCTCATTTCAAATCTTGGGTATAAACCAGCCATACCGACCAAGGAGAGAGTAATGGGATGAAGGAAAGTGACTACTTATGATCAACATCAAGCAATTTGAACTGATCTACCTACCTGGCTCTCACAAGTGACATTAATGTTCCAAGTGAGAAAACTGTTGTTGCCACAATGCAGAATAAGACAGGTATGCCAAAGAAGTAAGATTTTTTTACAAGTAAGTCATTACAGGATCCGATGATGCTCCAAGATAAATACATTTGAAGGAACGTGATTCCAATAGAGCAAAGAAAAACAACTGCCGAATTCTGAAAAGAGCCATGCAACAAGAATTAAATTTAACCAAAATCAATTCAACTTCCAAAGTTACAATTGTCTTTATTTGGTATGAGAGAACTAGACAGGGTAGTGTTATTTATTAATCAGAACTGGCCCAGAAAAGTACATTTCATATGCAAGCAAAAATAAACACATATAGATTTAAAGTAATAAATTAAAGTAAACTAAATAGAATAAACTAATAAATAATATAAAGTATGCAATGGGTCTCTTTCCCTACTTCAAAGATGAGTAACATTGAGTAAAAGTACCTTGAAAACATCAAAGCGACTTACCCTAATGTAACGCCTCTGTCGGTCGGATGAAGAAATACCGCCAGAAAATTTGAAAGACAAAAATGGGAATGTTACTGCAACGAACCTTTCCATTGTAACTAAGGTGATCATAAACACGTTAAAATACTCGGCGATATGTCCCACACATGCTGTTGCCAAGCAAATCAGCTTGGTTTTCTGAAACACAAAATGAAATGAATAAATCACCCCAGTGTGGCCATAAAGAAATGCTAAACTTCAGAGTCAAAGATTTAAAAAAACTATTTGTTAGCCAGTAAAATGCTCCCCTTATCTAAGTATATCAACATTGGGGTCCACTGCAGATTGAATATGGGTGATTCTTAAAATGAAACACCCGACAAAAGGCTTCGCAAAAGAGCACAGGATATTGACTTATTGTAATGTAGAAATGGGCTACAAAACTCTACATATTCAAAGTTTTGACAAATTTTCAGTAAGTCAGAATGTAACTCAGTAGGTAGATAAGTTAATACGCTGTAGAGCAGTTTTTTGTCAGTAAGAATATATAGGATAACATTACTGAATTTTGCTGTTCATGCCTTACTTGAATGGCGTTGTGTTGGTCAGACAATATTAGGCCATCAAATAAATGTACGTGAACCAAGGCCTTTCCAACAAAGACAACATTTCCAATTCCGATGCAGAAAAAGTATATCATGATGGGGTTTTTTTCCTTCCAGATTTCCATACCAAGTATTACCATACACATGATGGTGAGAGCACTACCAATGGCTGCAAATGTAATACAAAAATTAAATTAACAATGTCATTATAACAATTATTATAACTAAAAAAGGCATTTGCCTTATAGAAGCTATTTTGTGATCAAATACTATATTACATATTATGGTAAGAGCAATACCAATGGCTGCAATGATTATTAAAGCTCTAAAGCCTATGCCTTTTAGAAGATATTTTGTGATCAAATAGTATATTACATATTATGGTGAGAGCAATACCAATGGCTGCAATGATTGTTAAAGGTGTAACGCCTTTGCCTTATAGAAGCTATTTTGTGATTAAGTGTTCTTCATAGCAAACTAATTTTTAAAGATGATTGTAATGTATGCAATTCTACAAGAGAAAAAAATAAAAGATCAACATCCATTTACATGCAATCCCCTTTGCGATTCCTTTGAATTCATCCATAATGATTATGATAATCTTTATTCCCACAAAATTCATAACAGTGTCATGGAATTGTTTTGGAGCTCACAGACATGCTTCATTTAGCTTTCATACCTGATTTTTTTTTTACCTTTGTCATGATTTACCCATAAAATGTCGCTGAAGGCTTTTAAAACATGATTTTAATGAATTATAAAAAAACTTGGCAAGGAACGGTATGTGATACTGAACAGTACTGATGTAGGAAAGATGTATTTAACAATTTTAAAAGAATGAAACATTCATGAGGAAAGGCCAAATTCAAACATTCCATGTCCATAGTTCCATACTTACACAAAAAAATTTTTGTGATCTGTGCATTTGTAAAAAGCTTAGTTTCAGTCTTTTGGAATTGACTTAACTGACAAGATTGTCCAACATATGCACTGTATGAGAACGCGGAATCTTTTTTAAACACATGTGCACAGTGTTTTCTTGCAAAATCCAGTAAAACTTTAGATTTAGTGTTTGCATCCACTTTAGCACTAAGTGGTGCTGAAGTTATACACATACGGATTTCAACTGCATTGGTTTTTATCTCCTTCTGAACAACACATACGTTTCGCAAGGTATTACCGCGACATGTTTCAGAAACTAAAGGTACAGCAATGATCCAGTTTCTTGCAAAGGTTTCAAGATCCTGGTTTTTCTCAAAACATTTTCGAAGTAATTTTATGCTTTTAGAATTACCTAAGCAACCAACCAAATTATGCATCAGTTCCACATATATAGAAGGAATGTTATGGCGATTAACCAAAAGTTTAATACAATAATTGTTTTCATTACTTTCATCAATATCCCATATGGACTTTCCTTCGTCTATTGTATTGGCATCTGGTAGAAGCATTTCAGTTACTGAATCAAATGCTACAGAATTAGTCTTAGTGTTACCTAGTGATTCATCAGGTGAATTTGTGTGGTCTGTCATTAATGAATCATTGGGTAAAATAGCAGGTGTCTGATTTGCAGTTAATGGATCAAACCTTAAACTGTCTCCCATTTTTAATCCTGTAAAAGATTCAGATGGTACAATAGTGTAATCTGGAATCCTAGTAAATAAAGAAGCATTTGGTATAAGATTGTTTGTGTCAATCTCAGTTAAAGAAGACATTTGTGAAATAGAGTGTGCTTTAAATTCTGTAATTGCATCATAAGGCGAATCAGTATGTGTTGGTAAAACAATATCCTCTCTTATGTCAGTTAAGGGATTATATGGTAATGCAGTGTGTCCTGTAATTTCAGTTGAATCTTTGGGTGAAACATTGTTGTCTGTTATCTTAGTTAAAGAATCATTTTGTAAGACAATTATTGAATAAATTGGTGAAGTAGTGTGTGTTTTAATTTCTGTTGATGAATCATTTGGTAAATAATAATCCAATGCACTTTGGAGCTCAGTTGTTAAATCAGCAGATGCAATACCCCTCTGGTTTGATACATGATTCTTATTTTTCATATTTGCAGTCATTTTCATATTACTACCATTTGTGCGCTTTGCAGAGTCTGTGATAGCTTTTTTAACTGTGTCATTCATTTTATTATTATGAATTAGTGAGGTGATATAATCTAATGTTGTACTTTTACTTGATATATTCTCATAAAAATTAGTACTTAATACATTCCTACGAACAGTTGTAGTATTAATATCCTTTGCAACAATATTTGAAATGAACATATTCCAAAGTAAAATGTGAATAACCAAATTGCCCATGTTTACCATGCTTGCTATGCCCACCATGAGCAGTGAATGTACATACAGATACCTATAGGGACAAATTACATACATGCTTACTGCTACTGATAAATAGGCTCTTATTACTGCATATTAAATTCATGATTTTTAATGTATTACTATTTCATATTGAAGATTAATTAAAACTTAGGTATTGAAATAAATGAATGAAATTAGAATTAAATCATTCCTTAAGCCTAATTGTGATTTTGGATTTTTACAATAATGCATACTGATTTTTAACAATATCTTTTTAGACAATACCACTTTTATTTACTGTAATTGATTTTTCATTTCCTTTCTTCTTCATGTATTTTTTGTGTGTGCTTAAAATGCTTTGAAAAACATAATATAACTCTCAGATATTGTATGTCATTCCGTCAATTAATTATGTATAATGCAACATTTCAGGTTTGTTAATCAGATTGATGTAAGCATTTTTTACCATCGTTATTTTGAATATAAAAGTAGTATTGTGTTTCTTCGATATTGTTATAACTAGAATTCATTATCAGCATGTGGCCTATATGTATAGTCGTTAGTATATATTGAGGAAGATTTAGTCTATAATAAAGTTTAATCTAGCCATTAAAATCAGTGCAAATCCACTGGCCTTTATGTAGTAAGGTAAACTTAATTAAGATATAACAGTGAGAATATAGAAGCAGTTGTGTCTTCACTGAAGTAGACTGCCAATAATTGGTCATTTGCGAGCAAATCAAGAAGTCTTCAAAATCTGGTTTGGACTGTACTTACCATACCACATTCAAATGCCATGCTGACAAAACAATTTTATGTTTAATGTTTTAGATTGCATTACAAAAGCATTGTTGTATTCCATGTAATGTTATTGAGCAACTTTGAATCAAGAATCACAGGTCAAAATTAAGTGGCTGGGTTTCTTGTACACCAGTTCATGTTTTCAGGGACCCTTGGGATATGATGTCAATACATAATTGTTGCATGGAAGACATCATGAAATAGACGTAAATTGAATAAGGTTGTGACTGATGCTTCAAACGTAAATCTCACAGACAGAATGATGGTCCTAAGAAAGACATATTTTGTACCACTTTGAGATCCTGAACAGTCATTGATTAGGTACTGATTTGGTATCTGATCGACTCGATTCACCATTTAAATGGTTGCTTTTAGAAATAAAAATTGTATCATAGATTTTCTATCTACTATGACTGCAGCATATTTATATTTACAAAATACAGTCACTGTGGTGGTCAGAGTTTACACTGGACTCATTACTTTGTCATTGCATTTAGCAAAAAATTGTCTTTTAACAAATGTTTATGGCAGCATCAAAATCAATAGTCTTTTCACTAAGAAGTCCTGAATTCAGCAAGGCAAAAGTCCTTCCTAGGACTGTCTTTATTACTCATCACTAACTAATGCGTAAATATACTTTATCCTATTGACATTGAGTTGAATGTTTGTGCCTGCTCCTCTGAAGGACCCAGGTTCAATCCCAGGCCTGGGCACCCTTCATTAGCTACATCCCAGCTGGATGTCATTTGAAAGGACATTCAATTGGCAATCCCTTGCATTTGGTGTCTATGCTGAGGCCAGTCAATTAACCCATTCATGAAGTAAATGTGTAACATGGGGTGAACTCCAAGCCAGCCTTGTCATCTCATCATTATGTCTGTCTTTAGGCATCTTATTTCTTGAAAATTAGCAAAGCTCATGATAAAAAATATAATTACAGTATTCACCTATAGTGTAATTTTGTAATTATGTAATTACTGGCATTATTCCTAATATGGTTGATGAATAAAATCGTAAATTTGAAAAGTTTAATGGTGATGTTAAGCCTATGATCAAGATTGTTAAATAACTGAAAGTGAGTTCCTCACCTGGTCCGGATTTTTTTGCAACCTTTTTTCTGAAGAATATCATTGCAAATGTTGAAAAACCTCTTGTAAGCTTATAAATGTCTCACTGATGGGTATGTTCCGGCTGAGTGAAAAGCAGATCACATAATTCCTATGTATAAGAAAAGTGACCAACAATTGCAATCTAACTACCGACCAGTAAGCCTCCAGTTGACAATTGCAAATGATTAGTTATCTATTCGACAATAATGTTATTTCTAAGAACCAGCATGGATTTCAACAGTAACCAATCTGATTGAATGCTTGGACAAATGGACAATGAACTTTGATAAAGGTGTGCAAACAGACATCTTTACCTTGACCATTCAAAATGCTTTAATACCATTGTTCGCAGCAAGTTAATATATAAACTAACCAAGTATGGCTTTGTGGACTCTGAATTTAAATGGAAAGAAACTTTTTTAACAAATCGTTACCAGTATGTTAAAATAGAGAACACGCTGTCTGCTTGTAAAAATGTCATTCCGGGTGTCCCTCAGGGTACCGTGCTTGGACCCTCGCTATTTTTATGCTTTTCTGCAGATATTAATAAACAATAAGTAACAGTTATTTGAATATTACGTTGTTACAAACTGATCTGATCCTACTATATTAATGGGCCACAAGATGGCAACGGAAAGTTAATACTAAGAAAACTAAACATCTGCGGATTGGCAAAACTAGACATGATTTTGCTTATTGTCTTAATGACTAGACTATTGAAACTTTGGTGTACATTTACAGTCAGAACTCAGATTTACTAATTCATTGTGATAGTGTTATTAAGAAAGTTCACTTTGCTATAAAGAATATAACTAATACTTTCAAAGGGCACAGCAACACATTTTATGTGTCATTATATTAAACTTATGCTCGGCCTGTATCAGAAAGTGCAAGCCCTGTATGGTCACCATACTTGAAATGTAACATTAATAACATAGAATCAGTTCCGCGGTACTTCACAAGAAGGCTTTCTGGTTTAAGGGACATTCCATACATGGAACGATTGTTTCTCCTAAATATAAATACACTTGAATGTCGAAGAATCCAAGCTGACCTGATTCTATACCATAAAATGTCTACTAATCTCATTCAAAACTCTTTTAGACATTGCAGTAACCACGAAGGTCATGGTAAAAATTGGTTTCACTTTTATGGCCGGACTGATGTATGAAAATATCTCTTTGCTAATAGAATTGTCAATGTATGGATAGACTTGACCCTGATATTATCAATTTCAGTTAAAAAAAATTAAAGGTGTTACTTAGTCAAAGCTTTGTTGGTAGAGGGAGTGTGTATGTCACCTGACCTTTACACCCCTATGATTTTATGTTGTTGATGTTATGTACTTAGTGTCAATAAATATACAAAAAAATATGTGAATCAACCCATTCATGTCAACTATGTCTATGACAATAAACGAATACTGTACTGTGAGAAAAAGCAGCCTGGATGTTTTTAAGAACATTATTTAAAATAAAAAAACACCAACGCCACAGAGCAATACTGTGTACTGTGCAATACCTTGTGATTATAAGAGAACATAAGCAGCTCGGCTTTTCAGATTGAGCTATTCTGGTCATTATTAATTTCATTACTACAAAATTCAAGGAAATGTAGTTTACACAGCTGGGGTGCTATACATCATGTATATAGATATATCTATATATCTTATGCTTAGTGTTTAGTATTGTTATTGAACCTGAATTGTTGTGCTAAATCTATTTTTTGGTACTTTTTTAAACAGTATTATTACTATTATTTGTTTAGTTCCGGGTGCTTTAGAATTTCGTAGACAGACTATGTAGTGTTGATTAGTATTAGTCATAATATAGCTCTACTTATTTAATTATTTTAACTGTTGATCCATGTATTTCTATTATCTTTTTATTTTTTGCCATTATTATCTTGTCATGCTGACACATGTATCAATTTGATATTTAGCTGTCAATAAAAATCTATATATAAAATCTACTTTTGGTTATTTAAAATACCCTGACACAAGAGCATGAGTCAGAGACTGTGCAGTTCAGATCAAGCTTCTTCTGTGGTAGTTTTCCATCAATTGACATGATTCAATGGTTTTCCACAACCAAGATAGACAAAGAAAATAAAGAGGAGATTACTTGTAATTACAAGAACAAAAACACTCGCATTATTGCTGTGGATGTTGAGAAGCTAAAACAGAAAATAAAGACGAGATTACTTTTAATTACAAGAACAAAACCACTCGCATTCTTGCTGTGGATATTGAGAAGCTGAAACAGAAAATAAAGATGAAATTACTTGTAATTACAAGAACAAAACCACTCGCATTCTTGCTGTGGATGTTGAGAAGCTGAAACAGAAAATAAAGACGAGATTACTTGTAATTACAAGAACAAAACCACTCGCATTCTAGCTGTGGATGTTGAGAAGCTGAAACAGAAAATAAAGACGAGATTACTTGTAATTACAAGAACAAAACCACTCGCATTCTCGCTGTGGATGTTGAGAAGCTGAAACAGAAAATAAAGACGAGATTACTTGTAATTACAAGAACAAAACCACTCGCATTCTCGCTGTTGATATTGAGAAGCTGAAACTGAAAATAAAGACGAGATTACTTGTAATTACAAGAACAAAACCACTCGCATTCTTGCTGTGGATATTGAGAGGCTGAAACAGAAAATAAAGACGAGATTACTTGTAATTACAAGAACAAAACAACTTGCATTCTTGCTGTGGATGTTGAGAAGCTGAAACAGAAAATAAAGACAAGATTACTTGTAATTACAAGAACGAAACCACTCGCATTCTTGCTGTGGATGTTGAGAAGCTGAAACAGAAAATAAAGACGAGATTACTTGTAATTACAAGAACAAAACCACTCGCATTCTAGCTGTGGATGTTGAGAAGCTGAAACAGAAAATAAAGACGAGATCACTTGTAATTACAAGAACAAAACCACTCGCATTCTCGCTGTGGATGTTGAGAAGCTGAAACAGAAAATAAAGACGAGATTACTTGTAATTACAAGAACAAAACCACTCGCATTCTCGCTGTGGATGTTGAGAAGCTGAAACAGAAAATAAAGACGAGATTACTTGTAATTACAAGAACAAAACCACTCGCATTCTCGCTGTGGATATTGAGAAGCTGAAACTGAAAATAAAGATGAGATTATTTGTAATTACAAGAACAAAACCACTCGCATTCTTGCTGTGGATATTGAGAGGCTGAAACAGAAAATAAAGACGAGATTACTTGTAATTACAAGAACAAAACCACTCGCATTCTTGCTGTGGATGTTGAGAAGCTGAAACGGAAAATAAAGACAAGATTACTTGTAATTACAAGAACAAAACCACTCGCATTCTTGCTGTGGATGTCGAGAAGCTGAAACAGAAAATAAAGACGAGATTACTTGTAATTACAAGAACAAAACCACTCGCATTCTTGCTGTCGATGTTGAGAAGCTGAAACCAGAATGTTCAAACATGGACTATCAGTTGTTCTGGTGTCTGTGCCAGTTACAATTGCTGCTTTGGCTGTACTTGTCATAATTATCCTCATACATCAGTTTAGATGGAAATTGAGGTGGTATATCTACAGACTACGATGCTACATACGTCACAGATTCCAACCCACTTCTGATGAACTTTTACTGGGACATCTAACGATACATTCCATGCCTTTGTTGCATACAACCAACCTGCAGACAATGAATGGGTAGCAGACACTTTGCTTCCCATGGTTGAAGACGAGTGGGGTCTTGGATTATGTTTTGCTCAAAGGGATTTTGAAGCAGGCAAAGCAATTGCAGAGAATATTTGTTAAACCATAGACAAGAGTAATAGAACAATTCTCCTGATTACTCCAGGATTTGTTGAGAGTGAGTGGTGTGATTTTGAGATGCAGATGACACTCACTCGAGGTGTGCAGATGCATTGAACTTATATCAATGTTGCCCACTGGTATGAGCTCAATGCATCTGCCACGTCACTAATTGTCACGCTATATTGCTTACAGAAGACCTAATTCTGTAGGAAACTGACTTGTTTGACAAGTTTATTTTATTGAGAAGGTTGGTTGCACAGTCAGTAGAGATGAAGACACTTAGGGAATGGCCACTCTCACAAGAAAACAAAGTGTCCCAATTGTTTTCTGTTAAATGCATAATCATCATTGGACTGGACCACTTCCCCACTTCAGACAATAACTCTTCACATGAGTTCTTACTTTTTCTCAGGACAGATCTGGACAACAATTCAGGAATGACAGACATGAGTGTAACACTGAATCATATCCAAAATATTTATTGAACTCAGAGCACAATTATCAACACTAAAGCTTTTTCAATGCAATACATTGTAAGAAATTTAGAATTAGGTCCTGGGTTCAATTCCCGGTGAAGCATAAGTTGGATGATTGTTTCGTCCATCATCTCATTGGCATGGTCCCTGCCTGTCCTAATTAGCCCATCAGGTGCAGTATTACAGGACGTAAAATCCTAATAAACCCACCCAAAATAATGTCAAACATGGCATGGATTCTTTAACAGGCATGCCCATTGCATCAATCCTCAGCCAATAGTGGACTTTAATGGTAGTTTCTTGATATTTCTGCCAGGTGGCTACAACAGAATACTGCAATTATATTGGCTGAAAAAGTTCCCGCCTTTGACTGTCATTGGCTGAAGCAAAGTGCATCCTCGCAGCAGTATTTTTAGTGCATTTTAATGTTAATTTGACATCTTATCTTTCAGTAGCATTTTGTTATTTTTCTGAGAAAGTTATATTTATTGAACAGGTTAGTTATGATCTTCTATGACTGAAAAGCAAAATGAGTAATAATAGGAGAGGAAGGACTAATGTCTTGCTGAATTCAATTCAGGGCTGCTCAGTGTAAAGACTCTATGGTATTGACATGAACTCATCGGGTGTTTTGTTTCAATGAAATCAGCTGTAATCTCTGGTGTTGCCAAGTTTTCAATGGTAATGAACAAACAGCTATGTATAAACAATAATGTTTAAGTTACATATTGTAAATTCAAGAACAGCAAACCAGTGTTACTGGAATTATGTTTTCTGATTTTCATGTAAGTAGACCTTGTGTAAGTCCAATTCAAATTTAACACCTAATGTATGAATTCAGTCTGTTTCACATTGCATTAAACACATTCATTGCCATATTCTGATACTGACAATTTATTTTGTACCACTAGGTTTCAAAATAGATTTGATATTCTTTGCTGTATACATGTCTGCAGGCTAATATATTTGTACATTGAAAAACAAGAGGAATTAATCAGTCCACGGTGTGTTCGAATAATATTTAATCATAGACACTGCTCAGTTCAGAAATCATATGAATAATTGAGCCGATCAGTTTTACATACGTTTGTGTATGTCCAGATGACGAAAGAAAATAATTCAGTATACAGGTGATTCTGTTCTTGTAGCTGCACTCTTTTTACACTTCAATGGGTAATACCACATAACACCCACATAATACTATAACACGAATGAAAAAGGTTAGCTTTGGTGTATCTTTCTGTATTTTTAAAGACTGAATTATGTAAAAACATAAGTGTAATCCATCAAACTCTAAATATTTTCATACCAAAAACATCACGATCTCACAAAACATACCAAATTAAAACTCTGTGAATAGCTGACTACCCTATTGGTTTACGGAAGCCTTCAAGAACTAATGTCTAATCTTCATTTCCTCCATCATCCATCGTCATCAGTGTGACGTCAAATTGTTTGCAAAATGACTCAAAAGACATTTTCACCAGTTTTACTAAAAAATGTCCAATTCAAGAATTCTATCTCAGGAAACATATCAGTTACTAACAAAGCTAATTGAGTACTAACAATGACATCCTTTCTGAGGAGGGCGAGGATATATATTACATGCCTAATGTTTCTCTACTGTTTCAGACACAAACCCTTGTGACACAAACCCTTGTGACACAAACCCTTGTGACACAAACCCTTGTGACACAAACCCTTGTGACACAAACCCTTGTGACACAAACCCTTGTGACACAAACCCTTGTGACACAAACCCTTGTGACACAAACCTTTGCCAAAATGGGGGACGTTGTGAATCCTTTGGGCATATCTATAGTTGTATATGTAGGGTAGGGTTCAGAGGACAGTCATGCCAGTTCATCATGGATACAGGAGGTAATGCATGCATATAATATTCACTACAGGCAGCTGTAATGGGGAGGAAAATTACCACCAGAGGTCACTGAGACCGTACAGATAAGCAAACAAAATACCAAGAAGCACCACTCCTTATATCTCACATTGTAAACGCTGCGCCTATTCCTCCCAGAATTCCAAGTGCCGGGAATTTTGGGGGTAGTAGGCGCAAACTTCTAATGCACCTGGTGTTGAATGAAATTTAGTCTGAAACCAGTATGTAGTTCGGAAAATTTCACATTAACAGTAGATATATCTATAGATACACACATAATCACATAATCTTAGAATTTGAAACGTCAACACAGTTTGAACTCTGTGGTTCAACATTGAAAAACTTAACGGATGTCACTCAATAGTCAGCGATTGTTCTCTGTGACGTCATTTAGGCATAGCACGTCCTGCATAGTGCATCCTGCATAGTGCATCGTGCATAGCACGTCCTGCATAGCGCGTTCTGCATAGTGGAGCAGGCACCCTGAATGAGGAACATCCTATCAGGAGGCCATATGGATGAGATATTAAATTGGTGGTCTCTTGCACTGAGTGTCTATGCTAGGCAAGTAAAAGACCTCAACCATGCGGTAAATGTGTGACATGGGTGGACTCCTCTCTCTCACCTCATCAATCAACCCTTGTTATAGCAGCAAGAACTTGCCTAAGTGTATGACTGTCCAAACCATTGTTTAATCAGACACCATGTTATCCTCTCTTGTTTAATGATGTAATTCATGCAATCAAGTCATTTGGTTCAGTTGATAGTGTCACATCTTGATGGCATTATTAAACTGTTTGGGCCACCTCACTGTTGGCTTCCTTTGTTAGTTACAGGTCTCCAATAACTCGGCCTACATGGCAAATTGTGCCACGTTTTCCATGTGTTTTGATAAGCACATGGAAAACGCATGGTTTTTGCCTTATTATAATTAGCTAAAAACCATGCATTTTCCACGCGTTTATCTTTCTCATGGAAAACGCACGTGGCACATTTGGCCATGTACTATCCCGTTTTCCTCTTAGTGATTTGTATATTTATGTGGTTTTTGTGTGACTTTTCTGACATTGCAGGTATATTTCTTAACAATTTCAACACTAGAATCCTTTTTTTTACAGGTCCATCCCCATGAGGTCAACAGAAACTTTCCAGAGAGGACATATATGGTGCCCTTAATTGTCTCCTTTATTGGAATTATCAGAAGTGGAGATGAAAATACTCACATAATGAGTGAAATATGCAAGAAATAAACGACCAGCTTAAGAATGTAATTTTGCGCCCTGAACCATTCATTAGAAAGAATAAAAATATATTATGTAAGCAAGATGTATCAATAAAGTGCTGTATCAATTTTGGGTATCCTATATTGGTCTCATCATCTCAAGATTTCGTTTGTCTCCAGCTCAATGCTTAACTACAAGACGTCTAAATAACAAAAAGTAACACTGTTTCCTTATTTCCATAGCTTTCAGCAAAAAGTTTGCCAATTGTACCTGATATTCGTTATTAATAAACACACATTTTTCAAAATCATCGTACTCATCAAAATTACTATTAATATAACTAATATTATTATAATAAAGACTAGTTCTTATAACATTATAGGCATTACATACACAAAGTACATGAAATTCATCTTATATATTATTTGTAACAGAATTACATAGTTTACAAACTCTGTCTTCCAATGGAACATTTCTAAATCTTCCAATTTCGACATTAATTGGCAATATCCCTGCTCTAAATTGAGCTAGCAATTTAGTAGCACAACTCAATATACATACAGCTGTGGCCTACGGTTTTCAAGAAAATTGTCTGCTACCTTTTTGTATGTATTAATGAATTTTAATGATATGTAGAGGTCACATAAGGCCTACATGATATGTGATAGATAAGTCCTATAGAGGGCTGGGTACCATCAACAAACTTATAAGAGAGTTTCATTCATTGCATCCAGACGACTGAGGACAATGTATTTACATGTATTTTTGAAATTTTGGGACACTTCAGGTTCGGCATGACCACTCTGAAGCCTCATTTTGGGACTTAATTCTCTCTACGGGATCTGAGCTGAAAAGCACATGCTCCAACATACAGTTAGTTTCATTAAAAACGGTCGACCCAAGACCGCTTTAACTGGCTGGTAGCATCGCATGGCACAAGTTGTCTAGCTTTCTCTAGGTCTAATTTGACAGGCCGTTTTAATGAAACTAACTGTAGCGGTCCATAGAGATGCACATAGATTGAATTAATGCTCCATGATTTGTTATTTTTAGGATGCTAATAGGTTCAGATTCAGATTCATTCATTTTATTTCACATTCATAAAACATATTATAAATTTAATTTTCGCAACATTTTGTATCCCTTTGCTATCGTGGGGCCACAGGGATTAAAGGTTGAAATATAGATCTTATTAATGTCTTATTAATGCAAAATTTATTACCAATTTTAAGCCAATTTAGAGTGAGACTTAACAAAAATGTGGCTGAAGGTTCTTACCGAACATGAATCACCCTTTTAAAAGAGAGACAACCAGAAAGGAGAAATTTGAAAGTCTTATTTGTTGTACAAATTATGCTCCATAAAATGTCCATATAATGGAAATCACCTGAGAAATACAATATACACATAGTTTATTGCACAGAGAAGTCACATGACATACACCTCTTCATCGTGTCATTCACTATTTACAATAGAGTATTTTCACTAAACAGCCCAGAATTCCGCTGGACGTAAGTCGTTCATCCCTTCTTATTACTCGTTTTTCTTTCCAGACGAAAAAGATAATAACTATTAACTAGCTGATTCCATAAATATAATTTTCGTAGAGAAAAGGCAGAAATCAATTGAATGATAAGATGTCAAATATACATTAAAATGCACTAAAAATACTGCTGCTAGGATGCACTTTGCTTCAGCCAATCACAATCAAGGGCGGAAACTTTTTCAGCCAATAGAATTGCAGTATTCTGTCGTAGCCACCTGGTGGAAATAAAGTGAACCTTCCGTGAAAATCCACTATTGGGTCAAGATATTAAGAATTCTCTCACAGGCATAAACTGGCGGGCATCCAGTTGTTCCTCGGTCTAGAAGAGGATCAGGGATCGAACGATATAAACATGAATCAGAATGATTCACACCTGTGCAGCATGTAAGTCATGACTGGTATGATATCAGTGTTCCAATCAGGCCAATGTAATAAGTTAACCGGAATTACCCAAGAGGTTATGAAAATCCACATGGCTAATTCAGAAAAAAGTCACCAGAATATTTCAGTTTGAATTTTTTATTTATTTTTTTATTCGCATTAATCATTGTCATACAGTACTATAATCAATATGCATGCACCGGAAAAGCCCTAATTTGTAGTAAGTACATAAAAAATGAAAAACAAATGATTGAAATACTACTGATAATAAAATATTTGAGGTGAGGATGGAGATGTGATATGAATAGATGATGATATGATAGAGAGGTGGTAATTGATACATTCATTTTCACCTAGTATGCTTTCTTGCAGACTTTTGAATGCTGTATTTTTTGTATCAGGTGTATTTTGGACCTCTTTTTAAAGATAAAAGAACAAGAAAACATGATATGAATTTATACTTGCCAATTCCTGAACGTGAATTTCATAAGAAAATGTTTTTCTATATAGGAGCCAGAACCTGCAATAACCTACTAAGTAATTTAAAAGAATGCCATATTTTAAATAGCTTTATAATACTGCTCAAAAAATTATATCAAGAATGCAGCCTGTGTGCTATAACTTGGTTATTGTGTATTTTATTTTTGGTGTATTTGTTGTTATTATGGTTTTTATTGTTATCAATATTTATGGATTTTATTATTTTATTGTTTTTTTTTACTGATATAAAGGGCCTGGATGTTAAACAACTTCAGCTGATCTGGCTACCCTTTGAAAATATATTTGAAAAAATAAATAAAAAATAGATAGATAGATGCTAGTCTAAGCCCAACTGATCAAGGATATTTGAGCATCTCTATCTAGTGGAGGAATAAATATACACACTGTAGCTCATTCTGTTCATTGTTAAAAGTCCTAAAAAATAAGCTATTACAGCTCACCCAGAAGAATGATAGGCCTATTGGCTATTTTCTCATTAGAATGAAATGTTATCTTGTTAGAATGAAATGTTATCTTGTTTTAGAACGAAATACTATCTCATTTGAAGGAGATACTAATTCGTTAGAACGAGATATTATTTCGTCGACTAGATATTATTTCATTAGAACAATTTTTTATTTCGTTAAGACGAGATGTTATTTCGTTAGAACGAGATAAAAAAAATCACATGTCCCCTCCCAGCCACCGTACAGGATGACACAAATGATGATCATAATGAGAATAATAGAGAAATATGCCACTCCTATCTTTTTATAGAAGAAAAAAAACCATTTAATTTCATTACCTCATCAATAGAATACGAAACAATACATCTTTCATCACCGTTCTTGTGTAACACACATAATTAATTGCCTTTTTTAAACCACCTGCGTCTCCTTTTTTAAATAATATTCCGCATTCTTTTTTTTTCTTCAGGGGATTTGACACCAAAAATTAATTTAGGGTATTTAATTTCGACTACATGACCAAATGTGCCACGTGCCATGTAACAAGTACAAATCCATTATCACGGCAAAGACCATGTTAGAATTCAAATCAACAAAATTAGGACCACTTGTGTACTTATCTTTATCATCTACCTCATAATTCAGGTCTTGGAAATAACATAATAGCTGGCAATGCAAGTTACATTAAAGAATGGGTTTTTGTGAGTCAATGATCATTAATCATATTCAAGATTAATTTTCAATCGCACATTATCAATCACTAATAATCATAAATGTTCATACATGTGGATCTATTTCTGGATGGGTTAATCAAAGAAATGACATCTATGTTTTGTTCCAATGTTCCAAAATTCACAGTTAACATGACAAGTATGACGATTTTGGTTAATCAAATTTTACTTTGGAACTCATCAAATAGACACGCAAAAGATATTAACCTGTGAGTTTTGCGATGCTGCTGCAAATTACAGCTCATTCTGTCTAAATTTAGTGATATTCGGCGATATGGTATAAACACACAATGTCTTAATATAAATACATTGTTTAATGCATCATCAAGTTCCTATTAAACAACATTTTTCATAGTGTTAAGAAGCTTAAAATGTATGTGTTGTTCTGTTGTGTGTTCTAATAGTATTGACGTGATCTTTACCGCTAGATGGCGTACTTTAATTGACAAGTGCTGCCATCTGTTGAGAAGTAGCATTTACCTTGTTTATCATAAAAACCATGTTGCTGAAAGATTTACTACAATGGAGTACTCTAGCATAATCAACAAAATACAATCTAAAGTAGGGGCCGCTATCTGGGTATTTTTGACACTCACATTAGAATGTTAACAATTTTGTTAACATTCTAATGTGAGTGTCGAAAATACCTGCCCTGTCGATAATACGTACCCTCCTTTACGGTACTAACAATTTCGGCACCCGTGAAATATAGGAACTGCCTTCGTATTCATTAGGATACAGGAAAGACCCATCCCTCATTGTAATTGTGTAGAAAAATTTCAGATCATCACCTTACTTGATAGCATTTGACATCGTATTGATGTCGGCCCCATGTGAACGACGTCGGTCCAACATCAGGCCGACATATCATGTTATCTGTCATTGGCAGATTTACACTTCAAGAAATTATAAAAGATTAGTTTAGAAAAAAAATCCCCCCATTTTCATATTACAACAAAAATCACCACAGATAGGTAATGTTTGTAGTCACATTATTTAAGCATCGCAAAAGCAATTGAGAATAAATATTTCTAAAATCAAGGAAAATCTATATCATAAAGAATCTGATACATTATTGCTACAATGTAGCAGATTTGCGTTTCAAGGGTTGCTGCTGTGGCTATCTTTGAACTAAATTGTAACTATTTGACAAATAAAAAAGTAACAATTGATAATATAATAATTTCTGGTAACGTGTTACATTAGTTCCCATAAAAAGTTCTAGTATTATGTAACAAGTTACGTTACTAACGTTACTAAGACGTTACTGGCAACACCGTATGGAAGTTAAGGGGCATCAGGATAATGTCACTTTAAAAAAATGTCAGTTTTGGGTCTTTTTGTGGATAGCTAATGAATGTTTTCAAATAATCTAAAAGCAAACATTTAATGTTTCACATTTTATAAGATATCACCTGAATATTACACCTAGTAGTTTATGTAAATTAAAAATCTCCCAGGTAGAAGAATAACCATAGATATAGACTCAAGAATATTTTATTTTGACCATACATTTACATAAATAAATCTGTCTGGTACAACTTTATATAAATTATTATATACTATATGGTCAAGGAGGCAGTGACTAAGTTGTGGTAACAACGCTATCATCACGCCCCCTTGTGGTTCTGATATAGAAAGCTGCTGCATCTGGCAGCTGGTCTTGTTAGCTGCTTAGCATCAGCCCAGTAGCATTGGGCCATGGACAGTGTGAAAGTATAAAATATAAAAAATAATGCAGTCTGTGACCTTCAACAAATGACCTCTAAGCAAGTGAAAGTGCACAATTGTCTGACATGCAAAGATTCACACCCAGGAAAATGATCTAGCAACTCAAATCATTATATGAAAAAATTGCAGTTTAAAGGACGTTCGAGGTCAGATTTTGCTTAATTCTTGCATTCCCTTTAATTTATTTATTGCCTAAAGTTTCCCTGAATGTCAATCCTGTTACTGTCCTTCCTGTTACTGTTACAGCTGACATAACAGGTCACATGACCAACCAATAAATATAAAAGATGAAAAATGTTTTGTTGTCATGTTACAACACTGAAATGTATGAAAATTTATAATTTTGATGAATTTTTGAAATATTGAAAATTTAATTTTTTGCACTTGAAGTGCTAAAAGTGCACCGTTTCTGTAGAATGACCCATGAATGATTTTTTAGGTTAACTAATAATACACCTAAATGTTCGTCAACTACAAAAATTCCAGGTCAAAAGTTGGCCATAAGTTCCATATATACAAAAAATAAATACTTTAAATTAACCTTATAAGTGTTGTAGTTAGGGTAATTTTCAGCTATTGATCCAAACTTGAAGAACATTTTGTCTCGGTTAGCTTTTGAGTTAACTTTACAATTCCATGTGTGGATCCATTTGGACTTCCTATGTTTATGCTTTTGGAATTTAGTAACTTTCTTTGGAAGGTGTTTTGACAGACAATCCATTTTGATTGTATTATTATAATTATCATTCGGGTTAGCATTACATAGAACTCTTAAATCTTCCTTTAAATTCCGCAGGGCATATTTCATAACTTGAACTAATTGTGATATATTTACTTTCTTTTGACATGAAAATATAAGCAATTTAATATCAGGAAACATGGATAATGATCAGATGTACTAATTAAGATAAATCCAGAAGTAGTGTTATAGGTATCACCAGAAAGTTTAACAAAGAGATTATCAATTAATATATATATATGGTTTTTATTGACATTGGTTATATCAGAAAAGATACATATGTCACATTATAACTACAGCTCTACTCACTAGATCTAACTAAAGCTAGTTCTACAGAAGTATGATAAACAGGTTCTCCTTATTTTATACATAATATGCGAAATATGGCTAAAAATTCAAGGTCCAAGTTGCCATTAGTATATGTTCGAAGTAACATATATATAAAAGATAAATCACAGATCAAACAGTAAAGTTTTAACAAATATTGATCACAACATAAATATAACATTAAATTTTACATAATTATAATCAAATACTGATAGTTTACAAATTTTGGAATATGATTATGAATAAAGAAGGATTCCAGATAATCATTTATGTAAGAATAAGATACCCCAACTCTGTATTGTTCGTATTACTATGACGGAATGTTATCTCTTCTTTGAGCAGCATTGATCTGCCTCCCAATTAACGTCAGGGGGCGCATTTTCCCTGGCCACCTGGAGGAATTCAGAGGCACTACCAAAGATGACCAAGTTTTCAGGCAATGGGAACCTACTCTGATCTCAGTTTGCAACATGTCAGCACTTGGAGAGCTAATGGAAAATGCTTAGAAGCTGTACAGTTAAACCATGGATGTGATATCTCCTCCATGCATGGGAACTATGTTTATTAGTTTGTGGAGGAATTTGAAAGGAGAACTTCAGCTGGAGCATGTTAAAGTTGCTGCAAAATTGCAAACAAATCTGGGGTTCAAACGAGGACTAGTTTTGCATAATCTGTGATCTTAAGTACCTTAAAGTGCACACAAACCAGGTGAGATGAAATAAATTTGTTTCAACCGAATCTTACTAAATGTATGAGGGGCTGGGAGCTTCTGTCAACAACTGCTTAGTGTAGAATTGCTATATATACAAGTTTAGGCAAATTGTTACATTGTAGAAGAAACTGTACATAGGTTACAACTTAGACTGTTTTTGGGTATTTGGATGTTTTTAAACACAAACTAAAGAATAACCAGTGGATTGCCTTTGAATTTTGAATGATCAGCAGATTACTGTTTAAAAGACAAGAGAAAAGTGAAGACCAAGTGATTTAAACTTACTTTTTGACAAAAACATTACACCGCACCACAACAAAAATGCTGACTTATCACATCACAGTCTTCTTGACCTTCATTCTGTACGTCAAATGTAACATTGAATTTGACCCCGTGACCCAAAGGTCACCCAATTCAACGACAACTTCAGTGCCAAAGCTGAACAAGAGGAAAGCGCGATTGAAAGCTTTCGAACGAGAAATGGTTTTCACTTCGCGACAAGGCAATTCGACATGGCCGAGGCGAGAACAAGTCATCGTAATCGATGGAAATGTGACTATCGGAGGCCTTATGATGGTCCATGAAAGGGACGAAAAGATGATTTGTGGGAAAATAATGCCTCAAGGAGGACTCCAAGCAACTGAGGCGATGCTTTATACAATGGACTACATAAACCGGGTAGAAATTATTCCTGGTATAAGACTCGGTGCTCGAATAAAAGACGATTGTGATAGGGATATATATGGTCTGGAACAGTCCGTCGACTTCATTCGAGGTAAGCCTAATTTCTTGCATGTTATCGTCCTTTGAATGTTCAAGATATAATAAATGTCATTCGTTCACATCTGACATTGCCTGATCAGAGAGAAGTGATTCTATGCATTTTAAGTCTGAAGGATGCTGTTGAAAATGTGTTCAAATTATTCAAAGATGTTTGTGATAGCATTCAAGTTGAATTGAATGATAAAAAACTGTTGGCATCCACAGGCTCTTGACCAATTACGGATGTGCAATACATTATCCACTATGAAGTTTGGATAAATTTTCCATTGTATTACCTTTTGACTAGAGTATTTGTTTTGTAATATTGAAAAAACTGAAGGGAACTGTATCACAGCAGTTTATTTAGTGTGAACTACCAACTAACGTAAACATTCCGCTGCATGGGTTTTTTTGGTCATTCAGATCAAATCCCAATATTTGTATGAATTCGCTTGATGTCATGGTAACATACTCCAGTATTTACTCAATTGGTAATAACACATCAATGCTGTGGGTGTGAATATCATGCAGTTGTCAACTAACTGCATATTTTCATGTAGCGACAGTTGTGACTTGTTGCTTTAGATGATATTACTTGACGTTTAAAACTATTGCTTGGCTGATAAATGTCAGTTATAATTTCCATCCGGGATATGATAGTTAGCAATGGTTAATTGATAAAACTTCATGTATTGAATCGTAGGACAGTGGTATCCTCCGACAAAGGAAACTGATAATAAACTGGAAAGCAGATGGAAATTATAAAATTATATACAAGGAGCACCCCATCCTTAGGGAAACCCAAGATAACATGCTGGAAAACCTTGGTATGCAAGTCAGAGGCTACAAAATGTACCTGTGCAAAAGAAAATTTATTAAAAAAAGTATAATCCAACATAGATGTCCCCTGGTTTTTGTTGTTGTTTTTTTTTGTCTTATTTTTACACATAATTCATGGTGAATCTGATATTTATTTAAAAAGTATCATCCAATATACATGCCTTAATTGTATTTTTTGGTTCTATTTTACATATAGGTCATGTAGAATCTGATATAAATATTACAAAAAAGTCAAACCCCAACTTTCTAACCATAAAAAAGAACCTGTCTCTGTACAAAGTTACCTTTCTGTGCAACGATAATTTTGTGCCATTTTGTCATCATTATAGCCCTTTGTTATGGGACAAAGAAGCAGCAGAAATTACGATGGAGAATATAGCAAACTTCAAGTTATTTCTTTCCCAGAATGGTTTCTACAGACCAGAAAGTTGGGGTTTGAATTTTTGCTAGCATTTCTGTAAATTTTGTGCTGCGTCATGTTATTCGTTGCAAAATATGACCGAAAAACAGGTGGACATTTATTTTGAATCCTACTATAGGGCATAACATACTGGGAAGCAGACATAAATTGTAATTCAGTTTGAGATGATAAGTCTGTATTCTGTATAATCCCTTGTTGTATAGGAAATCTCAAGATATTGCATTTAGAAATTAATCAGTCCCATTGTATGTAATGGAAAATCTAGGTCAATGTACTGGAAAGTCACCAGAAATGATTAATCAATTGCAGACAATTATAATTACATACTTTGGAGAATGATATTTGGTATTTTTAACTTTAAATGCAGTGAGTTGGCATTCTGAATTTCTGCTACATTCTAACATACTGAAAGAATAGAATAAAATATAATAGAACAGAATAGAATAGAATAGAATGGAATGGAATAGGATAGGATGGGATAGGATAGGATAGAATAGAATGGAATAATCTTTATTTAAATTCGACATAAGACAACAATAAAATTAGCTCACAGAGCTATTGATCGACTGTATATGTGCAAAAATTAAAAATTTGCAGATAAAACAATAACAATAAAAACTAATTAAATTACAATAAAACCATGATAGAAATGTCTAAAACATAACACAAAATACGAACATTGCAGCACTATTGTTGACCTTCCCATTTCGATAGCAACTTTTTAAAATTATAAAAATATGTAGGAACAATTCGAAAACTGGAAATAATAAATCATTGACATCCCTTGCAAATGGAAAGTCATGCTAACACACTGGGAAACAGCCAGGAATAAGTCCGTGGGGATAACATACTGCAACAGATTCTGTCATGTTATTGCAGTTAACATCAGGCGCCATAGGACATCCCTGCACGATAACTGGGTTTCATAAAAACCTTAGCATGAAAGGCAACATAATGGCTGCCTAATATGTTTCATTTGATCAACTGAAGCTCATTCATGTCGAATTAACGTTGCATGAATGTCCCGTGCATTCAGTGAGCACGGATTGTGTGCAAATTATGATGAATTTGTGAGGTGAACAATAGGAAAATGTGGAGTGAACCCCACGCCAAACTTTAAGGTAGATTGGAAAGAAGGATCGGAGAGATATTATTTGAGTATTTCAGGATTTCGTGAAAGGGAAGAGACACGTTAAAAAGTATATCTCTTAAATCAAAAAGAGAACTAATAAATGGATGAGATGATGATTATTATACTTATATGGTATGGAGAGCTATCTATGGACGACTGCATGATTGCCTGAATAAATTTATAACTGAATATATGTCAACTGAATCAAAGAAATTGTCAATGAATTAATAATTAATAGTGGTTAAATTTAAGTTGGAAATCTTTATACTCAAAAGAAGTATGGCCACTAAGATGTATTATAGTTTAATAAGTATGGATGAGGTGAAATTGAATGAATGAATGAATTAATTAATTCGTTTAGTTGGGATTCGAACCTACAATGTCGTTGTCAACAGCTTTGTGTGGTGGTGGTGGTGGATTAGGGCTTTACGTCCTTTATTTCTGCACCTGATGGGCTAATTATGGGCTAATTAGAACAGGTAGGGACCATGGCAATGTAACGAAGGATGAAACAGCCATCCAACATAGGCTCGACCGGGAAATGAACCCAGGACCCAGTGGTTGGAAGCCCAGCGCGCTACCACTGAGCTAGGCCCCCACCCTAAATTTCAAACAAGACAGAAAACACAATTAATTTTGTTATACATGTATCCGTAGACCTACATCGCCTTTTTTTTCACGAAGTACGTAAGAATAAATCACAATGGCTGAAATTACAAGATAAAGTTTCTTTGGATTTCGTGATGCTTTTTGTGCTGCTCATCAGGATATTACAACATTTCCAACAAATAATATTTTCTTGTACACTGTAGACCCATAGCCAGCCTAGGCATGAAACAAAAAATTAGGGTGTTTTAATATTATGTTTGAAGAAAAATAAAACTGTCACTTAAGTATTACATGAGAAACTAATTTCTGAAAGTGGACCACTGTGCCAGTTTATGTAATGTTATTTGAACATATCATCTACACCCCTTGTCACCAACCAAACTCTAATACCCTGAAGCGCAATTTCACGTATAAGGAATGCTGCATTTCACCCCAGTTCACCCCAATTCACATTGACTTCTGGAATAGGGGTAACTACGCAATTTACCCCAGGGCCTCTCCAACCCCAATGGTCCATTGCAGCAATATGCTGATTGGTGGGGCGACAGGATGTGGAGGAATGGGGTGACATTGGGGATTGGAATGAGGGCTAAAAAAGGGCAAAAAAGATTAAAAACAGGATGAGAAGATAGTGTAAAATCGAACCCAAACGTTTACATACACTTGAATAAAATACAGTTAACTTCAATTTCCACTCCATACTTTACATGCCAATAGTTAAAGGTGCACTGTCTGTCAAATTTGCACATGGAAGTAATGATATAAATCAGTACTGCCTTCTTGTTTCATGATATATTTTACCATTACATGCCCATTTTTGGTAAGCAGTTGGTTTTAATTTACAATAAATAATATAGATATTAGTTTTTCATGCCATCAAAAACTCAATATGTAAACAAACCCAGTGATGATGTCACAACACTGAACAATGGTGATGATGTCATTTCCATTGTGTTTCCAATGTTTTGGTCTGGATTTTCTCTTAATGTATAATTTATTTTTAAGTAATTAATGTCTTATAAAATCAATAATTCACACAAATTTAGTGTGCCTTGATTAATAAAGGTAATTTTCAACTGTTTGATAGCATCTTAGAAAATTGCACATTTGACAGACAGTGCAACTTTAACAATTCTTGCCATTTTCCGTTAGGGGTATGTATGTCTATCATTTGAAGGTTGAAACAGCAAGTTAATTAGTTAAGTTAATTATTTAAGTTAATTGTTTAAGTTAATTGTTTAAGTTAATTGTTTAAGTTAATTGTTTAAGTTAATTGTTTAGGTAAATTAATCTAACTTTTTAAAAGAAAATGCTAGTTGTTTTTACATATTTCACTATTTTGTCTTGTTAATTAATATTTTTGACGTTTTTATGATATAATAATACAGCTTCACTAATAAGACATGCTATACTTCGATACAAATTTATAGAACAAAGCCTAAAAAGGACAGCCTAAAAAGGGCACTTTCTATTGCTACCCCATTTTTTAAATTTCCCCTTTTGCAGAGCTCTGTGTGATGACTTGAACTGTTGTTCTCCTCACTATCCTCTGTGACCTGTGCAGATGAGTATTTCCGCGCTACAGTAGCTCAACTTCTTCCAGTTGTAGTTTTGTCTCGCTGCGGCATGAAATATATGCAATTGTCATGTATGTTACATACATCACATTTAGGCAGTGGCATAGGGTATGTTACAAATGTGATGTCACAGGACACTTAGCTAGAGGGTGTAATACTTGAGCCTGTAATTGATGGCAGAGTCAAAATGTGATCGTTTGTCAATAGAATGTATGGAAAGTATATGATGGGATGTGGTATCAGCGAGATTACTTCACTAGGCAACTGCAGAACATATATTTTTAGTGGTCACCATTTTGTGCTGCTTTGATGATTTATATATATATATATATGTATATATATATGGCTTTTATTGATTTTTTCAAATCACATATATCTAAGCTCTACTCACTAAGTCTAAAGCTACACCTACAGAAGTACGATATACAGATTCTCATTATTTTATTCATAATATGGCAATAGTATATAGCTAAGCGTTCAAGGTCCCAGTTGCCATGATGAGATGTTTTCTAGGCAGAATTCAAATTTACAGTTTACATATTTACAGGTGTGTTTAGAGTGAAGTTGCATTGATTGATTGATTGATTGATTGATTGTTGATTGATTGATTCCTATCATATCCCTCAGTTAGCAGGGAACATTGTAGTTCTATTTTTGTATCACGATTTATTAATCATAATTGCAATTCGACAAATTTAAGCCAAACTAGTTGGCCACAAATATAGGCCTCTTTATCAAAGGTCCAATTGCAATCAAACATCATCAGAACACCGTTGTCTTGATCAATTTGTCGACCACTATGCCATTGCAAGTTGCCATTAAGTGTCATGCCATTTACGTAGGAAATAGGCAAAGGAACTGTGCAGTTATTTTGGGATAAATGTTACTCTTTGAGCTTGCGAGCTGAGTGGAGGACTGACCCCTGTCTTTATTGTTTTGCAGAGAAGTGGATGAATGTGGCCACATTGACTTTATGTAATCAATTGTTATTTTGCCATCAGTTTACTTGGGACATAGTATTGACAGTATAATAGATTAATTTGAATGTTTCTTCTTTATAAAATGTTTCCTGACTTTTCTTTAGGTTTTCTCTCGTGCTTTCAGACTTCCATCACAAAAACAAAACTCCCACGTTCAACCTCTAATCCCTCACACAATTATCTATTCATTGCTTTTAGTATGTGTTCTTATACTTTTTCAATATATGATTTACTGTTTGTTTGCACATGGGACATGTTATACTTCCCTTTTCAATAAAGAGTATTTCATACCCTATTGTAATTGGTTTTTCAATGAATTTTGATAAGTTTAAGTTTTGTCTTCCACTCGGTAAGATCACCTCTCCTATCCTCCTCCGCTCCCCTCCCCTCCTCTCCTCTCCTCTCCTCTCCTCTCCTCTCCTCTCCTCTCCTCTCCTCTCCTCTCCTCTCCTCTCCTCTCCTCTCCTCTCCTCTCCTCTCCTCTCCTCTCCTCTCCTCTCCTCTCCTCTCCTCTCCTCTCCTCTCCTCTCCTCTCCTCTCCTCTCCTCTCCTCTCCTCTCCTCTCCTCTCCTCTCCTCTCCTCTCCTCTCCTCTCCTCTCCTCTCCTCTCCTCTCCTCTCCTCTCCTCTCCTCTCCTCTCCTCTCCTCTCCTCTCCTCTCCTCTCCTCTCCTCTCCTCTCCTCTCCTCTCCTCTCCTCTCCTCTCAATCGCCCACGGAACTGTAGTGAGAAGGCAAGTGGCCTAATCACAGCACTTAAGTGGATGACAGTCATTAGAGGGGTAGTTTCCTCGAGCCTGACCAAGATGGCTTTTAGAGTGTTTCCAGTTTATCCCATAATAGTCAAACAACTAATGAGACTTGTTATCCGCTAGGTGGACTATACACAGCGCCACCATTTGTAGATTATAGAAAGCTCTGGGATACATCCATGATAAATGTGAGTGATATAAGACTGTCAAAGAATTTGTTAGCTTTACAGTATTATTGCAGCCAATGAGAGACTATTTTATGCACTGAAAAGCAAGTTTGTACATGTATCATGATGTTGTCCAATATACTGAGCAACGGCCAACATGCACCCATGCTGGAGGACAACGGAGCATTCTGATTGGCTGGCAGCAGCTGATCTGAGAACATACAAAAATGTTTCCAATATCACTTCAAATTTCACATCATATGTAAATGTTTGAACTCATCACTGTTTTTTATATATAAATGTTCTTTACAGTGAATAGAAATACCGAATGTATGCACATTTATTTAAGACCTTTTTTAAACACATAGCTATCTGCAGGACAACTCTGTAAGCAATCTCTAAATTTAAATCCTAACCTAACACCACAATTAAATAAGTTTAAAAATGTTGGTTAATTGGACAACACATGGCCAAATGGGCCACGTGCGTTTTCTGTGCAATTCGATTAACGCATATAGAATTTTTGGTTTTATCTCATTAGAATTAGGCAAAAACCATGCGTTTTCCATGCATTTATCCAAATGCATGGAAAACGCACGTGGCACATTTGGCCATGTAGAAATCATTCAATGGGCAGCAAAGTTGCTGCCCAGACATAAAGTGTTCTGAAGTGTTTATGAAGTGTTTTGTAAAGTCAACCATACAGTCTGTGACTTACTGAATGTACACACAGTGTGTTGCTCATACATTACACTCCCTCAACAATATTTCTTTTTACTATTGAGTATACCCACCATTGTCACATCACCAAAAGGAGGCTAAATCGAGGTCGTCTCCATAGCAACGACCGTGTGACCAATTCCCTCCTGAATGACGTTAAGAGTTATGTTGTCAAGGTAACGGATTTCGGAGATAACCCCCTTCTGTGGGGTTGGACAACATTCAATGGGGGGGATTTATACTTTCCTGTGCCCCTGTAGACTCCACAGATACAATGAAGGAAAGTTAGATTGTGTAAGTAAAGCCATTTGTAGTTGATATAACTACAAAGTTCCTTGAGATATTATGTCGTAAAGTTTATGAAATGCAAATGTTCTGGCATGAATTGCTATGAATCATGTACAGTTTTACTCACTTGCAAGAAACATATAGTATAAACGGCATCATTCGGTGCATAAATAGCATCAAATCACATTAATATTACATTTTTCCAAAAACGTATCTTCTAAATTTGTTCTGCCACTCTTACATCACTTTCTTGACGAGATGACTCACCTTTATTTGCAATAAATGTCACAATGCCTCAATATCTCAATGCATCAATGTCTCAATGCTACTAGGTCTGAAGCTTATCCAGTTCATGTGACCAGCTGCCAGAGGCAGGTATAATGATGACATGATTAGGCTTGAAGTCTACACCATGTTACACATTTACCCCATAGCCATATAGGTGGGGTCTTTCACTTGCCTTGGCACAGACACTGAGTACAAGGCACCTCCAATTTAACGTCTCATGTTATCAACATCCAGCTGGGATGTGACTCATGAAGAGGGAATCGAATCAATATATTGGCGGATAACTTCATTTAACATTATTTTAAAGACTACCTCGCTATTAAGACTTTGATATACACTTAAGCCCCCTTCACACATAGCCGGATCAGACGCCGGATTGTCCCAGAGTATAATAGCGTTTAGACCTCGTGTTTATTTACGGCATTGTCCGGGGCGATCCGGGACCACCGTGGGACTCCGGGGAAAAAATTAAACATGTTCAATTTTTAAATGCCAGAGGTCCTGGAGTAATTTAATCCGTGTTGATCCGTGTTAATCCGTGTAGACTCCCAGTAGACTCCGCCGATCTCCGGGAATCTCCGTATTGACTCCGGCATACTTCGTGGTATTTTACTCCGGGACACTCCGGTGTCTGATCCAGCTATGTGTGAAGGGCAGGGTAGAGTAGTCTATTTAACAAGGTTCCATTGTCATTGAATTGCATTTTGTCAAATTCACTAACCTGATTCTCATGCGCTTATGACCCGCAAGGACAGATCTAATGATGAGATTACAGGTATCCTATAGGCGCCTAGAATCAACACCTCATTTTTTAAACCTCAGCAAACAATTTCTTCTTAATGATTCTATTCTCCTTCTTGGAGTCTACACCTCATTTTTCAACCGTCATCAAACTTTTCTTGTTTGGTTTTGCTTTAATTAATTTGTGAAGACGACTTTGAACAATGCTTTGTAAAATCAATAAGCCTGTGAATTTTTGGAGACTTTCTTGACAATTGTCAACAGAAAGTGCAATTTTCACAAATCAGAGCTTCATTAGACTGGATCTCAGTCCTGTTTTTGCAGCAACCTTTCTGAACTTTGGAAGTTTTGCACTTGGAATACTTCGGGCTTGGCATCATTAGAGCAATCAAGAACTTGAGGCATGGAAAGCATGGATCATTTGGTCTGAAAGTCATACGATGAACTTATTGCCAGTATACATGTACTTTTGTTTTTACTCTGAAGTATGATTCGATGAACACTGTAGTTTTTCTTTGATCAAGATTGTATTTTATAAAGGCAATGCAAATATGACCAATTGCAAATATCTAGTGTCTTGAAGGTGCACTGTCTGTCAAATTTACATATTAAAATAATGATATAAATCAATACTGCCTTCTTGTCTTATTCGCAATAAATAATATAAATAGTAGTTTTTCATGCCATCAAAAACTTAATATGTAAACAAACCCAGTGATGACGTCACAATACTAAACAATGGTGATGATGTCATTTCCATTGTGTTTCCAATGTTTTGGTCTGGATTTTCTCTCAATGTATAATTTATTTTTAAGTAATTTAATGTCTTATAAAATCATTAATTCACACAAATTTAGTGTGCCTTGATTAATAAAGGTAATTTTCAACTGTTTGATAGTATCTTAGAAAATTTCCAATTTGACAGACAATGCAACTTTAATAGTGAGCGGTTGTGGTGGATTAGGGCTTTACATCCTGTATTTCGGCATCTGATGGGCTAATTTGGACAGGCAGGGGCCATGGAAATCAGGTAAATGATGAAGGAGCCATCCAACTTATTAGGCTAAACTGGGAATTGAAACCGGGACCCAGCAGTTGGAAACCCAATATTTTTTTATATAGTTTTTTTAAACAATATTTCCCTAACATTCCATGTACAAAATAATGCTGAAAACTTTATATGTGTGTTGGTAGGGCTGTTCTTTGCACATTATACAACATTTGTTCTCTCTTAACACTCTACTTCTCTTTTTTTATTGGAACTAATTGAGGGCACATATGGCCTGGTGAGATTAATAGTGCTTATGACAGGAGCATCAGAGGTTCCCTTTATTAAGGCAAAATGTGGCATGTAGTCACTGCCCATACAGAAACCTGTCAGCACGTGCGTGTCAGCATGGCACTCTTTAATGTGTTAGAATACCTGATGATGCTAGTAGCTACACTTTAGGGGTTTACTGCAGCGCTATAGCTACGATTATGTTACCATGGTAACCAAAAAGGCTGATGAACAACTAGTTATGGTAAAGTGATAAAACTAGGGTACATTGTTTATGGATGATTATTTTAATTATTAGGGTTAAAGTGGGAAATGGTACAACCGAACCTGCTCATGATGAAGAATCTGGAAATGTTGAAAATTCTTCTTTTATTTTTTACCTCGAAACTTAATGGTCTAGTGTGAAAAATACTAACAAATATTATTATTCATAAACATATTCATAAAAGAAAGATAGTAGTTGGGTGCCATGGTCCAGTGGAAAAGGTGTTGAACTTGTACGTGCATGGTACAGACAGACAGACAGAAAGTATTTATTTTGACCATAAACTAACAATTTACATAACAAAAATAATCAAGGAAAACTGGTTTTATTATGGTCATAGGAGACATTCACTAAGGCCAAAAGCCGCTGATGTGCATGCCACCTATGAGCCATTTGGTGTTATAATATATGAGTATTGGCTACAAATGAAAGGAAAATCATGGTAAGGATTGCAAGTGCTACAAGCAGGACAGTACCAAATTATTACCTATATTTACATTAATTGTTTTAATCGCATGTTCGCTGATGGGCTACCTTGTACTGCATACATAACAGTTTGGATTAGTGCAGTCTGTTTGATAGGCATTGATATAAGTAGTAGTAGGTTCAAACCCAGCCACTACATGGAGGAACTGAGTAGGTCCTCCTATGACCACTGCTCCACTCCAATCTACCCAGGTGTAAATGGGGTTGTTAGCTATAGACTGATCAGTGATGGCGCTGCATGAAGCGACAGCTGTATGCTTCCCATACCAGGGAGTTGAGAAAGTTCAAGAGTGAACAGAGTTTGCTGACTG
The DNA here is from genome assembly GCA_932294295.1 of Alitta virens. Lineage (NCBI taxonomy): Eukaryota > Metazoa > Annelida > Polychaeta > Phyllodocida > Nereididae > Alitta > Alitta virens. Next base: position 7,026,985 of record OW028578.1, on the reverse strand, counting down.
AAGGTATTATGAGAGGTCGGTTGACAGCCCATGTAGGCTAAAGTAGATTATTATAAACCCTTAAAATTTAACTGTGCCTAAAATGTGTGCGGTTTTATAGTGGAAATTCAATTGTTTTTTCTTAATTGTTTCTAACTAATGTCATCTTTATCGAAATTTAGAAGGATGAAGTGATTTCTATTCACATGGTTAGATTAGGTTGAAATTAATTGAGAGCAATCTAAATGAAACAGAATAATTGATCGTTAAACTGTTAAAAGGCGATTGTTATTGCATGGATATTTGCTCGTCTGAATGATTTTAACTTTTCATCATATTAAACGATAATGCATATTTCTTCTAAAAGAGCATTTTCCATCCTACATCAGTATAACCCCTTTTTTTTGTTATCCTTTTGACTATGTTCACAAATGTGCTTTCAATAATTATTTTTTGTTCAAAGAATGTATATATACAGTATAGGCCTACAATATACTTCAAAGGTATTTGACCTGCATTACAAGTACATGCAGTCTTAATTGTATCGAGTCACTGACCATGGTAATGTAGCTAATACTTTCCTCTGAAGTCAAGCTTCATTACAGCGAGCAGAACAGGGTCCGCTGCAACGGCATTTTATTGGCTCTTAAGAGAAATCCGGTCTGGTTTAGCGGAACGACCTCAAATGGCAATGGACTGTCCGCAAATTAGTGCTCAAATTAAGTGACCTATAAAAGTGCATTAACGGGCGAAAGCCGGGCTCAGCAGTGAAACGGTATACATGCGATGCTTGAACTGGACATCTGGTTAATAAATATAAGTTTTGGATAGCTGATAGTAAATATTGTTCCATTAATAATTCATAACTTTCAGAAATGCATTGCTAGTATAGAAGAGTGAAACAGACTAGAGGATTTTTTGGTTTGAATAGTTGTATTTCAAACAATAGGAAATAAGGTTTTGGATCATAACATGATAATGAACATAGCTTATGTGAGTCAAAGGAACATACCAATTTTATTGTAGCATTCTAAAAGGGTTGCAGAATATAACCAAAATTCTCAAAACCAATAATAATTGTAATTTGTAATTAACTTTATTATTTATATGTACCAAAGTTTATTTAATAAAGACGTATATAATTGAACAATAAATAAACGTATAATCAATAGAAGAATGTTTGAGCCAATTTTTATGTCTTAATTAGGATTAATTATAATGTCTGTTATTCATTCACAAAAGAGCAAAAGTGCAGACATAATGAACATTCAATGATTATCAAATGAAGCCAATGCATCATTAAAACAGTTTTCTCTTTTGCTAATGTCATCTTTATGGAAATTTAAAAGGGTGAAGTGATTATTATTCACATGGTTAGATTAGGTTTGAAATTAATTGAGATCCGTCTAAATGAAACAGAATAATTGATCATTAAACTGTTAAAAGGCGATTGTTATTGCATGGATATTTGCTCGTCTGAATGATTTTAACTTTTCATCATGTTAAACGATAATGCATATTTCTTCTAAAAGAGCATTTTCCATCCTACATCAGTATAACCTTTTTTTTGTTATCCTTCAGACTATGTTCACAAATGTGCTTTTTTTCAATAATGGGCACTTAACATAATATGTGAAGTCTGTATTTTGGATGACTTTCAATTGATAGCTTAATGCCATCTTACTTCATATTTCTATTCAACTATCGAATGTAAAATTGGTTCCTGTCAGATAAGTCTTTGTTTCAATGGTATCTGGAGCCAAACATTGTTTCGAAATAAACAACACACTGTCAGTGATGTTAACATGAGATGCTTCAACAGCATGATGCAAAATTTACTAGTTTAATGTTGAAATAATTTTAATATTTAAAAAAAGTAAATGGAAATAGGGTCGAAGCAGCTGTGGTTTTAGTAGCTATGATCTTAACAGTGATCACAGAATCTTACCATTATAAAATGATTCACTCTCAAAATATGTTTATCTTTTAAAAATTCTGGCCCTATCACATACAGATACATTATAATACCTTCCCTTAGCACTGCATTGTGTTAAATGGAATCCCACCACATTTTCGCCTATCCTTGAAATGGTGTAAAACAAGGAAATGCAATGCAGCCCGTACTTATCTGCATGTTGGATCGCTTTTGGACCACTTCGATAGTAAGGTGCTGAACACGCATAATTCGATAAAAAATCGTGGAAGACTCGTAAATGTGGTTTTGCAAAGAACCCTCCCATTGGGGAAGTGCCACTGGTGATTGCGTTAGGGTGCAAGAACTCTTTAACGTCTTGCGATCCGCGAGAGGATTCGAATATCCGATCTGAACAACTTGAAGAGACAGAAACTCTCTAGTGGGCTGCTGGTTAGAATATATAGTACACCTTTTAAGAAGCGGCTTTCTAGTTAGGAGCTACACTAAGCTTGACTACATGGCCAAATATGCTACGTGCGTTTTCCATGCGTTTGGATAAACATATGGAAAACGCATGGTTTTCACCTCATTTTAATTAGGCGTTTTCCATGTGATTATTGTTCTCATGGAAAACGCACGTGGCACATTTGGCCATGTACTATATTGATATTCAACTTAAATTTGTTTTGGTTGGGTTGATTAGTTTGTGAGCTACACTCCATTATCATCATCCATCAATCTTTATTTGCCTCAGTACTTGAGATCATGCATGAGGATGCGTACACATACAAAAATCATATCAGTTGAAATAAATAAATATATAAATATATATATATATACAAATTTGGTTCTTACATAATATGGAAAGTATTTACATTATATTATTAGCGATATTATTTGTATTGTGTAAAGTATTCTTACAGTTGCTGCACCAGTTTTTGCTCACATTTTAGAAATGCTAATGATTGTTATGTATATTGGATGCCATTTAAATATAAGTTTTCTATTCAAACAGTTATACATAAAGGACTTTTTTTTCACAATTAGACATTTTCAACATTTTGAGATTGTTAATTAGATTACATAATGGGGTAGGGGACCTGTGTTCTGCTTCAGGAAACACATTATGTATCTGAATGCATAAATTCAGAAAACAATTCTGCAAAAATGCTTAGTTTGAACGTCAGGTTAGCTATCATTATTTCAGGTTCTCAGCATTAAAAAATCCGTAGTTGTGTCATTTCAAGCTTGATCTGATTAATATTACTATGCGACAAAACGCTGAAATTAAATATTTAATGTTATAATGACCTGAAATCCCATATATTGCCAACAAATCTCTCCTATTTGTGCAGAAAAACATATTTTGTCAATCACCGATGTCTCATAAAAGCTATTGTGGAAACCTTCATGACCTCATTCCATATAAATGTCACTTACATCATGAACAGGAAGTAGGTAATTCTGCTTCCGGTTGGAATGTGCATTACCGGAAATAGCTGTCAGCATGGCGCATGAGCAGTGAGAGTTTAATGGACGAGGCAGAAAAATATTGTCTTTAATGGGGGACAGCGTACCTCCCAGGCTCAAGCTGTCAATACCAGGGGAGTCTCACCAAAATGTGTTCACTCCATTTGCCCCAGCGTCTGGTAACCTTGGTAGGTGTGAGAGACAGTGGAGTAAAATCGAACAGGTTGAAACGGGGTAAAAGGAAGAGAATTGTATCAGAAATGGAGACGCTCCAATTGAAGTAACGGAAAATGGGGAGGTTTCCTTCTGCTTTGCAATGGCACTACAGTTGGGAACCTATAATTACAATTAAGACCATATCAATATCGATTTTTAAGTCCTTTTATTGTCTTAATGATACTGGTCTGACCATCTGAGGCTTAGTCAGCTTTGTGAGCAGCTGTCAGGGGCAGACGTAATGATGATTAGGCTTGGAGTCCACACCATGTTAACCATTTTACACAATTACCCTATGGGTGGGGTATTTTAATTGCCTTAGCATAGGCACCGAGTACAAGGCACTATTAATTTAATGTCTCAAGCGAATCACATCCAGCTGGGTTGTAGCTTATAAAGAGAGAGAGTGTAGCAACCCCAAAGTGACCCAGTTGCACTTTATCAATGTTATTAGGTTATTTTGTTATTTTCTAAATAGGTGATTATTAAGAAAAATCTTAAGGCCTTGAATGTCAAATGTTGAAGACACATAAAATGACATATTAAAACCCTTGAATTACTTTTTTTTACATTCTTTGTTACTTTCAGTTGTCAGTAGAAAAAGTGTGGAATTGTCCATTGTCCCACTGAGCCATTGCAAGTGGTCTAGCCATCTTTTAAGTGATAAATATCTTGAACATAAACGCTAAAAGGTAATCACTTAAAAACAGTGCAATTAAGTCAGATTACATCTTGTAAGGTTTCTATGGGCCGAGTTAATAAAATAGAATATAATAGAATATAATAGGATAGAATAGAATAGAGTAGAATAGAATAGAGTATAATAGAATAGAGTAGAATAAAATAGAATAGAATAAATAGAATAGAATGAATATAATAGAGTAGAATAGAGTATAATAGAATAGAATAGAGTATAATAGAATAGAATAGAATGTAATAGAGTAGAATAGAATAGAATAAATAGAATAGAATAGAATGACGTAAACTTATAATCATCCATCGAACTGGCCACTACACTACCCTGAACATTACAGTGCAAGCAATACAAGCAAACGCAAAATTATATATATTTCGTAACAAACATTTCTAGGTATGGTAAAAAAAACCCCACAAACGGTCATTATCCATCATTATGCATTTTCAATAAATAAAATGTCAAAAACATCCAGCACAGCACTTCTGCTGCAGGTTCATGTAAATTGTACATAAATGCATAAGTTTGCTGAGATATAACAGTGTCTATCATAGGAACAGATTTTTACATTATTATGCGATGAATAAAAGCTTTTTTGTTTACAGACACAGCATGTTATGACAATTATCATTCATTGCAATTTGCATCCATATTCAAACATCTGTATGAAAAATGACATCCAAATACTCAGTTGATTATATTATGTAGATGCAGAAAAGTGTTCAACCAAACTAAACAAGAAACGAGTAAAATCGTGTATAGTGCAGTATAGCGGACCCAAATGTATGCCCATATTTGGCGTCTATGAAATATAAAAAAATATCGAATTTTTTAGCCAAAATATGTTCTAGCACAGAAGTATAATAATATTTGCGTAGCGCAGTGGGGGTTTGGGGGCGGTAGCCCCCGATAAAAAACAACAAAAGCAATGCCTTGTCTTGAAAATGATAAGAGCGGTCGTTTTTTGTGACGTCATTCATTGAATTCAGGGATATGACATCATAGGCATGACCAAAATGCTCGCTAAATAAGGTAATAAATTTGGGTCCGCTTTACTGTACTTTTTCCGTAAAATCTGATTAATGATTGTGTGGAACGAGAATACATTTTTAGGATGGATCTATTTATTTATTTATTTATTTTTAATATTTAGGCTGGGTAACACATCCACAAGAGGTTTTTCATGTGGCCCAGAATAAAAAGTACAAGAAAAACAAATGCATAAAATCTAGAAATTTATCTAAATAACAATTTTGCCCGATGCTCAAACTGATCAAGAGTCAATTGAATTTCACTTGGTGAATTATTCCAAAGTTCAGAGCCACGATAAATAAATGGCTTTTTCATGATATCAGTTCTACAATAGGGTAGGCCTATGGTGTGTATTCAGAGTACAGCTATTTCGTGTATTAACATCATTAATATCACAAGCCATTAAAATGGAATAAACTACATGATCTGGAAATCGCAATTAAGGCATCTCATTATCAAGAACAACCTAATGATTCTAATCACATATTTTCAACGAGGGTGTCGTACTGAAAGGGTTCTCTATTACATTATCATAGAATATTGATCCACTGTCTGTCCAAATTACCTTTTTCTAAAACTTCATCAAATGACTTAAAATCACCTCATTTGATCAAGGCACACTAAATATGTACAAGTTAATGAATCTATGAGGCATTAATTAATTACAAAAAATAAATGATAAATTGAAAGAAATCAAGACCAATACATTGGAAATACAATGGAAATGGCATCGTCACCCATTGTTGAATATTGTGACGTCATCACTTGGTTTGTGTATATATATTGGATTTTTGATGGCCCGGAAAACTCTTATTTAAATAATTTATTATGACTTCAAATTAAATTGTCGTGCACAAGTGGGCGTGTAATGGTAAAAAACATCATGGGAGAAGAAGGGAGTGAGTGCCAGCACTATAATAATTTTGCTTTGGGAAGAAGTCAACGTAATCACTCCATCTATTACCTGAAGCTAGAAAAATCCAAACAAAGCCCTATCTAGCTGAAGTCACTTAATTACGGATGTAGAATTTATATTTCCTCTATAGGCCTACAACAACCTGATGAACAATAACAAGTTGAACATGATTGGCTCAAATGAAGTCCTAAATAAGCATAAGTACTGTTATTTAACTTACAATCATAACTATAACTTAGCCTGTGAGAGGAAAGACTTATGTCTTGTTGAATTCAGGGCGGCTCAGTGAAAAGACGATTGGCACTACAGGTACATTGTGCTTTGACTTTTTTTTCATTTAGAAGGACAGACAGATTTAATGTCTATCCTAATTTCCAATTATTAAGTAAATGGCAAGGATAAGCCTGTTATATTCCATGCGTCCAAACTCTTTCGTTTTTCAAAAGCCAATAGTAGGCAACCATTGGCCTGTAATAACTGTTTGCAACAAATTGAATATATATAGCTGACACAGTAAAAACACAAGGCCACTTAAAGAAGCGAAGCAAAATGAAAGTAGTCTGTCTGGCCAAAGACCTTGAGTACTATTTATGAAGTAGGAGATAAAGGTCAACTGTCAGAGGTCAACTTTCAACAATGTCCAAAAGTAAATGGTCGGGGACATTCAAAACCATTCGAGTCGAAGCCGAGGGCTCACGAAGTCCCTGGAAGCGCCTTTGCTTCAAGCGGTCGTGAGGCGCGGCGATGATTGGATCAGCTTCTGAAAGAAACTTCAAAGCGCGGTCATCACGGGCACAAATACCATAACCAAGGGCAGGCGGTCGGCATATTCACACACAAGGTCTCCAAAGCCTCCGGGCTGTGTCTCCGAAGTCCTTATGTTTCTTTGTTGTCTGTCGCTACAAAACACTTCGGAATGATTGTAGCAATTTTCTACCAAGCGTATTTACGACGCTTTCCATGTTGGCAATTTGTGTCTGGCCCAGTCCAGCTACCTATTGCCCTTAAGTCATTGCTTATCAAGTTTTCTGACCAATTTGGTCAATTTGAGGGTAGAAGCCATAATAAAACATGACGTTTTGTCAGTGCAATGAAAAAGCTGTAGTGAAAGTGCTGTAGCCAGTTTTATGTTTTTTTAATGTTGACTGTCACAACTTGTGGGACTATATAGGAAATGTAGTATAACATCGGTATCTTTTTATCACTAAATCTTTACATTTACACCTTTAGCAGGCCCCTTTAAGTTGAGCCTTTCTTAACATGCACCCAGCATGCAGCCAATTACGGCACTTCTAGTCAAGCACTCAACGATTGCCATCTCTGCCTGTAGCCAAGTACCCATTTACACCTGGGTGGAGTGGAGCAAAGAGTTACAGAGGATCTGCGCAGTTCCTCCATGCCATGGTAGCAGCTCGAACTCACAACCTTTCAGTTTTTAGGTGAGCACTAGGCAACACCATCTTATGTACTGCTATAGAAACTCACCATGTAACCACTCGGCCGACTAGCTCTCTTTCCTACAAGTACATAATTCACTACTAAGAAGAATAAGACCTACACCTTTTGTTTAAAGGAAGTCTGTTGTACAAACATCGTCTAAAAGCACATCAACTTACAAAGACTTTCAGCTCACTCACATGCAATAAAAACCAATGTACCAGAAACGTGAAAGCCCCCACAAAATGTTAAGATGTATAATGTATAGTTTATAAAGTAGCTGCTGAAGAAAGTTCTCAACAAGTGCTCTGATGCTGAAGACTATAATGTATTGGTGCCCTTGGTTTAATGGTATTCTCACTGCTCCGGTGAATTCTAAAAGCTTTTCAAAGGCTTCAGAAGTTTAGTACAACACCTAAATAACGCAAATAGCCACAGAAATATCATCTCTTTAAGTTGCTAGTTGATCAGGGGCGTCAATCTCTCTTGAAGAGTGTGCAGGGGCTGCAGGCCTGCTTTGTTTGTCGCACTGTGCCTTTCTCTCATGCGAGTCTCAGACTGGATGTATGCAAAGTGAAATGGTTGTCATGCATGCCAATTTTGTTTTGTTTTTTTAATTCTGAAATTAGACATACGTATCTGCATTTGATATAGGTTTACAACAATGTGCAATAGTCTCAAAACAAAAGCCTGACAATTTATGAGTGAATTTCAAGAGGGAGATAATTGGATTAATCTCATCCCTCTGCCCGAAATGTGGGGGAAGGAGGGGGGGGGGGGGAGTTGTGTATCCCACCACCCCCGTTCCCCCTGCCATTCTCTTGATGCCCCTGGATTTGATTTTGAATACCATAGGCACATTTTAGAAAGCCACATTATCCCGAGGGTTGGTGTTTGGTATTAGATGATTAGATGAAAACTGTGTTAATGTAATTTAAATGTGTTTGTGTCTGCTATCCTGGATAATTAGCTCTGCTGAAGTTTATGAAATTTTACACCATTGGAAGGTCTGATCAAGCTTGAGCCTTTCTCAACTCCCTGAGAAGCATACAAGTCAAACACTCTACAATTGCCATCTCTGCCTATCTCTGCCTATCTCTGCCTTAATAGCCAAGTACCCATTTGCACCTGGGTTGAGTGAAGCAGTGGTTCAAGGAAGATCTGTTGGGTTCTTCCATGCGGTGGCTGGGTTTAACACTGTAACATATATTGATATCTGGTATTTTCATATTTGAAATTTCCGGAATATCCATCGAATCGGATTATTTTCCGCGTAAAGCATATACTTGGATAACTACAATTGTAGTCTTGTCTCTCTATTCACAGGAATCACGATAGCAGAGTTGGCTCTAGCTAATATTATAATTATATATACTACGTAAATAGATACAAGTGTCTTTGTTAATGAAAACAACAAAAGTATTGTGTCTAAATGGAAAATTTTAATACATGGACACTCTGTAACATGAGGCATACAGAGGTAATTTCCAAAAGGACAATATGGCAAAATTGAGACAGTATCACAGTCAGCTGAGGTAAGTCAATAAATGTACAAATATATTATATATGTAAAATATATTTAAAAAAAGCGTTTTTTGTGTGTACATTTTTCTCTCATGTTTGAAACAAAAACAGCAAACTAAACATGTTGACTCCAGACGACCTTGAACACATATTGAAAGTTCTGATGACTCTTCTGAACAGCCCTGGTCTTCTCTTTCTAACCTCTGCGGTTTCGACTTTCGCACTAGTGACTTCGGTTTCTGCCGTCAAAAATGTGGCATCATGGATCACCGCTGTTGCCTCAGGCATAACCTATTGAAAATAAAATGGGATAATTTAGTTATTTAATATACATATGAACTACTTGAAATGCTTCATTACATGTTTATTTTATTTATTTATTTTATTTTTTTGTGGGACTTTGATTGCAATTAAATTAATATATTAAGAATAAATCAACTTTCATCACTGTATTTTTTGCTCATGAACCGTTATCTTTCCAATTGGATTGTATGTTTTATGGTCGTAAATTTCATACTTTTATACTCAATTTGTTAAAAAAAAATATTTTTAAATGTAATTTTTTATTCTATACAATCAAATTTTTTTTGTACATATCCTTATACACTGTGTCATATCCATATTTTCGTTATAAATTGCCTTAGAGCATTATTTTATCAATGAATTTGGGGCTATATAAATGTAATTAAATCAAACTGAATTGAATTAAACTAAATAGGCACAGGGTTTTAAGGTGGGGAGGTACTGTAGAATATTCAAATACTTTTATTACAAGCAAATTATGCAATATTTACCTCATAGACACGTTGTTCTTGTGAGCGAATGACAGCCGACTTAACCTCAACTTTCGGAGCAACACAAAAGAGTTCTTGTATCATTCTTTTCCGTTCAACATTCCAGGTTTTTCCCAGTAAGGCATGCGGATGGGACAGCTGAAAATATCCCAGAAAAAATTAATATTATGAAGTATTATGATGATTTAACCATTTCAATTTATTGTTTATTGTTTATTGAGTAGATAACTCATCCCACAGGCATAAGTTATGTCGCTGTAGGGATGAGGTTAATTAAAGAACAAAATGTACGAGAAAAAAAAATAGAAATATGGTAGATGCAGAAAGTCAGCGTAATTTTGAAAATTGTAGATATTAACATGAAACCGAGCATGAATAGCAATTTAGTAGATTACATTCATCTATGTATGTCTGCAATGTCATCACTTTGATATAGGATTTGTATCAATTGACACTGTGTGTGTAGATTTTTGTTTAATATTTTTTGGATATTTATTTGATATGCAATGTTTGGCAAATTCATGTGTCACAATGGGTAGTTTTAGATGAAAATTTAATAATGTTGCATATTATAAAACAGTATTTCAGGTACTTACTGCATGACCGGTGGCCGTATTTTCAGATTTCTCAGTCGAAACTGGTGTAACGGTATCGGAGGAATCGCTGGGAACAACGCAGGATAAATGTTCTACTTTCCTCTGCCTTTTGACTTTCCATGTTTTTCGCAGTAAGGCACGCGGGTGTTGAAACTGAAAATTGTTCAGAGAAATTATGAGATATTCATATGACTGAGATATCCTTGAAATATTTCATTGTGTTAATGATAAAGTGGTATTTTTCATATATACTTACTGCACGAGTCACGTTGGTATTTTCTTTTATCTCAGTCGCAACCGATGTAACATCAACAGTGGAATCTTTTGGAATGACGCAGAATAGATTCTCTATTTTCCGCCGCCTCTGTTCATTCCAAGAATACCCGAGTAAGGCGTTCCGATGGTAAAGCTGAAAATTGCCCAGAGAAATTATAAAATGCAACTATAATCTAGCTCTTTGTAAAATATTTCATCACATTGAAGAAAATAAAGCTTTAAGTTAGAAGATACTTACTGCAGGAGTATTGGTGCTTTTTTCTGTCATCCCAGCTGGTTTGATGGCATCTGCCTTTGGTGAAATGCTGCTCTGAACAGCTTTGATTTCCATTGGGATTTTACGCACGGGTTTACCATCATTGGTGGAGTCTTGCGCTACCACACAGAATAGGTTCTCGGTCCTATTTTGCCTTTCTACATTCATCAGCAACGCTCCATCCTGCTGCTGGGCCCAAGCCTAAAATTTGCATTCATGAATCATTAGAATATGGAAACGTGATGTTGCACATTGTCTAAACACAAGACAACTCGCTTACCATTACCATTATTATCATTATTTTTTAGCAAATTCATATATTATTTTTCTTGGTGATTATGTTTACATCAAGATATTTTGTCACTTCCACAAACTATCATAAGTTAGGTTCAATAGCAAGGGTTAATAAAAAATAATATATAAATTGAGCGATTTTTTTAGTTCGATTAATTTTTAACTGATCTGTCGGGATAACAATGTATATTTTCGGGATCTGATATTCTCCTGTCATATATGTAAATCATACAGAATAACTTCTTTGTGATCTTTTGTCATATATGATGAATAAAAAATAAATAATTAAAAAATATTTAAGGTGAAAAAAAAAAAAACACTCACCAGAGACAGGAGGACACCATGTTTTCTACCACTCTCCTGTGGTTTCTCAATCGAAAGAGCAAGACTGTCATCCGGATTCTCCGATCCAGAATCGACCTGGGTCTTAAATTTATCCCAGTTGTTGGCAGCCTTGATTTTCTTCAACATCATAGCGATGTCTTTCGGAGTGATGAGAGATATCATATCCAAAGACATTTTTCAAATCGCAGGTTTGATACAATTCGCGTGATTCACAAATTCTGAAAAAAAAAAATTATACGGTAAATTAAAGATTAGTCCAGTATATTCACAAATTCTATGTTTCATAGCATTATCTGAACATGTTTTCCTGTGGTATGTTGAAGGAAATATTTTCAACGATAAAAAACATATATATATGCATTGGGCCTGTCAAACAATATTTGGTATTTTTCTATAAATAATGCTAAAACCATGTCATAAACTGCCGAAAATATACTACATTAAAAAATACCTGAACTTATGCACACAGTGAATGCTAGAACAATTGATTGTGGCCATGGTTGAGTGATCTTAGTTACAACAGAGTCATGTGACTGAGTTAGTCATATGACCTTTTGTCATGTGATCTTACATTGTCGTCATGGGAGCGAGAAACCAAAGTACAAATTTACCACACGAAACTGACATTGAAATGTGTCTCCCTCCACGATAATAATTAAGACAGTTTGAGTGAATAATAAGATAAAGCTGGACAAAATATAAATGGCGTTACTTTTAATTGCAGATAATAATTGAAAATATATTTTATACCTTTCCATAAGCTATGGTTTAGACCTAGTATTAACGCTGCATTAAGTTAATTTTAACTGTTTAGTTTAATGAACCAGCCAGGGAAATATATACTTTCTAAATTATTTAAAGGGAACAGTGTCATGATATAGACATATATATCTATATAATTTATGAAAACTTTTAACTTACTTTCAATTCAAGCCTAACATAACAAGGTAATCCTACTTTGATTTGATTTTGCAAATTTCACAAATATTCACTTATTAATATTTTTAAGTCTGACAAATGTTATACCCTCGTTGCTTATCATTTGTATGTAACTTCTTTTAAATAAAAATGCCAATTTTATGTCCTTTTTTTTATCACTGCAAGGCGACTTAAAAATCCGAAAACAACTAAAAACTTCTACTCTACTGCTGCCTGAAGACAAACTCTATACTTTTTACAAAATTTGAACTGTTAGGAAGCATATTCTCATACAAAAATGAATGAATACTCACCGAAATTTGCGTAGCACAATCAGCAGGGTCGAGAAACTTACCGATCATGAACAATGGGACGTGAGAACCTCGCTATGGTCTCGTCACCATGACGTCAGGATATTTGCGTTCTCCGATTGGCTGTCCGTGACCTCGGCGTGACCTCGTTGTTATGACGCCATGTGGCGCGAAAGCAAGAACTTCAAATCAGCGGACGAAACTGAGCCGAATAAATTCGTTAAACAAATAATATAATAAAGTTGGAGATGGAGAGATTTATCCATGCAGTGGAAAGATTGGTTTATTCCCCATACTGAAAAATTTAGAATACGTTAATCCTATATTAAATGACAAAAATAAAAATATAATGAAAGCTGTGTTGTGAAGGGTCATCTGCCTTAAGACAGACAGGTGGGGGCGATATAGGGCAAAAAGAAAAAGATACCCATACACCAAAAAATAATATGCCTAGAAAAAGAAAAGCATAGTCTTATAGTTTTTATATATTTTCTACTTTATGCTCTATGGCGAGTGATTTTATATTGGGTAAATATGATTTAATTAATACTTTCTTGCGTAAATCAGATTTGATTCATTTTTGTTATGAAAAAAGAAGATATAAATATATAGTACATAAAAAAAATCTTCAGTACTATTAAATGGTCCTGCTGTATTCAATTCGTGTTGTTATGACGGCTCAATTTAATGATGTAAAAGAAATAAATCTGCAAAAACTAAATTTTACACTATAAATCTAATAATACCGATTGTTTATTTCCTTGAACTTACAGTATTAAATTTCAAAGGTCCCCGTCATAAATTACTCATAAACCAACATTTCTTTGCTTCATTAAGCGCAGAAACCATTTCAGACATTCGAACACTTAAGTTTATGGGATAGTTATATAGGCCAATGTTTGACCTCCCAGCTTGATTGGTCATTTGAATAGCTGGCTTTTTCAATCAAGCAGAAAAAGATTAAAATTGACTGATTGCATATGCTCAAATGCGCAATAAAACATTTTAGTTTGCAAAGTCCTACTGTTTTTGAAATATATGATGCACAGTGTCAGACTATGATTTATAAGCATACCTTTTTGAAAATTGAGAGAAATCCTGTCAGTGACCAATTTCATGGCTGCATTTAAGCTCCAATAATTTTGTTTGTAACATTATAAATTACAGTAGATGAAAATAGCTCCAGTGACATATATATATATATTTTTTTGTTTCATTTTTTTTTAATCACGCAAGTGCTTTCAGTCAAATGCATAGTAAGATGTCTTTCCTTGCACCTGACTAAATATATTATATATATATATATAATATAATTTTTCTTCTACTAGCATGTTGCGATTTCCCCGAACGGTTTCTTATGTTTGAAATGCTGATCAATTATTAAAAACATTTGTTAATATGAAAACTACCTTCTTTTGCCACCATTGTGTTAGAATTCTAAGCAACAGAAATTATGATCAATGCAAAACAATATTTGGTACAGATAGGTGTCACTATCATTTTGCACTATTTCTTGTCTTCTATGCCTATTACAGTATATGCCAAAAAAAAAAAAAAAAAAAAAAAGATAACTACATATATAGTATCCCCTAATTTCACCATGCTGGGGCAAATAAAAACATGAATATTCATTTGGCCTTGCAACTGGTCTTATAGGCCTATAAGCTGACTAAGCTTCAGTTAAGTTTGTCATACTCAATAACATCATTATTATTATTTTTATTTTATTCATGTATGTTTTATTTATTTATAATTTTTTCGCAAAGGGTGGGCCACATTTTCAGTTTGCAAAGGCCTATTCTTTTTGTTACTCACATTTAGCGACCTCAGTCTTTTGGGGTCTCACAGATATGTTTTTTCTTTTTAGGCCGAATACTAGTCTGAGCCTGAGTCTGAGCCTGAGTCTTAGCCTGAATCTGAGCCTGAGTCTGAGCCTGAGCCTGAGCCTGAGTCTGAGTCAGACCAGTGACAAGGAGACCATATAATAGATAATAGAGTTTCTCTGTCCTTTTTAGTCCATTAGAAACCAAACAAAAACTCGAAAAATCACCCTGACTTGCCAAATTCTTTTCTCTGGCATTTCAAACAGTTGAAGCCCCTTGACCCGCCCTAAGTAGGTCAGTAGGGCAAAGGGGTGTTCCGGAGTTTTCTGTGCTTTTTCTATTATATTTCTGATCCCCATTTCTGGCATTTTCATCATGGGGGATCAGTCCAGTAGCCCTGTGTCATGAGAAATCTCCAGAGATCATAACCGATCAATAAACTGGCATGATCAGTGGACTGTCAAATGTGGAATGGTCATGTGTTGGAATAATGATAAGCTATCATTGACAACCTTTCAATTCAGTTCAAAGTATGGCTACTCATAAGTTGATGTTATCTTTGTAGTTCATATTACAGGGTTTACAACCAAAGCATTAGATACAGCAGCTAAAGATATGGCTGATATGCACAGGCATATTGCACTCCGTGTAGGGTCCCTAACCCTTTAACAGACCACCTCACTTTTGAGATTGACCACTGCAGAGCTGAGACAGAACATTTTACATTTAAGACACTTCACTTGATAACTGACCCAGAACACCTAAAATAAAAACTGAAAAACTCCTCAAAGCTGAGACAGAACATCTCACATTTAGGACACATCACTTCAGAACTGAATCAGAACACCTCACATTTAAACCACCTCACAGCTCAGAACACCCCACATATAAAACTGAACACCTCAAAGTTGAGACAGAATATCTCATTTAGAACACATCACCTCATAACTGAATCAGAACACCTCACATTTAGAACTGACCACCTCACATTAGAAACTGTTAAATTGCATATGGACATCATTGTATTCTTGCAATTGTAATTTACCTCATTGTATATAAAAGGACACATTGCCATGATTACGGCTAATGGTTTTCTTAATATTGATGTAAATTCTACTGACACAAGAGTACTGCAAATGTGTAATATAGGTCTAACTTCATGAGCAAAAATATGGAAAACTTCTTGTACTGCCAGGCAGGGATTAGTACTGCTGTATTAACAGTATTTGCAGTAGGAGTGCTTCAAAATCCCCTAAAATCTAGCAGGCGTCGAATCCCTGCATCAATCCCTGCACATCATCCTATCATAATCCCTGCATTAAGAGGAGGAAGGAGGTGCGGTTGATTTAATAAGTGATGCACACACAGTATGCTGTCAATGCACATATGTGGGACAAGATGGATGATAACGTATGGGCTTATATAATGTTATATAATGGGTATACAGTGTTTTATAATGTGTCTGAGTGACACTTTAGTGCATTTTTTGGAGGTAGGGTGTGGATTTAAGTGATACAAGAATGATTTGTGAGGGTTAGAGACTCTAGGGAATTTAAGCTTGAACGAACAAGTAGGTACATGGTGTTAAGGTACTTTCTGATGCACGTGATCTACTTGATCGATTGACCAATTGATTGATTGGTGTATTAAGAATATGCCACATAAAAGCAATCAATCATCCAACTGGCTCTAGTTAACTGTATTTCAGCTGCACATTTATGAACTATTTTTGATAACCTGAAAACCTCGTTGCTTTTTGATTTTTTAAAGGAACATTTTGTATTCAGTTTTCCAGATGCAATTTGTAAATATAATAATTATATACCGTCATACTTTTGATTTGGGTTCACAGTTGTTGTTGAAAAACAGATTATCTGCCATTGGGAGACCTAGTAAAAGTTTTGGCAATAGTAAGTGACAGTGGAGACAATAAAGTAAAAGAAACACAACATTTTCAATGTAAAAGTAAAAGAAACGCAACATTTTCAATGTTCAATATCTCAATTCTACTGGTTATGAAGCTTATTCCGCTTATACGACCAGCTGCCAGAATCAGATGTAATGATGAGATGATGAGGCTAGGATTCTAAACTATGTTGCACATCTTGATATTAATATAATGAAAGGAAAAAGCAACCATGAAAGGCAGGAAAAAAAAGAAAAAAATACAGAAGCAATGCATGGCCACAAAGTTGTTCAATTTAGAACCTGCAGACACGCAAACTCATACACGAACAGCAATACAGTACCAACCAACACAATCATCCAAAAACAAGAAGTAGAATAACAAATGAAAACTCCCTGGACGTGACATTTAACTCTCCTAAAGTCTTTTCTCACCCATATCAACTGAGACGCATAAATCAGCTGCAAAGTTTATCAATTTACCCTTGTAAGCTGCTAAGAGGGGCCCTTCGCAGCTCAAGGCATGAAATCTCTGTCACTTTTAGTCCCATGGAGTTTGCGGCTTCAGACTTCTGTAACTCATCTATTGATTTTAGCCACTCAAGCCTTTCAACAGTAGTCCTTTGGCGGTGTTTTGTAAAGTATTCAGAAGAGTTAAGGTGGTTTGGGAGTCTGCAAAATCTTTGCCGAAGGCTTGGGGAAGTTTAAAGGAATTTGTTGCGGTGTAAATCGTAGTTAGCTGTGAGTAATTTAGGTATTAATGAAGATGCAATAATAGATTAATATTAAACTGGCAATTTGTTTCATTGTCTATAGAAACGCCAACAAAAGACTTCAATTGTAAGGTAAATGTGTAACATGCATTGTATGGAGCCTGAGAATAAGCGTCTCATCACTACAAAAACCTATGGCTGATGATTATAAGTTCACTGAGCTTAGGATAGTGTAAACCTCTATGGCAGGTGATTGCCGCTCATGAGGGTTAACTAGATAGATAGATAGATGATAGACAGACAGACAGACAGACAGATAGATAGATAGATAGATAGATAGATAGGTGGATAGGTGGATAGGTGGATAGATAGATAGACAGATAGATCGACAGATCGATAGATCGATAGATAGATAGATAGATAAATAGACTGATAGATAGACAGATAGATAGACCGATAGATAGATAGACAGATAGACAGATAGATAGATATAAAATGAGCGCAGCCTTCTAATGCAACTTCTTGATTCGGAGGGTTGATTCATGAGGTGAGACAGGAAAGTGGAGTCTACGCCATGTTGCACATTTACCCAATGGATGGGGTCTTTCTTCTCTTCTTCTTTCTCATGTATACGACTTCCAACTGTGTATCATTCAGACAGTAGACATAATTATTATATCATCTAACTGACTGGCTAAAATGAAGGTTAAATAGTTTTCTAACTATCTATCTATCTTAATGGAGATGTTCTCATGTACATTGTGATAGAAGTGATTCCTGAGCACCTTTTAGAAGCCATTTCATTCTGTCAGTCCAGTCCTTTAAGCTCTTTCATCTCAACAGTATTAATGACCCCTCTGAACTTCTTTCAGCAGTGCTCTCTGCCGATTTTTATCCTCTTTTACAGATTTTCTGACATCTCTCAGATAAATGCCCCAGGATGACTAGCTTATAACGGCCATTGCCCCTATTGACAACCAAATCCCTTCAACTGGCTGGAATATACCCCTGATGCAGCTGATTCCTGTATTTAAACATCTGCTGGGATTAGACCTACCTCAATGATCATGAATCTGTCCATACAGGAAAAGTAGCAATGTAACTAAAATAGAGCAACACATTTTGATGTAATCACTGATTTCAATTCATTTAAATTTGTTTCATTTATTTGACACTATATTCAGTGTGCAAATGTATAATGTATATATATATATATATATATATATATATCTTTTATTCGACAGCTTCATGTCA
Organism: Alitta virens; assembly: GCA_932294295.1. NCBI lineage: Eukaryota > Metazoa > Annelida > Polychaeta > Phyllodocida > Nereididae > Alitta > Alitta virens. The sequence goes on along the minus strand of OW028578.1, from coordinate 7,008,317 downwards.
TTCATGACATATGTGTCATAATGTAAACAGAAAATACAAAGTAAATGACATACAATAACAATTAAAGAATAATAGAAAAGTAATGAATAAAACTAGGTTCCAGCTAAGATAAAGATTTGTTACAATACAATAGCAACATAATAATGTACAGTTTTCAATGTGAAGTTCAATCTTGTTATATCTATATATATAAATCATACAGCATTATCCATAGCAAATGATCTAACACATAGGTAATTAAAAGGAACGTATATACATGTATGTAAAAATATACAAGATCAAAGATATGGTATACAAATGTTCATAATGCAGAGACTCAGAATGGTCAACATGTTTAATGTCAGACAATGGATGATGACTCAAACGTTTATTAGGCATCAACATTTACCAGAAATTTTCCAGGGGATTTTAACAACTCAGGCTCTTTTGATTTCATGATGGTCTTAAATCTATCTTCACTGTTTAGTTACTCAAAATTATCTATGTAATCATTAGCTACTTTAAGGAGTTCCTCACGACTAAGTTTATTATGCAGACATACTATGAGACAATGTTTTTCATCTTCAATTTCATGCATACTGCATTTTAGGCATAGCCTCTCAGCTGCTGGCTATATAGGATTTTCATGTCTACCTGTTTCAATATGCAAATTATGTGAGCTTACTCTAAATCTGGCAATTTTATTATACATTTTTCTGCTTAGGTTTAATAAGAGATAAGGTTCTAGTCTATAATCAGTCTTGAAGAGTTTATAGGTTCTAAGTTTTGGCTGTAACATGGAATAATTTATTTCAGCTAATATAGTTTCCTGACATTTATCATAAATTTTAGATTTGAATGTTTTAATAATGGATTCTAGCTCATTATTAGCAAGTCTTAAATGGTCTCTTTGCGGATAATGTTCATTGAGTATATGAATAATTTTTGCAACCCAAGCGTTATTACCAGAAGTGTTAATCTCTTTTTGCTCGTTTAAACATTTTTTAAGAATATTATTAGCTGGCAGTTTTTCCAGTTTAATCCAGTAGTTGATTATTCTGAACTGTTGCCGCACATGTAATGGGAATCTGCCTGTCTCACTAAACACTGTTTGTGATGAGGTCTGTCTCCTAACTCCCAGCATATTTTTCAGATATCCTAATTGTACCTTTTCTAGGTTATTAACAGGTTTGTGACTGGACCATAGTTCACAATTATATTCAAGGACTGGTAAAATATATGTGTCAAACATTTTTAGAGCAAGTTTAGGAGTGATGTATCCTAATGCCTGCTTAGTGTCACTTTGCAAAGCAAAAAGTGCTTTTTGGGCTTGTGTAATATATATCATTCGATGTAAAATATACATGGTAAAAAGGTGATCCGTTTATAAGCAGTAAAATAGTAAAAATGTAGTATAAATAGTTAATATTGATAATATTGATAAAGTATATAGTTGACAAAGTAATGCATATAGAAACTATGGGTACTAAAAAGTTACGAAAACATGTGAGCCATCTTTAAGCAGTAACCTATCCCTGGATTCATAGCTGTCCAGCAAAATGCACGTTTGTATAATCACCGCTTCCTGACATTCAACCAAATCTCCAGGAAACCACCTGGAAATTTCCAGGAAAACTAACACTTTTCTTGCCATACATAATAATCATGACAATGTGTGACCCAAATTTTGGAAAATGAAAAGATTACCTCTTTGCATGAAATTGGAATATTGGGAAACAACTAAAACATTGAGACAACAGCTTGGAAAAATGCCACAGAATTTTGACAATAAAATTTTAATGAAAACAAAAGCTGGAGAGCAGTTACTCTGTGAAAATTGCGTGAGGTCAGAATGTTAGTGTCACGGAGAAAATTGAAAAATGGTGAAAAACCAAGGACAGAAATAAGGAAAAAGTGCCAACAATTTCCAATTATCATGTCAAGATATTGCAAAATGTTCTTGAGACATTACAATTGCATGTAACGGGAGTGTGAAGACAGTAACCCGTACCACTCCATTTTGGATTTATTGTGAATTCTTACAAAACTTTGCCATCATCAACATGCTTAAGAACGCTTCAAAATTTGGACAAACACATTTTGTGTTTATTCCCTTGTGAGACTCAGAAACCAAGACTAAATGAGAAACTATTTAGCTTTCAAACTCGCAGGCCATTTGACTACTTTACTCTTAGTTTTAAATACACAGCTGAAGAACATTAAGTATTTTGAAGGCATCCTAGGAGCAGCCACAATACTTAAGACAATGCTTAAGACCAGAATAATGAACCAATAAGAGTGCTGCTCTTAAATGGTGAGAACATACTCTGGTATTCATTCTTCAAATTACATTGTACATGCAATATTTGTGTATCATCATTCAATTAATAACTAACCAACATATTAACAAAAAATGTCAATGCAACAGCGAATAATTAAGTACAACTATTACAAGAAATGATATCCATCCATCTATAACAAAACACCAACAAAGGACTACTGTGGAATGCTCGAGTGCTTAAAATCAATAGAAGAGTTACACAAGTCTGAAGTTGCAGACTCCATGGGACTGAAAGTGACAGAGATTTCAAGCCTCGAGCTGTGAAGGACCCTCTTAGCAGCTTACAAGGGTAAATTGATAAACTTTGCAGCGGATCTATGTGTGTCAGTTGATATTGGAGATTAAAGACTTTTTCGTCCAGAAGGTTTCATTTGTTGTTCTATGCATTTTCTTTTCAGGCGGGATTAGTTTTGGGTTTCCATTGTCGTAGCAGGACTTATGGCAAATCTGTGCTAATTGAGGATCTAATTACTCAAGCAAATACAACAACAACAAAAAATACCCATTTTGTGACTAACATTGCTTTTGGGCTTGATAAAACTTGGCACTACTACTTTAAGCAGATAAATATTGTTAGTTGAATTAAAGGAAGTATGAAGAAATATGTATTAAAAAGATTCTAATACCCGTATTCTTCCATATTATTTCTGGACTGACCAGCCAATAGAACCAACCAACCAACCAACCAACCAACCAACCCACCGACCAACCAACTGACGACCAACCAACCAACCAGCACACCCACCGACCGACCAATCTACCAACCAACCAACCAACCAACCAACTAACCTGTACGTCTTACATATACAAAGCAGTACACCAAAGTATACCCTAGCGTCTTTGTAATTCCCCAGGCTTCTATTTACATCTGTTCAGCATCTCTAAATACAGAAATTACTCACAGCCCCAATGGGGTACTTACTCCACCCATCTGGACACGATTCGTCTTGTTACCCTCTTAATGGTCACTGAGGAGTAATTCTTCACCCTTTGCTGCATGCTTTTATCAACTCCTATAAATTGATGATATTTTTACCCTGGTAGCTATGCTCTGGTATTGTTCTTATGTTCAATGTTCAATGTCTCAAATTTACTGGATATTAAGTTTAGTCAGCCTATATGACCAGCTGCCAGTGGAAGACGTAATGATGAGATACTAAAGCTTGGAGTCCGCGCCATGTTACACATTTACTACATGTGTGGGGTCTTTACTGGCCTCAACATTGACACCTAGTAGAAGGTACTTCCAATTTAACATGTTGTGCGATTGACATCCAGCTAACATATAGCTCATTGTGAGTGCCTGGGCCGGGAATCAGATTCGGGACCTTCAGCAGTGGAATTGGTGGATGTCTTAACCATTAGGCAACCCAGCTGCATATTTGATGAAGTCTATAAAGTAGAACGTTAGAGTCAGTGCTGATGTGTAGTTTCTGAGACATTCAGGTATCATATTCCAATAAATTAGCTCGTATCTCAGAACTACATGGCCAAATGTGCCACATGCGTTTTCCATAAGAAGGATAAACGCATGGAAAACGCATGGTTTTTGCCTAATTAAAATGAGGTGAAAACCATGCGTTTTCCATGCGTTTATCCAAACGCATGGAAAATGCACGTAGCACATTTGGCCATGTACAAGTTTGAAACCTGCGTTTGATACTTATGGCAGTCCTAGGCCATATTCGTTGTGCACGATATAATTTCTCAATAACGGCAAGGGATACCCAGATGAATGATCTCTCCTTCCGCTTCTTATCGTTAGACTTCGTAACATTCCTTTTGGTCAGGAATAGATATTGTGTGTAAGAATTTTCTTACAGTCAGTGAAAAATCTCTGTGAGATTAGAAGTAGTTACACATCTGAACTTGCAAAGAATGGACCCAAAAGCATTGAGCTGGCACAATTACAGAAGCTAACAAAATTACAAACTTTTCATTTCACAAAGCATGCCATGGATGTCAGCCCACAAACCCTATTTATTGGAGGAACATGGCTTGGCTAATGAGTATTTCAATGGGTTGTCAGTTGCGCCCAAGCATGGCTTAAACAAATGACAGGCTGAAACAATAGACCCCAGGCTTAATGACCATAGGAGAGAATGACACCCTAGATAATGGAATTACTGGATAGAATGTAGTGGAGAAGTAACTTTTGTTGTGAATCTGAACCCATTGCATGTCTTTAATAGTAACAGCTGGAATTGCATGGGGAATTTATTATACTGTGATGTGAAGTCTTGAGGATATGGTTAATTGATAGTGACAGTTTATTTCATTTCACAGAACCTGATTTTACCAAGGAAACCTTGTTCAGGTCCATTCCGAAAAAAGAAATAAAAGAAATGGAAACAAACGAAAAGAAAGTATCCACTGTTGCTTTGATTGTTTTAGGAAAATCCTGGGGCGATTTAATTTGTGTAAACGGATCAATTTTTCAACATCCGAATACAGTTGGATTTGCTTGTAATGAACTATTTTGGGACCGTTAAAAAGTACATGTAATAACCAGTTTCATCAATGTCTGTTATAGTTGACTTTCATTTTAAGCATCTATTATTAATGGGCTAGACTGTCAGACACCTTGAATGATATGCCTTTTGACCTTGCATATGCTAGCAGCACGACAACACAAGTCATACACCCATTAATTTGCATTAGTATATGGTATACATGGAAACATCACAATTAATACGACCCTTGCTTGGCCTTGGTGTATGGTTTAGTGGTCTGAATGATGAGGTAGTCTTAATAAAGGATACAAATACTATGGCAAGAATATTGTTGTTGGATTAAAAATTTCGTAATTTTGATAATGAAGTAGACCAAATTGTGTGACAGTTTAACCAACTGCACGTAATCAAACTTCACATGTCTTAATTGTGAGGTATTATTAATGGTGAAATGGCCTTAAAGGTGAGGTAGTGTTAAGTTGAAATGGTCTTCATGGTGAGGTAGTCTTAATATGTAATGGCCTTAAAGGTGAGGTAGTGTTAATGTGAAATGGTCTTCATGGTGAGGTAGTCTTAATGTGAAATGGCCTTAATGTTGAGGTAGTCTTAACGTGAAATGGCCTTAATGTTGAAGAAGTCTTAATGTGAAATGGCCCTAATGGTGAGGTAGTCTTAATGTGAAATGGCCTTAATGGTGATGTAGTCTTAATGTGAAATGGCCTTAATGTTGAAGATGTCTTAATGTGAAATGGCCTTAATGTTGAAGAAGTCTTAATGTGAAATGGCCTTAATGGTGAGGTAGTCTTAACGTGAAATGGCCTTAATGTTGAGGTAGTCTTAATGTGAAATGGCCTTAATGTTGAAGAAGTCTTAATGTGAAATGGCCTTAATGGTGAGGGCGTCTCAATGTGAAATGGCCTTAATGGTGAGGTAGTCTTAATGTGAAATGGCCTTAATGTTGAAGAAGTCTTAATGTGAAATGGCCTTAATGGTGAGGTAGTCTTAATGTGAAATGGCCTTAATGGTGAGGTAGTCTTAACGTGAAATGGCCTTAATGTTGAAGAAGTCTTAATGTGAAATGGCCTTAATGTTGAAGAAGTCTTAATGTGAAATGGCCTTAATGGTGAGGTAGTCTTAACGTGAAATGGCCTTAATGTTGAAGAAGTCTTAATGTGAAATGGCCTTAATGGTGAGGTAGTCTTAACGTGAAATGGCCTTAATGGTGAGGTAGTCTTAATGTGAAATGGCCTTATTGTTGAAGAAGTCTTTATGTGAAATGGCCTTAATGGTGAGGTAGTCTTAATGTGAAATGGCCTTAATGTTGAGGTAGTCTTACTGTGAAATGGCCTTAATGGTGAGGTAGTCTTAATGTGAAATGGCCTTAATGTTGAAGAAGTCTTAATGTGAAATGACCTTAATGGTGAGGTAGTCTTAATGTGAAATGGCCTTAATGTTGAAGAAGTCTTAATGTGAAATGGCCTTAATGGTGAGGTAGTCTTAATGTGAAATGGCCTTAATGTTGAAGAAGTCTTAACGTGAAATGGCCTTAATGTTGAAGAAGTCTTAATGTGAAATGGCCCTAATGGTGAGGTAGTCTTAATGTGAAATGGCCTTAATGGTGAGGTAGTCTTAACGTGAAATGGCCTTAATGTTGAAGAAGTCTTAATGTGAAATGGCCTTAATGTTGAAGAAGTCTTAATGTGAAATGGCCTTAATGGTGAGGTAGTCTTAATGTGAAATGGCCTTAATGTTGAAGAAGTCTTAATGTGAAATGGCCTTAATGGTGAGGTAGTCTTAATGTGAAATGGCCTTAATGTTGAAGAAGTCTTAATGTGAAATGGCCTTAATGGTGAGGTAGTCTTAACGTGAAATGGCCTTAATGTTGAAGAAGTCTTAATGTGAAATGGCCTTAATGGTGAGGTAGTCTTAATGTGAAATGGCCTTAATGGTGAGGTAGTCTTAATGTGAAATGGCCTTAATGTTGAAGTAGTCTTAATGTGAAATGGCCTTAATGGTGAGGTAGTCTTAATGTGAAATGGCCTTAATGTTGAGGTAGTCTTTATGTGAAATGGCCTTAATGTTGAGGTAGTCTTAACGTGAAATGGCCTTAGTGGTGAGGTAGTCTTAATGTGATATGGTCTTAATGTTGAGGTAGTCTTAACGTGAAATGGCCTTAATGTTGAAGAAGTCTTAATGTGAAATGGCCTTAATGGTGAGGTAGTCTTAATGTGAAATGGCCTTAATGGTGAGGTAGTCTTAATGTGAAATGGCCTTAATGTTGAAGAAGTCTTAATGTGAAATGGCCTTAATGGTGAGGTAGTCTCAATGTGAAATGGCCTTAATGGTGAGGTAGTCTTAATGTGAAATGGCCTTAATGTTGAGGTAGTCTTAACGTGAAATGGCCTTAATGTTGAAGAAGTCTTAATGTGAAATGGCCTTAATGGTGAGGTAGTCTTAATGTGAAATGGCCTTAATGGTGAGGTAGTCTTAATGTGAAATGGCCTTAATGTTGAAGAAGTCTTAATGTGAAATGGCCTTAATGGTGAGGTAGTCTTAATGTGAAATGGCCTTAATGTTGAGGTAGTCTTAATGTGAAATGGCCTTAATGTTGAGGTAGTCTTAACGTGAAATGGCCTTAATGTTGAAGAAGTCTTAATGTGAAATGGCCTTAATGGTGAGGTAGTCTTAACGTGAAATGGCCTTAATGTTGAGGTAGTCTTAATGTGAAATGGCCTTAATGTTGAAGAAGTCTTAATGTGAAATGGCCTTAATGTTGAAGAAGTCTTAATGTGAAATGGCCTTAATGGTGAGGTAGTCTTAATGTGAAATGGCCTTAATGTTGAAGAAGTCTTAATGTGAAATGGCCTTAATGGTGAGGTAGTCTTAATGTGAAATGGCCTTAATGTTGAGGTAGTCTTAACGTGAAATGGCCTTAATGTTGAAGAAGTCTTAATGTGAAATGGCCCTAATGGTGAGGTAGTCTTAATGTGAAATGGCCTTAATGGTGAGGTAGTCTTAATGTGAAATGGCCTTAATGTTGAAGAAGTCTTAATGTGAAATGGCCTTAATGGTGAGGTAGTCTTAATGTGAAATGGTCTTAATAGTGAGGTGGTCTTAGGTGGGATTCTACTTTACATGTATTCCTCCCAGGCATCACGTCCTTCCAGTATCATCAAGAGTTCTAAAAGCCACTTTTGCAGCAGACAGTGAGAATGCCATGATCGAGGATTCCACAGCCAGGTGCACAGGAATGGTGTCATTGCAATGTGACTCTCTCAGACTGCAGCCAACAAGAGGACGTTAAAAGGGACAGAGAGATACTTTGCTGTGGTGGGAGTCCATTTCTTTGATGTAGCAGACTTGCATGCTGTGTGGCTGAATGTCCCTTTGGTTGTACGCAGCTGTAGATTGTGGATGTCTCAGAAAGTTAACTAATCTTGAACTTATGTACTTGTCATCATGCTGGTACTCCACAGGTGAAATGAAGTCATTAAAGTAGAAATTGAAATAAGTAATCACACTTTTGGAACCTAGCAAAATGGTCACAATTAGTTTTCTTAATTTTAAAGCGTTCCAAGTTCGTATTTTACAATGACTAGAATAGATGTAAGGGCTAACCGTTTTAGTGGTATTTCCTTTAGGTGGCCGGACTAGTTAGGTTAATCTTAAAACATGGCTCTCCTTTCCGCAAAAAATGGCGATAAAGTAGTTGAATTCAACCAGTACATAAATAACGTACTAAAATCCACAAAAAGATTATGAAGATGTCCCACTGGATAGCCTGGCCAACAAAAAAGCTTTATATTGTATTATGTCCATCAAATATTCTGATGACATACTCAGCGCTACCTCTACATACTGCATAAGTCATGTTAACTCACTTTGGCAGAGAAAGACCTACTACTCGTCACTTCTTGTGCGACCCCGTTTCTTGTCACACAGATGATAAAAACCACTCGCATCCTGTCCGAGCAGCTGCTGAGACGGTTGATGTGCATAAATGATGGATCACGAGTGACAGGCCCCGATGCAAATTGGTTCGGAGCATGCTGAGCAGTTAGTCCCGACTGATTAATTTCATTGCCCCAGGTTTATCTCTTGTATACATTTACACTTGCTTTTCTCCATACAAATAAAATGAGTTACAAAGTCCCATTTCAGGCGGGGGTGTAGCTCAGAGGTAGTGCTCTGGGCTTCTAACTACTGGGTCCAAGGTTCGATTCCAGGTCATGCCTAAGTTGGATGGCTGTTTCATTCATCATCTCATTGCCATGGTCCCTACCTGTCCTAATTAGCCCATCAGGTGCAGAAATACAGGACATAAAGCCCTAATCACCACCACCACCACCACAAAGTCCCATTTCCTATTGAACTATTTCTTGTGCACCTGGAATGGCATCAGAGCCATTGCAAATTACAGCATTATAGACAATTGAATTATGGTGATTACAATCATATATTCTTTCTCCGTTCAAAATTTGACAACACAGGAAATCATATAACATGCTGTCATAGAAATACCTTGAAAAGTTTCATGCTGTCATTGATGCTACGTGTTGCCATTGTCAGTTTTAATCTGACTTCAATGGTAAAGTTTTCAAAATAATTACTTGAATGACATTCCATTAGAAATAAACTTGGGTTTCAGAGCCTTCATTTATTATCACTATATGTAACTCTTATCACCACTCATTCCCTAATTCCGAAGTGGTCTCCATTGATTGTCTCAAACAGTAATTTAATTGCAGTTTTAATCATGGCCGGGAATAGCTCTAGATTTTAATGAAACTCCCTGATATTACCATAGATATGATGGGTGGTCTTAAACCAGGAATATTTTCATTTAGAGTATGGGAGTGACAATAATGAGTTATTTGAATGGGTATAGCACAGAGATATTGAACAGTTATAAGCATACTGCTTTACAACAGATAGGAAATAATATACGTACAGATTAATTAAGACTTATAACAACTGCAGCATATGTACAGACTCAGACTCAGACAAGTTTGTTTCCTGTATACATACAAAAGAAAAAAATATATATATACAGGTGAAGACACCTCTACGATAGCTACTGGGATGCCACCGAAAATATTTTTCATCCAGGTCCCTGCAGACCCTACCAAACAGATTTCAGCATTTTAGATATTATGAATTGATGATTCAAACCCATGGCTTGTCCTCCTAATATCACAGGTCTTCTGAACATTACCCCAACATTTATCCTAGATAAAGTCAATACGCATAGCGAAACTAGTTATACCTCCTACATAAAAAAATACTTAATAAATATGTACAATAGTGAATGTTACATAGCCAATTGCTATATCTGTAGAAACCAACATACCAGCAATATACAGTTATGAGCCCAACTCCCCCTTTTGCAGTCTTTGCTTCTCTCTTTAAGCTTCACCTTTCCACCTTTCCACTTATTATGTAAGGTTTGTATTTTTTTTTGTTTTGTTTTCTTGGCAGTAAAATAAATTTGTAGTTTATGATTTAAACAGGGGGTGCTTATGGCAGCGCCTACACTTAGGCAAAATGGGCATCGCCTGAGCCAATATTTATATAATAATTATGTTATTGTATTATTATGATTTTTATGGCATAAATAAAACAAATTCTGTCTGTCTGTCTGTCTTCTTCACAACCTTGAAGCAAAACCTATTAATGGCAATCTGATTTATTATATGTCTATTTAGTGGCAGTATTAGAAATTCATTGGTTGACTGACTACTTCACTTGTTTTAGTCTTTCTATTTGCACACGGCTGGTTGCTGTGTAAAAGCCTATTCTTTCTTTGTATCTATTTTCTTCTCTTCAAACTGAGCTGAATGCTTAATACTTTACGTATTTCAATTGTTTTTTTCTTCATTGTGTTCTTCTTCTACTGGGTCAATTTACTTTGATTTCTTTTGTCTCGTGGTTTTCTTCACTCTATGAATGTGCTGATAACGATAATGACAGTGGAGCCTTGTAACTTGGACTACAGTTGAGCATGGCGGTTGGCTCAGTTTATTCCTGATGTCATAGCCTGAGAATCAAATTTAAGTATATGAGACATTTGAATGGGTAAAAACATTGATATAACCATATGATTTTCTCCCAAATTTCCTGACAAAAGCTTCAACGATTAGACAAAATGTATTCATGCAAAATTACATATCCATGGAGACTGTTAAGAATATAACATCATGAAGGCAGTAGCAACCCCAACGACCCCACTTTGTATTGCTGAACCCTGAATGAATTATTGTTCACAAGGTCAATAGAACAAATTGTAATGATATATACAAAGGGTGTGTGGATTAGGGCTTTACGTCCTGCATTTCTGCACCTGATGGGCTTATTAGGTCAGGCAGAGACCATTATGGCAATGAGATGATGAATGAAGCAGCCATTCAACTTAGGCTCGACCGGGAATTGAACCCGGGACCCAGTGATTGGAAGCCCAGTGCACTACCACTGAGCTAGGCCCCGGCCCCTAATATAAACAAAAGTAGACTAATTGACTTGTAAATGAAGTACGTTAAAGATTTATGGCATGAGCAGCTGGGTGGTCTAATGGTAAGACAAGATGATCACCTGCTCCTCTGAAGGAGGTCAATCCCTGGCCTGGGAGCCTTTCATGAGCAACATCTCAGCTGGATGTCCTGTGTGTGTGTGTGTGTGTGTGTGTGTGTGTGTGTGTGTGTGTGTGATTAGGGCTTTACGTCCTGTATTTCTGCACCAGTTGGGCTAATTAGGACAGGCAGAGACCATGGCAATGAGACGAAGGAGGAAACAGCCATCCAACTTAGGCTCGACTGGGAATCGAACCCGGGACCCAGCGGTTGGAAGCCCAGAGCGCTACCTCTGACCTAGGCCCCCGCCCACAGCTGGATGTCATAAAGATGCGACGTTCAATAGGCAGTACTTTGTATTCGGTGTCTATGGTGAAGCAAGTGAAAGAGCCCATCTGTGTAACTATAATGTCATTACGGATTGGAGACAAAATACCAAGAGGAGTTAAAACACAATTTGGTGAATACAACCCACTATTCTATTGACCTTTCTGAAAGTTATCTTTATTCATGTGTTCAATAACATGTCAGCATTGTCTCCTAATGGTCATTCTGTGGTCATCACTGCCCCTTTGTTGACATCTTATGGGTAATATATTACATCCAATTGGACCAGGTTCCAAGCATAACCAGATAACGTAACACTAAATGGGACCAATAAAGCCAGTGGTCACTGACCCATGCATATTTATAGGAGGTTTGGTGATGATTATTAACATTGTTGGGTTGCCTTTCAGTAATGGTAGCCAACTGTTGAGAATACAGCTGCAGTCAACCCTCTGGCCATTGCATGGTCAAGCAGCTTGGCGATCTAGTGGTTAAGGAATATATCAAGTTCCTTGGAGTTGCCTGGTTCAAATCCTGACCACACTGCATGTGGTGAAGTTCAGCTGTATATGAGCTTACCTCATGGAATCTGGAATGAGGTAGTCTTAATGGTAATGTAGTTATTAATTAAAAGGTATTCTATTGGAAATATCAACAACTTTTGATAAAGTTCCTTGGCCTCCTGGTGGCAAAGTGTGGTAACACTGTTGGTCCTAAAATTACAGTGGTTAACACAGGGCTCCATTGCGGAGACATAAATGACCAATCCAGTTACTGATTGTTCACTCAAACTGACTACACTGAGTCCAAGCAACCCACCACAACTGACTCTGTGACGCGTGTGTTAGCTCAAAGCAAGCAGTGAACTAGTGGGTGGGTAGGGGAGCCACCAAATAAAAATAAATAAAAATGCTGCAGGACAATTATTTGGGCATACAACAAACTAAGGGATTGGACAGAGCTTCTCAAAACAGCATGACATCACATCAACACTTCCATAAAGATCATGTGTAAAGTGAAGTCAGTTTGGTTGAATGCTCTATAACATGTCATTAAGCATATTATGTCTAACTATAAACCTACTAGTCTAGCATAAAGTGATGTGTATTGTATGAGCAATACACATCATGTCGTTCAAAGGGATTTGAGAACATTCATGTTACGGGTCCACCCCAAATGACAAATATTCTCATTCAGTATCGGACACTTAATCGCTTTGAACCCAAACTAATTACAGATTGCTTAATTGATTGCAGACCCAAATGGGCTCTAACATAAACACCATGATAATCTGTTATGGGGCATTTTTATGTTGATGGATCACCTTGCGTTTCCTTGGAGATCCAGTTAATGGAATTTACGAGGTCTCTTCTGCCCTTTTGAGCCCAAATTGATGAACAAATGAAATTTTGATGGACTTAACAGTTTTCCTGTCTCAAATCGAAGATCTTATCATTACAGGATTATTTTTTGTACTTGCAATGTAGACTCTCCTTCCAAGACAGTATCAAGATACTCTCATAACAGTGCCTAATAAATTTAACACATATTGTGTCCATTTTACCAAAAAAAATTTTATGCCTTTATAATTGCATAGAAAAAAACATTTTTTTGTAAATTTGGTTATTAAAATAATACTTAGCCAAAACCACTTCTCAGAAATATTTTTGTTTTTTGTCTCTTCTTTTACCATCTTTACTCAACCTCTGATCAATGTATTTGTACAAAACTGTAAATAGGAATAAACCACATGCTTTGTGGCATATTTTCTATCGTGAAATAAAGTAATGATAATAAAAAAAAAAAACCCAACTGTATTTTGGAAGCAAGCCTGTACAATGTATTAATTTTTTTCAATTGCAAATCAGGTTATGACAGTATCTTTTTTATCTGGGTCTGTTACTATCGCATGCACTGCAGGAACTATCAATGCCAACCTCTCTCCAATAGAATACTCCCTATGTTCCCTGTTGACAGTTATCTCTGGATATTTTCACCTTCAGAGATTTTCTGACAGTTCTCCGATAGGGCTCTCATGTGACTAGAGCTTATTACGGTCAATGCTCTTATTGACAGACTGAGAGTCTTTCGCCAAATCTCAATGTCATAACATCAGCCAGGACTACTAAGCACCCATTAAGTTGATAGGAATTCAATGGCCATCTATTGATATCGGACCAAAGAGTATCACATGTACTTATGTACTTAATATGAGCTCGTACTTTCCACACATTAAATGTACTACTTGATATGGGGCAACGTTAATCTTTTATGTCAAATCACTCGCTAGAATTATATTATTAGCCCTGCTTAATTAACACTTTCATATTCAAGAATAATATCACATATGTCATGAATGACATGAAGCTGTCAAATAAAAGATATATATATATATGTATAATATTTCATTCCTAACCGCTTAACAAAGTGTAAAATAAAACTAATTGTTTTCTTTTTTACAGCTGTGGCTATGTTAGCCTTTTACCTATAGGAATAAATTTAATATTTCCTGAAATCGTTTGCCAAGTTAGTTTACATAACTTTACATAACCATAAATCGGAATTCCGACCACTCCAGCATAAAATACAATGTTAAAGTTCAAACCAAGAAAGCTTATGCAAAATCACAAAATATTGGCTTCTTGACACTTTTGACAGTGAATATATATCAAATGGCTTTTAGACCATCACCATGGGGTCAACTATCACCATGAAGTCTCCAGGCAACTCCCATATACTGTGAGCCAGATATGTAATGCAAACAGCAGGATGGCTCAGCTGTGATTGATGGGCCCCAAAATGTGGTGTTCCAACAAAAATGATGAAGTGACACTTTCTTAGTCTTGTTGAAATATGCACCCTATGGTGTCGGAATGAGAATAATCCTGCCAGTAGTTTAGCAGTTCTGTGAGAAGAATTGATGATGTAAATTAGTATGGACATGAAAAATCGAACTTTGGAATTTTAATATGGTGTTTTGGAAACCATGGTAGTTTGATGATTCTGGAAAATATGATTTAAGCCACACGATTATCAGAAATGAAAACATTTCATGGTTTACAATATGTATTACTTCCCATAAAACTGCAGATCTAAACAGAAGTCATTTCTCAGTGTTTTTGCAACATATTTGGATAAGACACGGGTGCAATGGTAGGCCTAATGGAAAACCATTCTTACTCAAATAAGGTGCAAAATTGTTACAATCATGCAAAAGGTCCAATTATGTTGTGAACAACACTCCATACATAAGCTGTAATGAAAACAGGTGGTTGCCATGATGTGTGGTAATATATGGACAATCATAATTATTATCAATTTTAGGCAAACATACGAATACAATTTTTGTTTGCGTTTTGACAGTGCTACTGATGTGAATATCAGCTTATATAGGCACCTACCACATGATGATATAATAACAAAGTTAATACTTAAATGAGATCATTTATTCAAACTTGTACTGTCAGGTAGTTTGAAGCCCCATCATTTCAATTGTATTCTTCATTTGTATTATACTCAACTGGTAAGGTCGTTCATATCTTTCCTAGGTATATGATAGCAAGACAGGAAAAACTTGGATGTGCATTAAGAGCCCTGTGTTGGCCACTAGAGTTCGAGTTCTCCACCCGCAGTGTTACCACCCTTGTCACAAGGAGGCCCATGCAGGATTTTTAAAAGGCACCTATCAATTCAAATCATATGAATGAAACATTACAGCAGGTGTATATGCATATAGCTCATTCTCTTGGATATATATGCATGTTCTGGCACTCATAAAACTCAACACACCTTTCTGCTACTTGTCACTTCTTGTGTGATGCCGATTCTTGTCACACTGATGATAAAAACCACTTGCATCCTCCCCAAGCAGCTGCTGAGACAGTTGATGTGCATAACTGATGGATCACGAGTGACAGGCCCAGATGCAAATTGGTTCGGAGCATGCTAAGCAGTTAGTCCCGACTGATTGATTTCATTTGCCCGAGGTTTATCTCTTGTATACATTTACACTTGTGTTCTAGATATATTAACTAATGTCAATTAAATTCTAAGCTTTTTTCCATTGACATAATGTCGTAATTCAATTCAATTATGTACAATATTTAATCTAACAATTCATAATTACAATTTAAAAAAAAGCTAGGGTGGCCTGATGCCATGCTGCATATATGCAAAATTATGGCTACAAAGATAATCTGATCCATACACAAAACCTCAGAACATTACATTGAATCAAGAGAACCATTGGTCAATTTTGCAATGTGATCAATATCAATCTTGCCTTCGTATTAAAAAAAGGAACCAATTTATTATTGCACCATATAGGCTAGTTTGCAGGGGATGATTAAAAACAACCAGCTGTTTGGTTATACTCCATTTAACTCAAAATAGCAACTCAGCAACAAGTAAAGGAAAATCAAGTCTGTGAGGCAGCCAAGTCATTTCCGACTATAGATGGTTTTCCATCAAGAATTTCTTTGTCTAGATGGTTTCTAACACCCTGTATGCCCCTGCCCTTGAGCAGCTGGAGCCAAGACAAAAAGCAATATCTCCCTGGGAACCTTTCTTGATCTCTGCAAATGTGGTTCTGTTTGCAACCAGGATGAGTCTTGGGAACCATGACATGATGACATCATAAGAACGAGGACGTCACAGTGACGTCACAGAGCCCATTTGTCACAGGTGTCATCTGGAGTTAGCTGGGTGGAAGAATAAGTAGCCAATCAATAATGGGTTCCAACCTGCCCCGCCCTAACCCACATCTGCAGTCAACTCAAACTATGGAACTCCTAGTAGGGCAGAGTCTGATTCTGTTGACTACTAACACAGGACTCCGAAGATGAAGAAGACACTCTGCGGATATTTTTGTTTTAGTTCCTCGGCGAAAGCTTCCATCAATTTATTGTAACTAGTTAAAGATCGTGTAATGCACAAGATGTGTTTTTCAGTAATACTGAAATAATAAATTGTGAAAGCACTTATATTAAGATATGCTTTATCTGGCATACATTTGAAGTATAGGAACCAGGGTTCTGTGATCAGACAAAATAAGATCAAAATAGCAACATTCCAGCAAGTGAAAGAATAGGATTAGATTCCTTTGGTATCGAAGAAGAAAACAACTTCAAATGCATACTGTAGTACAGTACAGTATACTGCTTCTATAAGAGATTGAATATTCCTCAACCCAAATGATGCTGTAGGGTCCTATGAACATCTGGTGCAGAATGTAGACACTTAATGCGGATCATAAAGACACCACAATAGGTGACTGATGAACTGTTTGTTGTTTTTGTCTATTGTTGTATCTGTTATGATTTATGTCGTGGTAAGAGAAAGACAAAAGATGAACAAACTGTCTGTTGCCATTCAATGTCTTTCTGGGTCTATCAGAGCCAGGTCCCATATATCTTTCCTGATCTGTCTGTCTCCCATTTACATCCATTCATTCCATTGTTTTATCCCCTTCATTGTGAATGACTCCAAAACAGATCTATACTGCATTCTTTTTACCCTTTCCAATTTGTGATATCTATAATTACATTCATCATATAGAGATGATTTTATATTATCATATCCTGTTGATATATGTATTTAAAGGAATAAAGGAATGAGGATAGGCTACATAACTTAATAGTTATTCCTTGTTACTTATTGATTGAAATGGGGTGGGATATATGTTGCGATACCCCCATTTCATCAAGGAATGGGTACTTTACTAATACCAATAGTAATAACCAGTACAACGCAATTTCAATTAGAGATCACTTACCCAGATAACATTCCAAATCGTATCGATGTTGGCACGATGTCGGCGATGTCAAAACGATATTGTACCGACAGCGGCCGATATAGAAACAACGCTGGTCCGATTTGGAATGCTATCTTCATTTAGATTTCACGATATGCTCTATAGCTATATAATTGATCCCTTAATTCCAGTTGAACAGGCAAATGTCTGAGGCACAGTGCCATCAAGGAGATAAAAAGGAAAATAGGAGCAATTTCCATCAGTAACTGATAGATAATGTATTCTAAGTCAATCCCTGCAATACCTTTGCTGCAGCTTTTGCTTTGTGTTTGACCTGTAATTGATTAATTAAACTTTATCATCCTGGGGAAAGTGGGCGCCCACATTAAGGTGAATGTATATTTATCTTGCTCTGGTGTCCCTCATTTACCAATTAACTGTGTCATCCTCTGTAAGCCAAGCTACCTAATCATGGACATGTTTTGCTCGTTTACTCATCTAAAATAAATTAATCAATTTCTCTTATAGTCTATGGGCTAGCTTATGGTGTTAAATGTCTAACAATGGAATTACAGAATAATTAGATGTCCATGTGCTGAGTTTACGCAATTCTTGTTCTGACAAGCAGGCAATTCAGAAAAATGGCCTGAACTAAAAAAATATGAATCCATTTCTCTTGTATTTTTATGTGAAGATGTCTTA